>JARHVA010004752.1:925000-1137500 GCA_037957365.1 Torreya grandis
AAATAATGTATCAACATAGAGAAGCACAATAAATTGTCTAAACAAGGCCACAAGCAAGCAAGCTAGTTAGCAAGCAACGAGAGCATGAACAAGTAAACAAGGTGAGTTAAGCAACTAGGAAAGCTTAAGATAAGTTAATATTTGATAATCATGGACATGAAAATTCAAATATTGGCAAAAAATATTGTACTATGTTGAGGATGAATGGAATAAGAAGTTATTCTTGCACAATGAGTAAGTTCATAGAAAAATGCATCAAAAAGATGAGAAATGTAAAGAAGGGGTAGTAAAATGAAGTATAATGGAGAAAATGAAAAATATTTAAATTCATGTGAGGCCATTAGATCCCAAGGAAGAATATGATAGCATAATCAAGGAGCAAACATCATTAAGAAAACAAGCTTCAAATGCAAATAATGAAAGAAAAGGCCATAAAATAAGCATAAGAAAGAATATTAAGAATTACTTAGTTAAAAATGAGGATGATGAAGTACAAATGAAATTATAAAATATTTAGTAAATTAGGATCTACAACAATTGGAACATATAATAGAGGTAAAAGATGCAATGACAAGGAAACCAGACAAAGCCAAAAAGAAGAAATGCAAGAGTTTAGAAAAGAAAAAGGAGCAATAAATGAGAAATAGAATGAAAGTGAACATGAAATAAACTCTAATTATGAATTGGAAGGCAAGAAATAAAGTTGGTATCACAAATTTTCTCCCTCCTAGCGAGTATGATGTAGGGGCATCAAATCAAGAAGACATCATTTTTGAGTAGAGGTCAAAAATGGTTAAACTTAGAGTTAAAATGTATGTGAATAGTCATATTAATGTCTATTTATGTCTTTCAGGTCATTTATGATCATTGAGAGTCATATGAGTGAACTTTTTGGGCGTTTAGAGTTTTCCCTCTAAAATCAATAATTTGAAAATTCAAATATTGTCACTAAGCCAAGAGTGACCAAATAATGACAAAAATGTGGTAAAGAGATAATATTGGTGTGAAGGGCCAAGAATCATTGTAAATTTTTTTTTAAGTCATATATGTATATAATCATAAGGTTAGGAGTCAAGTTTTAATAATGTGATATAAAACCTCACATTGAAATTGTAATAAAATAAGTTTGTCTTGTAACTTCCATAACCAACCTTGAATTTGGTTAAAAAGGATAATTTTACTTGAGTCTTGGAGGATTATATGATATATTAGGGAGATACTAGGAGAGGAGTAAAATATCCCATAAGGAGAACAGGGAGTAATGAAAATGAATGTTTATGTACCTCTCAAGAAATATTGATGGAGTTCTTGTATGGACAATTTTTGTAAATCAAGAATGGATCAAATGAATAAGAGTTATTGTTTTTTTGTATTCCTTATTCTATATTAAGCACATTGATTGTCCATAATTTGTTCATTGTATCACACAAGCTATTGTGGCTATACACAAACCCCTCTATGTATATGTCTAGATTGGTGATAGAATATATGCTACAATCAAGAGAGTGAGGATTGGAGTAACATCTATAAAGTTAGGGAGATTAGATATAAAAACACTAGTTTTTGAGTATGTTTATATTATATACACCTTCAGTTGTTTGAGTAAATACTTCTAAATGGAGTAATTTAGCGAAATGATAATCATGTTCATAGAACCTGTTTCTTGCACATGACCCTCTCAAGCGTGGTAAGTTGATATCTTCACATTAGCTCTTGTGAAAATTATTGTAGTTTATGTTGTTAATATAATGTGACTATGAACCATAATTTTTTGATGCTAATTTTTGGGTTTGGAGATCAAATCATTGATAAAGTGACAATAGACAATCACTTAGAAGAAACCCTGTGTATACAATCTAAACCCTATTTGTAGGATACTAAATAATTAAGGTAAAAGGTGAAAGTATGAACGAATTTTTTGTTTAATTAGTATTGATATAGAATAAGGATAACAAAATTTTGATAATTACCCTTAAAATTTGGTGAGCATCTTGGATGAGAATCATTGCATTAAACTAGACACAGAGCCTTACAATCATACCCCTATTTACATAGTAAGGGAACAAAGGAAAGTGCCATGAATATATGGAATGTGAATGTAAATTGGGTAAGTTTATTTTTAAAACTTATGTAGGTGGGTGAGATTTAAAATGTAAACTAGGTGAGGTTTAAAATGTTTTTTAATGAACACAGACCTCAGGAATTATTACATAGTCTTAGTAAAACACAAAATTCTACAAAAGGCATGGTTATGAGGACAATAAGGTTGGAATAAATATATTACCTATATGTAAATATTAACATGTCTAACACATATCTTATGATGGTCAGATGAGGTTTTTAAACCTTCTCAAACTAAAAATATTCCAAATTGCCTCCTCTGAACCTATGTAGGTGATTATCTAGGGTTTCAAGACAAAAAATCACATAAATGGAATTAAAACCATTAGAAATATATTAAAATTTGTAATATTTCTCATCTAGATATGTCTAAAGTTAATAAAGTGGTTTTTGATTGAAAATTATGGTTTTGTACAAATTCTATGACTATGTCATGAATTAAGGGTTACATAGGCCTAATTGAGAGGTCAGTTATAAAAGAAGTATATTCTAAATTTGGAATGAAAACCTAAAACTTCATGAGAATTTTTATCAAGATAAAGGGTGGTATGCATGTTGTATATTGGTCAAACCAAGGGAGAATGTAAAAGAAAAGGCTACACGCCTAGACAAGTCATGGTAGGCATGTTTTATGGAAAGGAGTGTTAAAGTGTTATTTGGAAGTTGAAATGGGTTAAGAAATATATGTTATAATAATTTAATAGAACCCATGCAAAGACATTGGGTTCTTGAAACCTAGATCAAGATGTGGCCCTTGAGACCTAAGAGAATTGCCTAGTGGAGAACTAGTGAAAGAGTTGAATGGTAAACAAAGATTAGGTCTATGGTATGAGTTTTACAATGATTTTGGGTGTCATGAGAGAGGTAAATTATATTAATGAGTGATTCTAAGGTATAAATAAAAACTATATATTGAAGGAGGCTAATAAGCCCAAAAACCTAGAGAAAGACTAGATTGAAGATGAAACCCTGAAAGCAAAACATAACATTGAATGAGATTTTTGCAAGACTAGAGTCATTAAAGGATATTTTGGATAATTTTCCCCTTACCTATGAATTAATTAGTAATATAAAAATTACCACAAAAACATCCATCTATTAGTTATATACTGAGAAAGACTACCATAAATATCTAAAATTAGAAGCTGATTACAAATAACATGTCGTAACTAAGTATAAATGACCTAGGCCAAGTCATAATTTCCATTAGCAAGTGTTGATAAATAGATTTCAAGTTTCATCCCTACTAATTGAACACTATTTCACACATACACCTAATTTAAAGAGCTACATGTACTTTTAACCCTTTTCAGAGTAATGGAATTGTAGGAAATGCTTAGCCACTTACTAGGGGTGGTTGGGGTCATCAAACCCATATTTATTCTAATTTTTCAATATGAAATATATTTTCAAAACTTTAAATAGTGTTATTAACAGAAGGAGATAGTGTATCTACTAAAATTATATATATATATATATATATATATATATATATATATATATATATATATATATATATATATATATATATATATATATATATATATCATCTCATTCTTATGTACTTGAGAAATACCTACCATGGCTCTAACATTCAAATCTAGACGTTATTACTATCAAAAGGATCACATTCACCAAATTTCTTATCTTATAGTATAAACCTATCATTTTTGATGACCCAAATCTCTTCCACTATATAAAAAACTTAAAATTTGATATATATCCTTCTCTTTTAGTGTTATATCCTCAACAAGTTCTTAAGCTACCAAACACTTGAAATCCACATAGGGACACTTTTGTTCATGCAAGTGTATAAATTCTTATCAAGTGTCCGGTCTTCAAATGTCATCTAGTTTGAAAAAAAAAATCTCAATGGTCTGACCATATATTTTATTAAATCCTATCATGATATTTTTTAAAAATATGTGTTATAAATACAAATATAATCACACTCATTAGTCATCTAAAAGATACTAGGAAATCACCTATTTGAGCTCACCAATCAATTTTATAACTAAGTTATTATGCAATATTCTTCTCTATCTTCATATTAATCATAGGATTTATCATATTATAGCTCTTAATAACTCAGATAAAATCCCATGAGAAGTATTTTTAAATTTATAATTGAGATCATTGCATGCCCTTGCATATAGTATATTTCACCCTTATTCACACACAAGCTAACACCTATGGGATGCCTACATAATTATGAGGCCCTCCTTAGATATTTTTGTATGTAGGTATCACTCATTAACAAATGGGTACTTGAGGTTAATTCAACATCGTGAGCCCATTAACCCTTTTTTTAGGTACAAATATCTAAGGTGAAGATCTAGGGTTTGATCCATATATAATCATCAATAGCTTATATGCATGCATAAAATAAATTAAAAATGTCATAAAAATCCTAAGAGGATCTAGGTGGTAACTTCAAAAAGCAATGAATATTTCATATGGTACACTTGTGTCACAAACATGATAAAAACATTGATGCAAGTGTCCTAGAGATGACATAGTTTTAATTACTTTCAAAAATAATATTAGACCTGGTATATATGTTGTCCCTACTTGTTTCCACCTCTATAGTTTTGATATATTCCTATGAATTTTCAAATAATATGATTATTATATCTTATTTATATTTATACAATCAAACTATTGTTTTGAGCGTACTTTCTCTATTTATCATAACATAACACTTTAATTAAGAATATTCATTAATCCAATTTTTCAAATCATTTGTCTATTTTATAATATTTTTATTCATCATTGTGCATATCATATTATACATAATTAATCATATCACACATTACCAAAAAGGTTTAAACATTTAATCAACTAAACCATTGTGTCTTCTCATGCTACTCCTTGCTTGCTCTCATTTTTATTTAGTCTTATAGGGTTTTTGATTTCTTTAATTTGTAGATTTGAATTTTTCAATTTCCTTGTGCACCTTTATTTTCACTTATAAAATATGTATAATGTTAATAAGGATCATTTTAAAATGGAAGATAAATAGCCTTATTTAATCATATAACTAAAAATAAAGAAATGCAAATTCATTATTATATGTTAGCCAAGAATAAATTAAAAACCATACTAAGGATATTGAATCCACATATAATAATTGTGAATCCTTATATGGTACAAATATTGCTACATCCTCCATAGGAACGTTTAATACCTCAATTATTATTTTCAATGCTTACATCAACACAAATGGTTCTTTCATTCCATGTGGTACCTTTTCAAAGCTCAAATCTAAATCCTAATGGGTCTAGAATACAAATTATTCTGCAAATTATAAAAAATTTGGAGACTAATTTTACCAACATTAAAATAAATGATTTGATGTAAAATAATGATATTGATTCATAATATGTATTGCATAATACTCTATCACCTACTATATCTCTTTACCCCCTTAGCCAATTATTTTGTTTTCATCCAAGTTCACATTTTATGATGGAAATGGTGATTCTATGCAACATCTCATATCTTACTAATGTTTATTTCCTTTATTATGCTTCAAATGATACAAAATTAACCAAATAATTGACAAGGGTCATAAATAAATATGCTTTAATATGTTTCTATGACTTAAAAATCCAATCAATGATACCATTCAAACCCCTAACGGATCAAGTTCTATCACATTTATTTAATGACATTACTAAAAATATGTAATATACATAAATTGATGAGATCAAACAAGGAACCAATGAATCTGTCAATGAAAATGTTTTGAGATATAAAACATGCTAGCCTAAATGACAAATCCAATGGCAGATAAAGATCTTCAAGAAATCATTAAGTAGATTTTACTTTCCCTATTACATGATTTCATTATTTTTAATAATTTCAAATATTTTGGTGAGTTATGCCATATTTTTTGATATCATGAAAGGAAACATGTTTCCTTTAATAATATTACATATGTAGAAAACACACTGACTACATCTACTACCAAGTTTCATATCAACCCAAGTTACAAGGTAAAACTTATATAACATAAAATAAAAATAACGACAATGATTAATGTAGTGTCATATAAACCTAATTGGTTCATTTTATCCAATCTAACTAAAATAAAATTTGTGTGATTACATAAGTATCCATATTTAGTACTTAAGAGTATTATGGAGTCTTATCTCATATCTATCCCTCATCCAATAAAGGTTGATATGAATCAAGCTATATCAAAAGGATATGATGTCAATGTATATTGTGAATATAACTAAGGTCATGTGCATTCTATAAAAATATGTTATACCTTGAAAGATATGATCCAATTTCTCATTGATAACCAAAAGCTTACCTTTGATGATTATCCAATGTATTTAGGTTCACAACATAGTTAGAATTAAAACTAGAAGATATTTAACAATCCATTAAGAGATCATTCTAAGAAAGATCCATAAGTACAAATGGCATATAATGCGCATCCTACTCAATCATATTATGGTAACCCATTAGATAGGATTATTGGCACTTATACACCAACAATAAATCTTATTATTTATAGACTCTCTATTACTTTAGATGATAATGAAACTATGGATGATGACTCAAATATTAATTCACTATTTATTCAAGCATACATTAATCATAAACCTATACATAGAACTATGGTTGAAAATAATTCTAGTGATAATTCATGAACCATGTCTCTAAATACACATTTGTGATATAGACATGATGATTTATACCATTCGAACAAAGTTGTTAGAACATATTATGGGACATCACAATAATTTATTACTGAGATTAATTTATCTTCAAAAGTTTTTCCAACACATGTCATCAATACCTTTAAAGATATACCATATATGAGAGTATTTGATATGTCATTGGAATCACCTTGGATACATAAAATTCATATATTACCTTTCACAAGACATGGGTGTATTAAATACATTCATACCAATAGGGTAGTCAATGTTTCCATAATTACATATGCACGCCCACTTGAACAAGAGAATTGTAATCCTAAAATAACATATTATTTAAAATTATAAGGTTAATCATCTATAAAATGGTTAATTTTTTTTTTCATTTCATAGGTATCTCATACTTGAGATAATTTTCACTAGAGATACATAGTGGATTCCATATAATTCTCATCTATAGTGAAATGGTCCTCCCAATTAATAAGAGAAAGTACACAAGTTCTAATCATAAATACACCTAGAAAACCATATAGAAATAAATAATGGGTTACATGAACCCATACTCTTTTTACTACCTCTTCACAACCACATACATAGAGTACCAAAAAATATATAGTTCTAGATATGAAACCTATATATGTTTCTTAGTAGCATCACCAATTTAGTGTACCATATTTCAAATTTTCAGCTACTTGTGAACATAATTTAGATGGTATCATTGGTTATATCTTTTTCTTTTCAATGTTTTCCAATAATTATTTAAGAAAATAAATAAAATATTTAATAAAATACAAAAACTTTCAAAGATTTCAAAATGACAAAAATATTCAACATTCACATGCTTATTAGGTCCTTGAAATCTATATTTTTTAATTTATGTTAGTAGATAGCATATCATTTAATTTATATGCAAATATTTATTAAATATTTGAGATTGATACATACCTAATACCAAACCAATTATATTTGCACATACAAATGTTGGAACTTTTCCCTTCCCTTGTGACACACTATGATGGGGCACATGCTTATTTGATGATGATTGGTACGTGTTATATTATTTCATGATCATATTTCCATGATCATGTTGATATTATATACTAATGCTTACATGTGCCTATGCCCATGCTTACATCTTTCACAATGTATTTGATATGGTATGTTACATGACACTTTTTTAACACATACATGTAGGGGCTAGTATGATATGATTATGTTGGTTGTTTATACATAATTTATTCATATCGTCACTTCCCTGAGTGTCCTTTTATTGTTTTCTATCATATTGCTTGTGGAACATGTGAATATGTTTATTTATTGGTGTCCCTTGTGTCACTGAATGTTGATATTTTAAACTATTTTGACATTTTAATAAATCATTCCCTTGAGTTTGATACATTTGAACATACCCCATGTTTTAGGTCTCCTTATACCCCTCTTTTATGACATTGAATGCTCTTGTTTGTGTGTTTGATTTTTTTTGATCATGTACTATTAATTTATATATGTTTCGATGATACATATAATCCATATTAGGTATTGTTGTGATCACATATTATGATCTTAATTGATATATATACTTAGACATGTTAAATCCTATATGATTCATGATTCATACACAAATTATATACTTATCTTATCCTTTTCATGTAACGAAACTACTAGATTCGATTTCCCTCACCTCAAAAGTTGGGGAATATTAGTGGGGGCATGTCATTGAGACATGACTTCCACACTTATACAATTATATGAATTTCCATAATTTCATTATGATTTATATGATGCAAATAGACTCTCAAGTTAGAATCCTATACATTGCACTAATTTTTATAGATTTGGGATATAGTTTCTCGTATTTGTGATATATATTAAACACTTATAAATTATAGGTTACATATTTCAAAATATTTTTGTTGAATCACATGAGAGCTACATATTCTATGTAAGTGAAAGCAAATTTGTCAATACATATTCAAACTTTTTCAAACATGTTTATTAAGAAGCACTGCTACTTTACCAAGAAACATTCTTTTGACAAAGAAGAGCCATTTTGACCATTATCTTTCTAAATAAGTTGGATCCCTTGAGTAGTTCAATTGAGATTCATGATCTAGGAAACCTACCAATACTTCCAATTTTTATATTTAGTTGGTTATACAACTTAACTTGTATTTAATTATACTATTATTTGAGTTTTTTAATTGATATTAAATGATATCGATGGCCATGTCACAACTCACCCTTGCAGAGAATTGAGTGCATATGTACCTTATAATATCCTTGCTCAAATATCCAAGATTAAATATTGAACATATTTAAACTCTAATGCTTCATAAATAAGTATCTTTACCAAGTCAAAGTACCAAGGGGAAACATTGTTTCATTGACACATAAGCGTACTTATTTATTCATATTACATACACTAATTAATATTTTAATATTCTAATTGTTATAGGTCATACACTAGAAAAATAATAAAAATAAGATAAAAAAAGGAAAGGTGTGTTATACACAGCAAGTAACATATATATTTAATTTAACCTAGTTATTCAATACTTATACATTAATATATTAAGTGGGTGGGGGGGGGGGGGGGGTGAGGGGGGGCGGGGGAGAGGAAGCGGGGGAATTTTAGATGATATTTACAGATTAGATATCAACTTGATATTATACACTAGGTAAACTTAGACCTTGGATAATATTCTCAGTTTTGGGCCTTTCCAACTGTTTTAAGTCTTGTGTCTACTCTATCTTATGCCCCTTGGACTATCTCTTAATCCAACCAATGTTCTGTTGATGAACCAAGCCTTATATCTTACCCAAAATTTTTAAATGTACATATATTAAAATCCTACATGTTTTGAGCATGTACCTATATTGGTAATTCCTTAAGACTAATGTCTAGGATAAACACTAGAATCTACATTAGTATCTTGAACCGACATAAGTATCCAATGCCATAAATTCATCTATTTAAAAAAATGAAACGTATTCTAATGTTAGACCTAAGTTCTTAAATTTGAGTTACCTATCCAAAAGTATTGATATAAGTACAAGATCAACCCTCATCCATTCCATACTTATAAATAGACCAATAGAGACCTAGGAAACTTATCAAAATCACTCTATCAAGAATTCAATTAAATAAAGATTCCCTATTTCCATACCAATCATAAGAATAACACATCTATAGGTCTAAAGTACTAAATGAGTAGCCTAAGAACCTAATTTACAAAGTTAAAAGCTAGGTCATTTTTGTACTTGCTTTTCACATATTACATGATTCACAAACAAGCCAACACATAAGGGAGAACTAAATTAGTATAAGGCCTTCTTTAGAGTATTAGATATGTAGGTAGCACTCACTAATAAAGGGATCTTTGGGTTTTTTCTTAACACTGTGTGCCTAATAACCCATTTTTACCAAAGGTCACCATGAAGATGAAGAACTAGGGATTTGTAAATTCATGAGTAACATTCCATGAACTAGATCTGAATGCATTAAAGAAAAAAGTGAATACAAACCTAGAATAATCCATGTGGTTTCATCCTTTTCAAATAGGTATTTTTTACAAGACACTGGTGTCAAACCTAGATCATAACATTGATAAAACCATATTAGGATGACATTAGTGTTCATAGCTTTAGAAGCATTAGATCCAGAATCTAACAACTATTTTAGAATCATCTTCTAGCCTACTTTCTACCCATTCCCGATATATCCCTATGTTGATATTGCAACCAAATAAGTATATTATTTATTTATCATTTCCATTAATTTTTAGTTTTACTTTCTATATTTATCCCACTTTCAGTATAATAAATATAGTGTATGTTTATATGGGAGTTTAGTACCCAATTGGCCTATTGTATATATGATTATCATCCTTGTGCATTATCATTTATATATTATGAACCCCATATAACCCTAAATTGGATCCCCATCCATTTTAGGATTAAATATTTGGTAAACTCAAGATTCAAACATCAAACCATAGGCCAATTCGGTTTTTCTTAATTTTCTTGATTATTATACTTTATTAAAAAATTTAAAATTTTCATTTGTGAAGCAATAAAAATATTAGTGAAAAATCATATTTCCAAATGGAATATAAGGAGGCATTATGTACTCATCTCAATAATAAAAATATATTAATGGATGTTTGTTAAAAGATATGAAATAAGTAAACAAGATAAAACTAAGGCTTCTTAACCTAGGGATGGTCAATCCTTAAAGGGTACTATAATTAAGTCCATACCTATCAATCCAACTACATATAGTGAAGGAATAGATTATGTCTTCCAACCTTTTTTTTCATAAAAACCAAAACACTATTGTTACATCTACCATGGAATTACCAAATAATTCAACAAAAATACTTGTTTCAATGGTTATTACTTCTCAAACCATGTTTACATCCTCTTTGGTGAGAACTCAAGTTACTAATCTAAATCCTAATGGTTAAATAGTTCAAAAAGTCCTTCAGGTTATAAATACCTTAGAGGAAAAGATTACAGATGTTGAACAAAATACTTTAAAATCCCTTCATGCTATTGATTTACAAGACATCTTGCATAACCCTCTTGAACTTGAGATATACTTACACCCTTTTCCATTTAGATTTGTTGCATCTAATATTCCATTTTATGATGGCAAAGGTGATTGTGAATAACATATTTGATACTATTATGGAGCATGCCTTGATCATTCCTCTAATGATAAAATTTTGACCAAATTATTTCTAAGAAGCCTCAAGGACTATGCTTTGAGGTGGTTCTATGATTTGCCTCTCCAATCTGTGAAAGCATTTAAATCCCTTGTAGACCCTTTTTTTAGCACAATTTTATATTAATTTTTTTGAAAAGGTTTCTTATGCATAAATTTTCAAAATCAAACAAGAAACCAATGAGTAAATCAATGAATATATCTTGACATATAAGACAATACTATCTAAAATGACCAATACTATGGAAGATAAGGAGTTGTAAGACATATTCAATCAAAATTTTCTTGCTCCTTTACATGAGTCCATTCTTTTTAATAAGTCTAAATATTTTGATGATTTATGCCATGTTGTACAGAACCATTAGATGAAGCTTATTTCATTGAATAAGCTTAAGTATGTACAAAACACATGAACTACATCTATATTTAGTACCAAATTTAAAATAAAACTAAGTTATAAGGTAAAACCTCCTATGACTAAAAATAAACAACCACCATGGTTAACATAATTTCATAGCAGCCTAATCAACCTGTTTAATCCAATGTAACAAGGAGACACTTCTCTCATTTACTTGAGTCCCTAGCTTCATTACTGACATGGTTATTAGAGTTTCAACTTGTATATCTCCCTCATCCTAGTGAGGTTGATATGAGTCTACATATACCCATTGGATATGATGTAAATACTTATTTTGATTATCATCAAGTATCAAATAATTCTACACGAAAATGCTTTACCTTGAAGCATAAGATCTGAGATCTTATTGATGACCAAAATCTTGCATTTGAGATCCTCTGAAGGAGTCAGGATCTTAACCTAGTGATCACCACAAATAGAAACTATTTAAAAATACTTCTCAAGAACATTATATGAAGGAACCATAAGTACAAATGGCATATGATGCACATCCTCCTCCATCACATTATGGGCATCCATTATATGGTATTATTAGTACTTAAATATGACATATATCTCATATGGTTTAGAGACCCTCTATTACTATCAATGAAATTGAGATTAAGGATGATTAATCTAATATTCATTACTTACTCATTTGAGCATACCTTGATAAATAACCTATACATAGTGTTATGATTGATAATGGTGTAATTGAGAATGTTTTCACCATGAAATTACTTACACACTTGGGTTATAATCATCATGATCTTCATATTTATTACTAGATCAGTTAGGGACTTCCATGGGAACTCCTAGAAGGTTATTGGAAAGACTGAGTTACATTTATAAGTTGGTCCAACACATGTGGTTACTACCTTTTTATCCATACCTTCCATGATAATTTTTGATATTTTATTTAATATAGCTTGGATCCATACACTTCGATCGGGAGCATCCTCTTGAAAAAGAAAAAATTATACCCAAATAGTTAATTACCAAGACTAATAAGGATCATTCACCATAAAAGGATAAGAAATAGCCAATCCTTTTTACTAGGTGACAAGTACATGAGATACCATTACGTAAGAGACATATAATGTATTCCAAAAAATCCCCATCTACTACATACCATGTCCATTTATATAGATCACATATAAATCCTTTTATTATGGTTATTCCAAAGAAAGCACATATCACTCAATGATGGGTTCCATGAACCCCTAGTCCTATTACTTCTTTTACTAATTCAATACCACAAAGTCATATCACTCTTGTAAACTTTGTTGATGATAAACCCCATAAGCTACAAAAAGTTTCAATATAAATTTATTTCCTCCATATATCATGGAATGGATTATTCCATATATTCTAACAAGAGATCAATCCATTCCCTTACTTGATGACGATAGTGATAACTAACCCCTTTATAATTCCAATGAAAATTTATATGATGAAAATTTATTTTAATGAAATGATAATGGGGTCTATAAACCTTAAAATAATTATTACTACTATCTAATTGATCTTATTTTTTAAAAAAAAAAGTCATAGACATTATCAAATGAATATTTATATGTTTCCATGGCTTTCAGAATTGAACTTATATGTGCTCCTTCATAGTATCACAATATTATTACAATAGGTTCATAATGGGGATATATATATATATATATATATATATATATATATATATATATATGACCATCCATTGGATGCCATCATAGGATTATATTTACTTTTCCAAAATTCAAAAATACAAAAAAAAAAAATTTAAAAATCAAAAAATATGTTTTGCACCTACTTGTTTTATTGGCTCCTTGGCATCTAGGCATTAGTTCCATGTTGATTCTAGCATACTCAGTTACTTCTACATACACACATGTGTTTCACACTTCTACTTGAGTGTGATACATGTATACAAAAATACATGATCTATTCTTATTTTAGATATTGGGTCTTCCCTCTACTCATGTCATGAAGACATTGAGGGCATCCACTTCTTTGATATTGATACACACAAGTTATATGGTTCGGTGATCAAACTTTATTATCATGTTAAACTTATATATGTAATTACACATGCCTTTATCAACGATTATATCTTACACATGATAATTAATATGTTATACACTTGATATTTTTTCCTAATGCATATGATCCATGGTCTACTATGACATGTTTATGTTAGTTATGTATTCTTTCCTTTATGTACTTCCTTGAATGTCTCACCTTCATATCATATTACGTGTTCAATCATTTCAATATTCTCCTTTTCTTGTGGCCCCTATTCATATGTATGATTTCTTTGACATTTTCATATCTCATTATTTTTTTATGGACATTTGAACATGTCCCTTGTTTTCCATCTCCCTAGACCATTACATTTTAACTTGCTTCAAGTGCTCTTGTGTGGGTGTTTGTTTTCTTGCTGATCTTGTATTGTTACTGTTGACCCAATTTTGCCTACAGGTAAAATTTTGGTCCCCTTCCTCCCTTGTTGTTCATGCCAGTTATATTGCAGGTTGTTTAGGTTCAGCATTCTCTATTTCTTGGCACAAAAGGTTCACTATTCGGTTCAAGCATTTCATTGTAAACGTGTTGAACCTTCATATCGTTGAACCGTTAAACCAAATTTTTGGTTCAACGGACTTGGTTCAATGGGCTTGGTTCAATGAGTTCAGTTCAGTGGCTTGGTTCAAAGCGTCAGGCTTGGCCTTGGGAATTTGGCATGCTTGGTTGGACCTTTGAACCATTAAACCTTTTTGGTTCAATGGCTTGGTTCAAAGGTATACCCCAAGCCAAAGGGCAGTCAAAAGTCAAACGACCCTTTGGAGCGCGTTTCTAATCAAAGCAAAGGGTGGCGCAACAAACAAAATAAAAGGGACATTTCGAGGGTGCCAAAGGGAAATAGCAAAATAAGATGCCCACGAAGAAATAAGGAGGTGCCTGATTGACATGGAAAAGTGCCCGACTAGTGCTCGGATGACACTTTAGTAGGAACCCGATGACGGCCGCGAGACCGTCAAATTTAAAGGAACCGAATAGCCGTTCGTGTTCAAAGAGATAACTATTTACTTCCAATGTGAAGGAAGAGCTAAGTATTACCAAGGAGCCAAAATTGAAGCGATCCGCCCGATAGTTCATTCCTAGGAAGCCCAGCGAGCCAGATAGAGACAAATTCGATGAAAGACAAGAGGACATGCATGGAATAAGTAAATAGTTAAGTCCAAGAAGTGCCAATTTGAAGAGGCGACTCCAGTAGGTAGAATAGTTCCTTCGAATTGACCACAAGAGGATGCATCAGCTGAGAATTGTAACTGGTTTCTTCATTTTTCATTTAATGGGTGGACAAACCGTGTTTTGCCATTTAAAAATGCAAATTTCAAAGCAGGCAGAGCACATGGCTCATTAATATTTTGAGCGGCCTATTTATTTTCATGAACAACTATTTGTAGAAAGAGTGCCAAATGAGCCTCTTGGACTTTGCTTATATATTTGATACTTGTCATTTTGTAAACATCTTTTTGCAATTTTGGTAAGGCGCAGCCCTGCTGAAATTTCTACCTGAATCTATAAAGACTATTTTTACCTCTTCTTGGTCAGATTTTTTGTGTGTGTCTGAGTGTTTGCATTGCATCCAATCATTATCTTTAATGCTGTCACAATTCCAGCACCTACATGCTAGTTATCCATAAGGTGCCATTATCTGCAGGTGACAAGAAGAGAGTTCCATTTTGGAGATATAGAATAGAGGAAGTCATTTACAGTATATATTCTCCACAGCATCTTGGTGAGTCTCTGTTCCTGTGTTTTCATAAGAACCTCCCTGCCATTTTCTTGTAGCCTAGTTTCCCTGCTGAGTCTGAGTGTATGTCTATAGTTCTTATTTGATTCTGAGAGTAGGTGCGAGAAGATCACTTTTATTTGGCGTATCACCTCCTTATAGTAGGTTATTCATTTTCTTGCACTTCCTTCCCTTTCCCCTAGTTTATTATATATATATATATATATATATATATATATATATATATATATATATATATATATATATATATATATATATATATATATATATATATACCTGAAACAAACAAGATACATCAAAGGGAACTAGCCCATATCTAGAGACTCTCCTCTCCTGCTTCGCCGTCCCACAGGTGAGAGAGGAGTTTCCATGTTGTAGGGAGAGGGAAGGAACCTATTTTGCTACCACCGTGTGTAATCTCCAACATCAACAGTTCTGGCACGCATGGTGGGACACCGTTTTATAATGCAGTAAGTCTTCAGGATTGATGGTGGTCCTGTTGCAGCCATTTCAATATTTTCAGCATCTGGTGACTCCAATGGTAAGAACTTCATTTTCCATGTTAAGACCAGTATCTTAAATTTTCTATGCCTAAAGTCACCACTAGGTCTACTTCAAAAAGGATTCCTTTTGAATTCATTGAACTGCCTTTTAATTTTGCTAAAAGATTAAGGTTTAGGAGGATTCATCCTTATCCAATAAGTCATCCTCTTAGACCTATTAAAAGAGATATAGTTACAGCAGAGCCTCAGTTATGCCCCATCCCAACTATGGCTTTGCCATTTGCAGCCTTTCGTGGAGAGAGCCCCTTGAACCTCCCATAGTATGACCCAATTCCAGGGGCAGCTCTAAAAAATGTACCTTCTTTCGATGGATTGGGATCCATTACAGTTGTTGAGCACATCAGGAATGTTTCTAATCTCACCAATATTCATAATATCACAGAGGAGAATGTCGCAGTCAGATTGCTGGCTCTGTCTCTTAAGGGCAAGGCTCTTGATTGGTACAGGACCTTGCCTGTGAATTCAATCCATTCTTGGAATGAGCTTGGTATGTAGTTAATAGACCATTTTGGGGGAAAAAGCGATGACCTCTCGCTTGCCGAGCAACTGACGACTATTCAGAGGGCTCCGCACAAATATATGCAAGACTTTAACACATGGTTTCAGAAGACCTGGCAGAGGATTCCCATCCTGGTAAGGCCGACTCCCAGATATGCTTTTTTATACTACTTAAAAGCATTAAACAGTGATGTTACAGTCATGATACAGTCTATGGGAGGGCATATATTGCCTGCTGCTTATGACATAGCCATAGCAGCAGAGAACTATTTAATACAGGCTAGGAAAATAGCCCCTAGACCCCACATGCCAATTTTCCCAGAAGCACCACCTCCAATTCAGGCCCCTGCTCCCACATTGGCTCCTCTGCCTACCATCAAAAAACTAGTTGATGCCCCATCAAATGAATTTTAGGAGGTTAAGAGTATGTTGCAGGCCATGACTAACGAACTCATTGCCATTAAAAGGCAGCAACAGGGTCAAGGCAATAGGCCAAATCAAGGGTACCAGAATTATGGTCAAGCCCCTCGACCCCCTTTCTAAAATTATAATTAAGGTCAGGGGTAGCTCACTATAACCAGGCCATTGCAAAATTACAACATTAGTCCCTCTTCATCATCTAAGGCCATAGTGCCTATTCAGAATAATCTTGTACAAGAGCAGCCTAGATGTTCGACCATGGGGTATGGTCAAGAACAGGTTGTGCATACAAATGAGATGGTGAATTATTTCTAGATTATAGAGAATTAGGCTGCTTCTTTTTCCCAGTTCTTTGAGGCTCCAGCTCAACCCAACATGAGTAGCAATTAGGCCCAGCCAGATTCTGTTCTTATGAATTATGAAGAGGGTGAGTTTTGTGCAATCAACCATGGGGGCGCTACAGACAATCAGGTTGATTGCGTTGTATCCAATACAATATTTAAGAGGAGAGAAGTGGAAGAGGTGCAAGCTACCACTCAGGCAATAGCTGCACCTCCTCCATCACACTCATTTCAAAGGGCCCTAATTTCCAAACAGCCGTTTGCACCTTTAGCACCTTAGCCTACAGCTCCAGTTGGGACTAACCTAAAAGAAAATGTGAAGGGAAGCAGTCCCCAAGGAAACATAGTGGACTAGATGAAGAAGTTGCATGTGAGCATCTCTTTATGGGACTCATTGTCTCTTCCAGGGCAGAAAGATGTACTGAAGAAAGAATTGCATAAGCTGGATCAACAAGCTATTCTAGCAAACATGGATAATGTCTTGATGACAAATGGATAGCCTGCCCCTCCAGAGTAGGTAAAGAAGAAAGAGAATACTCCCCCTTTCTATGTATCCTTGATCATTGGGGACTTCTTGGTACACAACTACATAATTGACAATGGGGCCAGCACCTCAGTGATGCCCAAGTGCATTGCTGATAAGATGGGACTGAAGTATGAAGAAATGAAAATGGGAGTCCTACAGCTAAATGGGACACCTACAAAAATAGTTGGAATTTTGAAGGGTTTAGACTTGACATTGCATGCTTGCCCAACCTTCTCAATTCCCCATGATATTGTAGTAGCGGAAGTTCCTCCATTTTTTGCAATATGCCTATCCAGGGACTTCACGTCCAAAATAGGTGGCTATCTAGTAGCAAATTGGTCACATCTAGTTTTTAGAACCAGGTATGGGACCAAGGTGAAAATCGAGTTTGAGCCACTCTACAATGACCATCTAGAATCATATACTCCCAAGGCAGCGAATGTCAATTACACAATCATCGACCTAGAAGAGTCCCAAACAGACGAAGCTCCATCCTCTACTCTTGAAGGAGTCACAGACCTACTGTTGGATGAGTGGGGAAATGATAACTTCAAACATGATCCATACAAGTTTATAGAGGAGACAGACCTTGGAGTCTATTGCATGCATAAAGAGGGCACCTTCATGCCGAATTTGATGAAGGCAGAACAAGCAGACCTTGGCCTATGGCAGCTATATTTTGATGGATCCAGAAGCAAGCTAGGCACTGGCGATGGAGCAATGCTAGTTTCCCCTTCCAAGGAAAGGTACTTTTCAGCTTTTTGTTTCCAGTTCTCTTGCATTAGCAATGTTGCAGAATATGAGTCTTTGATCCATGGGCTGGAATTTGCAAGGAAAAGAGGGATCAAGGAGTTGCAAGTTTTGGGGGATAGCGAACTAATTGTGAATCAAGTAAGAGGCCTGAATCTAACCAAGAAATCCTTGCTCAAGTCGTACAAACATAGGGTCTGGGACCTGATGGAAGATTTCCTTGCCTTCAACATTGCCTCAATTCCCAGGGAGCAGAACAAACACATAGATAGGCTGGCATCAATTGGTGCTCAGTTTGATATTTTAAGAGAAATAGGCTGAGATTGTGGTTTGCGTCACTTGAAGGTGGTAGTTCGACCCTCTGTCCCAGATAACATTGTAGATTGGCAAGTTTTTGAATGTGACCAGCAGTTAGCTCTCTTCCTTCGAGAGGAAGCTGAGTTCGCAATACACAACCAGGCAAAGGTGCAGCAGTAGTATAGAGGTCAGATCATCCAGTTGAGGAAAAATAAACTCCCTAAAGGTCTGGTCACACTTGAAAGCATTTTCAACAGGGATGACCAATTGAGAAATGACAAAGCATGCATCACAACCAAAGAGGAGAATTATGAAAAGGTTGAAATCTTCAAGGACAAGTTGCTGGCACTTGGCAAGGTCTGCACGTTTCAAGAAAAGTAAGCTTTCATTCTGCTGTGTCAAGATTTCACTGATGTGTTTGCATGGGATTACAGTGACTTGAAGGGCTTTGACCCAAGACTTACTCAGCACACCATTGAATTAGAGGAAGTCACCAAACGAGTCACAAAAAAGTAGAGGCCTGTCAATCCTACAAATGAGCCCCTCATGCAAAGGGAATTGGCCAAATTGATTGAGTCTAAAATTATATTTCCAATCAAACATTCCTCATGGCTAGCAAACCTTGTTCCTGTTAGAAAGAAAAATGGACAGATAAGGCTATGTGTCGACTTCAGAGACATTAATAAGGTCTCTTTAAAAGATCATTATCCCCTTCCAAGCATGGAGTGGATTCTTCAAAAAGTGACTGGTAGCAAGCATTTCTCTCTCCTGGATGGTTATTCAAGTTATAATCAGATTCTGGTGTAAGACTGTGATCAGTATAAAATAGCCTTCACCACCAAATGGGGCACTTTTGCCTATAAGAAGATGCCATTCAGGCTATCCAATGCTGGTGCTACATTCCAATGAGCCATGGACATGGCTTTTGATGGCTTGATAAATAACAATGTGCTAGTATATCTCGATGATATAATGGTATTTTCCAAGGAAGCGAGCCAGCATATAAAACACCTCAGGCAGATTTTTGAGAGGTGCAGGGAATTTGGCATCTCTCTTAATCCAAATAAGTGTGTGTTTTCTGTTCATGAAGGGAAGCTCCTTGGTCACATTATGTCTAAGGAGGGTTTGTCTATTGACCCTGAGAGAGTTTGCTCCATTCTAGAAATGCCCTTACCAAAGCACAAGAAAGGCCTGCAGAGTTTCTTTGGCAGGATAAATTTTATTCAGAGGTTCATTCCAAATTTTGCTGAGATAGTTAAACCCCTGACCTCTATGTTGAAGAGAGGTGAAGAGTTCAAGTGGACAGCATAAAGAAGGGATAGCTTTGAAGCCGTCAAGCAAGCTTTAACCCAGGCGCCTGCTCTGATCAGTCCCGACTTTAGTAGAGACTTCAACCTCTATACATTCAGCAATTAAGAAGTGATATCCGCCATGCTTACCCAAGCAAATGGTGAAGACCTCGAACAACCACTCACCTTCTTCAACCATGGATTAGAGGATTTCAAAGTCAGGTACATGTATGTGGAAAAGCAAGTCCTGACAGTAGTGCAGAGCCTGAAGAAATTCAGGTATATGTTGTCTAACAGTAGGATCCATCTTATGGTCCCACATCCTGGCATCAAGGATTTATTGACCAATCAAGATTTGAATGAGAAAAGGGCGAGATGGATCACCAAAGTGATGGAGTACGATGTACAGATTAAGATCACTTAGCTTGTAAGGGGAAGAGGCATGTGTGAACAGCTGGCTGCAGACTTAAAACAAGAAAGGAGAGGTAACTTGCTAATCTAGGATGTAGCCACATCAGAAGAATCGGCTATCATAAAGGACTAGACGCTGGACATGAAGCATTTCCTTCTCACAGGTGAGTGTCCACAAGGTCTTGATAAAGTTGAAAGAAGGTATTTTAAGATCTAGTCCCTCCCTTATGTCTTGGTTGGCAAAGTATTGTTTAGAAAGGATCTCTCCAAGGTTCTTCTAAGATGCATTGACCCCAATCACGCTGATAAGATATTGGCTGAGTTTCATGATGGGCCAGCTAGTGGCCATTTCGCCTCTAAAGCTACAACAACGAGGATAATGAGAGCTGGTTATTTTTGGCCTACTCTTTTCAAGGACACTCACACCTGGGTGAGAAAGTGCCAGAAGTGTGCACTTTTTGACAGAAAATAGTGATTGGCTGCCATGCCTCTACAGCCCATTCAAGTTGAGCAACCATTCATGCAATGGGGCCTGGATTTTATAGGGATGACTAATCCTCCCTCTAGTGCTGGGCATAAGTGGGTATTGACTGCCATGGATTATTTCACCAGGTGGGTAGAGGTAGTTGCTTTGAAGGAGGCAAATGAGAGGACAGTCCTGGAGTTCTATGAATATCTAGTAACAAGATTTGGAGTCCCAGCCATCATAATCTTAGATAACACCTTGGCTTTTTTGGGAATCAAAACTAGTGAATGGGCACTGAAGTATGGCATATACCTCAGCACTTCATCAAATTATTATCCACAGGGGAATGGGCTGGCTAAATCCACCAATAAAAATCTGATCAAAATTATAAAGAGGACTGTGGAAGAAAATCAAAGAACCTGGCATACCAAGCTAAAGACAGTCCTATGGGCTGACTGAGTTACTCCAAAGAGAGCAATCAGAAATTCTCCATATACGCTCGTGTATGGAAGGGAAGCCAGGCTTCCCATCTCACTTGAATTGCCAGCATTGGATCTCACCCATCAGCTATAGTTAGAAGAAGGGACCAGCATGGAAGTCAGATTGTGTGAGCTAATGGAGCTCCAAGAGGTGAGGGATCGGGCTATGACTTCTCTGACAAATCACCAATAGCAAGTAAAAAGTCACTTTGACAAGAAGTCCTTGTCAATAGATTTTTTTGAAGGAGACATTGTCCTGAAATGGGATGAAGATCGAGCTAAGCCCAAAAAACATGCAAAATTTGACACCATATGGAGCGGCCCTTATGTGATTACTCAGTGCAAGCATCACAATGCATTCCAACTTTCAAGGTTGGACAGTGAAGAATTGTGTATCCCAATTAATGGGATACATTTGAAGCATTGCTACTAATCTTTTTGGGTTCACCTGTACATATTTTTCCCTTGTTTTCTTTCCTATTTTTCCCTATGTGCTGTTGCATAAGTAATTTTTCTTAGCCTTGTGTGTGTTGTCTATTCATGGAGGTAGATCGGGTGGCTAGCCTTAAATTTTGACAGAGCTCTTGCTAGTTTTCAAAGTTACCATCCGAATCCATGCCCAATGGATTGCAAGGCAACTAGTCTCTAAGCATATCAAACATGCTTCCCCTAGGAGTCGCCAATTTGTTGACCCAATTTTGCCTACAGGTAAACTTTTGGTCCCCTTCCTCCCTTGCTATTCATGCCAGTTATATTACAGGTTGTTCAGGTTTAGCATTCTCCATTTCTTGGTGGAAAGGGTTCACTGTTCGGTTCAAGAATTTCATTGTAAACGTGTTGAACCTTCATACCGTTGAACCGTTGAACCAAATTTTTGGTTCAACGGACTTGGTTCAATGGGCTTGGTTTAATGAGTTCAGTTCAGTGGCTTGGTTCAAAGCGTCGGGCTTGGCCTCAGTTATTTGGTGTGCTTGGTTGGACCTTTGAACCATTGAACCTTTTTGGTTCAATGGCATGGTTCAAAGGTATGCCCCAAGCCAAAGAGCAGTCAAAAGTCAAAGGACCCTTTGGAGGGCGGACACTTCAGCATTTCAATGATTCGAGCGTGTTTCTAATGAAAGCAAAGGGCGGTGCAACAAACAAAACAAAAGGGACATTTTGAAGGTGCCAAAGGGAAATAGCAAAATAAGATGCCTGTGATGAAATAAGGAGGTGCCTGACTGACATGGAGAAGTGCCCGACTAGTGCTCGGATGACACCTTAGTAGGAACTCGATGATGGCCATGAGACCGTCAAATTTAAAGGAACCGAATAGCTGTTGGTGTTCAAAGAGATAGCTATTTGCTTCCAATGTGAAGGAAGAGCTAAGTATTGCCAAGGAGCCAAAATTGAAGCGACCCGCCTAACAGTTCATTCCTGGGAAGCCGAGCGAGCCAGATAGAGACAAATTCGACGAAAGACAAGAGGACGTGCATGGAATAAGTAAACAGTTAAGTCCAAGCAGTGCCAATTTGAAGAGGCAACTCTAGTAGGTGGAACAGTTCCATCAGTTGAGAATTATAACTGGTTTCTTCATTTTTCATTTAATGGGTGGACAAACAATGTTTTGCCATTTAAAAATGCAAATTTCAAAGCAGGCAGAGCACATGGCTCATTAATATTTTGAGCGGCCTATTTATTTTCATGAATAGCTATTTGTAAAAAGAGTGCCAAATGAGCCTCTTGGACTTTGCTTATATATTTGATACTTGTCATTTTGTAAACATCTTTTTGAAATTTTGGTAAGGCGCAGCCTTGCTAAAATTTCTACCTAAATCTATAAAGACTATTTTTACCTCTTCTTGGTTAGATTTTTTGTGTGTGTCTGAGTGTTTGCAATGCGTCCAGTCATTGTCTTTAATGTTGTCATAGTTCCAGCACCTACACTCTAGTTATCCACAAGGTGCCATTGTCTGCAGGTGACAGGAGGAGAGTTCTATTTTGGAGATACAGAACAGAGGAAGTCATTTACAGTATGTATTCCACAGTATCTTGGTGAGTCTCTGTTCCTGTGTTTTCATAAGAACCTCCCTGCCATTTTCTTGTAGCCTGGTTTCCCTGCTGAGTCTGAGTGTATGTCTGTAGTTCTTGTTTGATTATGATAGTAGGTGTGAGAAGATCACTTTTATTTGGTGTACCACCTCCTTAGAGTAGGCTGTTCATTTTCTTACACTTCCTTCCCTTCCCCCCCAGTTATATATATATATATATATATATATATATATATATATACCTGTATTTTTTGCACTACCTAAAACAAACAAGATACATCAAAGGGAACTAGCCCATATCTAGAGACTCTCCTCTCCTGCTTCGCCATCCCACAGGTGAGAGAGGAGGTTCCATGTTGCGGGGAGAGGGCAAGAACCTATTTTCCTGCCACTGGGTGCAATCTCCAGCATCAACAGTTACTATCTAGAAATTTCCATAATCCTTATCATAAATATTAGGCCTACATGTGATCACATTGGTTTTATGCACCTGAATTATATATCTACCTAGACATGTTCCTTATATATACTACATCATTACATTCATAGATTATACAATTATCTAATAATTTGAGGTGAGGTAAATAATAGTTCCTATGTTTCCCTCACCTCAAAAGTGGGAATGGGGAGGGTGTGGGGGAAATTAGGGGGGATGTTGTAGAGGCGTGTTCTTCACACTTAGCATAATTTTCAAATTCAATGGGGGCATATCATATAGGCATGCCTTCCAAACATTCATAGTTTTTATATTTATCTAGGGGTATGCTTTGGAAGCATGTTCTCCATACTTATTTAGTATTTAACATATCCAGATTATATTAGGGGCATGTTTTGGAAACATGTTCTCCACATTGGTACTTATATCAATTTTTAAATTTCTCTGTATATCATGGGGACTTGCTTTGGAATCATATTCTCCACACTTAAATAATTTTTTAGATTGGCCAAAATACATAGTTATATGATTAAAATTCATAATTGTAGAAGAATTATATACATTGGCACCATTGTTATAAACAATTTTAGAATTAGACATATCAAAGGTGTATATACCATGCAATTTATGCATAATATTGTAAAATCCAAATCAATTTCATATTATAAAACTCTTTTACGTATTGATACCCTAGTTGGACTTTTATGGACTTTATTGATCTATTATAATGTATTAGTTGGTTCATTTTTTTGTTATGATTGAGGTGATTAAATCACTCAATATTTCCATGTTTTCATGTTGGAATTTATTGTATCATCTAGACTCACCAGGATATAAGTATCATTAGGTTTCATGGTTAAGATAATATTGACTGTCAAGTGGATACTCATTTTTCTCCAAGGTTGGGGGCATGGGTCTCTCTCTCTCTCTCTCTCTCTCTCTCTCTCTCTCTCTCTCTCTCTCTCTCTCTCTCTCTCTCTCTCTCTCTCTCTCTCTCTCTCTCTCTCTCTCTCTCTCTCTCTCTCTCTCTCTCTCTCTCTCTCTCTCTATGGATATATGCACTTTAAAAATCTATCTATATTTGTCCAAATCTCAGTTTCATGGCCTTAAAATGATACATATTTTTCAAGTTAACTTACTAATAGGCAAGGTGGTTACATTGACACATAGGTATACTTCTAAACATTTATATTTTAATTTATATATATTTTAATTACTTTCAATCCCATATTATATACACTAATAATATATTGTAAATGAACTTGGTTACAAGTCAATCGCTAACAAGTAACTGAAGTTGGGCACACGCAAAGACAAAGTGCATTCTACACACTGAAGTATGCATTCCTTTCCTTTAATATATATTTTTAATTAATAAAATATGGGGGGAGGAAATTTATATTATATTTATGCATTATATAACACCTCAGTCTTATACACTTAGTAAACTCAAAACTTCATTGTTTTTCTACATTCTAGACCTTTCCTACTTTGATAAGTATTATATCAGCTCTAACTTATGTCCCTTCACCCACCTCTTAGTCTGACTAGTCTTATGTTGATGAACTACACCTTATATCTTTCCAAAAATATGTAATACATAAATTTATTTCACTCCTACAAGTTTGGATCCTGTAACTAATTTCTTATTCCATGGACACCAATATTTGGGACAAAAACTAGCATCAACATTAGTGTCCTGACCCAATTCAAATATTTAGTGCCCTAAAGTCATCTATTTTACAAATGAAACATATCTTAATGTTTTCCATACGTGATTTGATCCAAGTTAATTCTCCAAAGGGATTGATATAAATACAAGATCAACCCTCATTCATTTTTCACCTAGAAAAATACCAAGAGAGACCAATGAAACTTATCAAAAGCATTATATTAAGCATTTAATTGAAGAAAGATTACCTCTTTCCATACTAATCATTAGAACAAACACATTTATAAGTATAAATCACTAAAGGAGCATCCCAAGTGCCTAATTATTATAGTTATAAGATATGACACTAATATATTCCCTTTACACATATTGCATGATTCGCACACAAGCCAACACATAGTGAAGAACTAAATCATTCCAAGGCCATCTTTGAGTATTGGTTATGTAGTCAATACTCAAAGACAGAGGAGTATTTGGGCTTAGCTTGACACTGTGTGTCAACTAACCCATTTTCCCCCAGGTTCACCATGAAAATGAATAATTAGGTTGGTAAAAATTCATGAGGAATGACAATCCATGACGTAGATCTGAATGCATCATAGTAAAGGCAAAGATAAATGTAGAATCATCTAGGTGGTTGGATCATTTTCCAATAGGTATTCCATATAGGACACTTGTGTTGAACCTAGATAGTTGCATTAACATAACCACCCTAGGTTGATGTTAGCATCCATGAGTCTAGAAGCATTAGATCTAAAATATGATGACTATTCTAGAATCATCTTTAACCCTTCTTTCTACATGTTCTTGATCCAAAACTATGTTAGCATCAAAACTAGATGTGTATATTAGTTACTTTTTATTCCCATTCATAGATTAGTTGTACTTTGTATATTTATCCTGTTGTCAACATAGTAAATTTAGTGTAGGTTTATATCTAATGTTAGCATCCACTTGATTTATTATAGATCTAACTAACACCTTTGTACATTATCATTTCTATATTCTTAACACTATCTAACCTAAAATAAGGATATCTATCCATTTTAGGGTTAAACATGAATATAGATACTAAAATATGATTTATATAAGTACTATATAATTTAAAAATACCTATCATGGATCCATCTTCAGCTCTAAAACTTCTTATTTCTTAAAGTCTCAAATTTATCATCTCATTGTGCCAAATTATTTCTCTTTTGATCTTACTATATCATTTATGATGACCCATATCTATTGTATTGTACATAAAGATTAAACCCTGATATATATACTTCACTATAAATTTTAGATCCTTAGTATATTCTAACCTATCAGACATGTGCATCTCACATAAAGACATTCACATCAATGAAAGTGTTTAGATACGTATGAAGTATTCATTTCTGAAAATTCATCTAATTTCAAAATATTTTGAATTAATTTTATTTAGAGCTAAAGTGAGATATTTTTAAAATGCATGGTATAAATTATTTAAATATAAGGCTACTCATTATTCATCTACAAAATACCATGTAAATACCTAATCAATCTCCCCCAATCAATTTCAAAACTGAGATGTACTACCCTATTTTAACCTATTTTCATAGTAGTCATAGGAGGACTCATACTAAATGTTTGAAGCATTCAAATAACAACCCATACATAGTAATTGTCAAGTTATAAGTTAGAACATTGCATGCCATTACATATAGTATATTTAACCATTTTTTATACACAAGCAAACACCTAGGGGAGAAATACATAAGTCTGAGGCCCTCATTGTAGTATTCGATATTTAGCCAACACTCATTGATATATGATTCCTTGAGGTTAGCTTGACACTATCTCAATAATCTAATTCTTTCAAGGCATAAATTCTCAAGGTGAAGCATTAGGGTTTGATCCACAATAACCTTTGTGCATGAATAAAATACATCAATAAAAAGGTGATATAAACCTCAAAATACTCTATGTGGTCAATTATCAATATAATGAATATTATGCATAATACTATTGCATTGAAATCATGATAGAAGCATCAAGGCAAGTGTCAATGCCTCTATAGATAATACTTTAGAATTTGATGATTGGATCCTAATCTTGTCCATACTTTTTTATACATATGAACTTTTCATATATACCTATGCATTTACAGATAATGTAAGTATAATCTCTTCTTTGTGTTTATGAAATCAAGCTATTATTTTGAGTCTACTTCATATATTTAGCATAACTAAAAGCCTTAATTTGGAATAATCATTTAATTGAGTTTTCAGTCAATTGTCCTATTATATAATAGTTTTATTCATCCATGTGCATAGGTTATTCTACCGATTTAACCCTAACACACACAAGTAAAAAGGGTTAAACATATATATATTTTTTTATTACACACACAATGATCTTCTAATATTACATTGAAAACTACTTACAATTAGGTGTGGTCATCTGTGAAAATCAATCATAGGTCATATGGACATCTTTTTCATGATTGAGATGCCTTTGTCTTATATGTGCATCCAATTTATGATAGATTCATCTAGGTAGGTCCAAATGGTTAGTTTCAATATTTGAAATAATCCAAATCCATTTTCATTTCTTCCGTCCACTTGCACAAATCTGAAACCCACATATAAAATTGACAAGCTAAGTACCACAATCCTATTATTTTTTTCCATGGATAGTGAAGTGTAATTGAACATCAAATGCTAGCATTTATATTTTATTAATTTATCCATTTTTTTATAAAATATGAATATTAAAAATTATTTTTCCATTTACATATATTAGTATATAATAAGTTAAAACAAACACCTTGATGTGTGCAAAAGAATATACTTTTTAGTACAATGTGAAATGTTAAGGACACATGCATGTTAGTATATGACCAAACAATCCTACAGTTAAATGTTATTTATTTATTGTAATGATGGATACTAGCTTCTTGATTATGTAATTTCCCATATGTTTGATTGATTGTTTCTCTATGTCATGTTTTATTTATTCAATTTCTATTTGTGATGGATGTTTTGTTTTGATTATAATAATTATATACTATTACTATGCAATTACCAATGAATGATGTATGTTTTATTAAAATACATACATTAATGAACTATATAATTCCTTATGTATTGATTTGATTAATGAAAGTGAGAGAATTAATTATATAAGATTAATTTATTATATTAATGTGTTTCCTCTTATTTAATATACATTACATTACTTTTTGTGTGTTACTTTCATACATGAAGGATAATAAATAAATTATATATAACTAGTGTAGATATCTTAAATACATGTTTCACCAAGAGATATCAATATCGATGCACCTATATTGTGACGTAGGTTAGATAGGCACCTCAAGATTGATATATCTCAACATCTTTTAGATAGATGTATTTAAGATATCTATGCTAGTAACACTCATAGGTGTGGCATGCATAACTAACAATAAATACCAATTAATGCAACTTTTCATGTTCATCTAAATAAGAAATATATATCACATTCAATGATAATTAAATAATATAATATAATATACATTAAAATGTGAAAATAAATATAATATATATGATATTAAATATGTAACATTATTGTAGCTCTAAGGACTTGAGTCTCTCTTCCTCAGTGTTTTGTTTGGAAAGTTATTTCCCTACTTTCAACTTTTTATATCTGTCATATGAAAATAGAGACCAAATTTTTAGTCCTTATAAAAAATCTAGACATGAGATGGACACAAATGTTAACCCTGCTCTTTCTATGTGCTTTATATACATTTTGTTTTATAAAGAGTCAATCCTTGTGATTTATGTATGGATAATCCATAAGCTAGTCTTAAGGGTAGTTTTTATGTCTATCCCCTTTGTAATGGTTTCATTATAGTTGTATGCAGAGCTACATATGTAAATGGCATTCTAGAGTAACTGTCAAATTCCACCATAACATGTGTAGGTGGCTCTGGTGGGTAGCTTCCAGGTTTGTATATTATACTTCAAATATATCTTAGAAATCAATTTACAAGTCCCTATTCTATCCATAGGTTAGAGGTTAACAACACCATTGCATCCTTAGTAATTAATAAGTCCACATCTAATTCATCACTCTGACCTCTTGAACCCATGCACATGTGGTGAACTTCTATGTTGTCATTCATATCTAGACCAATGACCTTTCACTTTCATTCATTTTTGTAGTATATCCTTTAAAAAAATTGTATTTTACAAGCACATGTAATATGCCACTATATGAGGATAGTCAATAATATTCCATCGACACTATTTTTATTATTCTTTGGGATTGGTTGGTAGTGTTCCTAGTATTAGCGCATGAAGACTAGGCCAATATATATTAACTATACTCAATGCATGTTAATAAAATTATCAGTGTTCTAATTTGATGCAACATGTCTCTTAATTTTGAAAAATAAAATTCTAAATAAGACATTGTACACCTCAATTGCTACCAAAACACATCAAATGATGAGCTAGATGAGAGTGGAGCACATTGTCCATATGCTCACATAATTCATTTATGATGATTGGTATGTCTTACAAACTATTTTTTTTGAAAATGTAGATGAATTTTGTGCAAAATATCTCATAATCATGTTCATCATGAAATATTTGAATCACAACGATCGTCCAAAATGGTAATCTCTATATTGAATCAAATGTTTGATAAATTTGTATAGATGCACTTGTTTCATTCTCAATTCTAATGAATCACATCTTCCATCTAGAAATAATGTGTGGAAGGCCATATCATCTAACCCTTTTGTGGAATACTCATTTATAGGGGATGCACCAATTCCTAGCCAATCTATTATATCTCCAAGTTCTACATTACGATTATTCACCCATGCATAGATTAATTCCATCTCTCTCATGGCATTTGGGGGTTTGGAGGCCATTGAGTTCATGTAATTGATGATATTTCATTCATCTATTTCCATCATTGGACTCTTAAATACATATTCATTCACATCAAAATCATAATCCATATGTATAGAGTTAAATTGATCAAACATATTATTCTCAGAATTGGGTGGAAATTTGATAAGTGTATTTTTATCAATCAAAACATCTCTATATAAATTTTCATGTTCTATTTTATATTTTATTTCCCTATAGACTATTTCTATTAACTGTAAAGTTGTAATTAATTTTGCATTGATCTCATCTTAGAACAAAAAATGATCGACAAATATTTTATTTGATGTGGTAAAACCTTAGCAATTTATGTCACTTCTTGTGGAGAAATGATCACATATCCTTTATTTTTATACTGACCTCCATTTTTGTGTGTGACTTGTAAGATTGGATTGACTCATGCTATCCACATCTCTTCTACATGGGTTAAGCTTGTAAGTTCTTGTGGTTATGGACCAAAATCCATATTGTTTGATTTTGAAAACATATGTTCATTTTTCTCTTGTCAACATCTATGGCAAATGGGACCTTTAGGTGCTCATGAGGTATTTATACAAGGGTAAATTTCTTTAGAAATATAACACATACTTGGCAAATCTAACTTTTCTAGACGATGATGAAATATCACTTGTAATGTCTTCAAATCTACCTTAATATTTCCACTGCGATCATGTGTATTTTGTATATTATTTTCAACATCGTCATCCATGGCATTTCTTTCTCTATTATTTGGTGTGTTTAACATCCGTTCTATGGTCATGGAATTTACTTCTTCAAACTTGGCAACAATATTAACATTTGTTTGATGATGTATTTGCAATGAATTCATAATTACGTTATCATAGTTGGTTTATTTCTTCCTTTGTAAATTGATTCAAATGTTTTTTTCTTCTTCTTCTTAATCTTTGTTGATCATCTTGCAATATTTGTACATGATATGCTATCATTTCTTGAGCATGTTTCATTTTTGCTTCCAACTCTTCAACTACAATTTTTTCACTACATTTTACATGTCTTTCTCTTTCATTCTCATTATGTTGTTATATTTGTTCCTCTGTCATTTGTTCACGTTGTTGTCTTCGATATTGTCAAACATATTCTCTTTGCTATTCTTCAATTTCAAAATTCAATCATGAGCGAGCCATACCTATAAAAATAAACATAAAATATTCAAACTTTTATCAAATAATTTTAAAATATAAAAATTTATTTAATTATTAATTAATGAAAATAATTTATTCATAAATTTTAATAAAATTATACAAAATATTAATAATTATATAATAAATGTATAACTCTATTTTAATTTTAAGTAAAATTGACCCATCTTAAAAACTAATTAAATAAATTTTATTAAATTTAATATTTATATATTTTTTTTTCTCATAAAATTTATTCCTATAAATGTAACTTGAGATTCATAAAATTACAGACATCTCATAAAATTACATTATGCTATATCAATTTAAAGTGACATGTTTACATTTACACATGAAATTGATTTAATATATGATAACCACATTCATTTCTTTTTGTAAATATACTATATTATATATAGACAACGGAGATACTATAACATTAAATCAATTTCATATGTCACAGATATACTACGTATGTCAATACATATGTTTTCTAAAGTCTAGCAGGTATTACGTATGATATTGGCAATTTACATTTACACATTCATAAAATTATACAAAATTACATTCTGGAGAAATAAAATAAAAACCTTAAAATCGAATCAAGAAAATAATCAAACCAATTTTTTATCATACCGCGGCTCACAGAAATGGTGGCGGCAGGACAATTTGGAGGAGAAGGTGGTTTGGAGCAAACGGAAAACGCTGCTGAACTATTCCGTGTTGGACAGATGCTTCTGACAGAAGATGTAGAAGACGTTAGACAGCAGGAGCCTTTCAATGCAAAGATGCAGAGGTTTGGTATTACGGTTGGGGATTGACAGATCTAAACTGTTCGAAAGAGCTGGATTATGTTTTTATCTGTGTTTGTTAGTTTTAATTCTATGCTTTCTTATTTGTATTTTTTTTTTTTGGTGGAATATTTTCAATTATATATTAATATTAAAGAAATGTGTTTGTTGATTATATATTTTTTTTATGGATTGATTTTTTTTTATTATTATATGAGCCCACTAAAAAATAAAAGTGAAGTATTAATATTATTAAACTTCTTAACTGCTATTATAGTTTACGTCTTTCGACATAATTAATTATGTGTATCCATTTATATGGATGTAGTTATTCTTATTTATGATGTATTATTTTCCTTGTGTATTGTTTTAATGCATGAAGGAGATAATTATAATTAATTTCATATAAGTCAATTCAATCAATTTTTAGATGACTGTGCACCTATATTATTATTAGTTTCGATGGGGTATACTAAAACATTTGGTTTGCTTTAATTTCTGGTAAAAATTTACATTCTTTACCAGTCAAAATTCATTATTTTTTGTGTATTGAAAAATTTACAAAATATCCAAAGTCAGTTTACACATTTGTTAATGACAAATTCAAAAAAAATCATTTATTTATGTTTTGATTGGTTGAAACTGTGGACATATTATTAATGAGTAGAACACTGATGTCATACACAATATATATCAAAATGTGATGTCATGAACAGTACATAGAATTAAATGCTCTGCCACCTAAAATATTCAAAAAAACATCTCAAAACCAACATTATGATTTTGTGTTGCAACTATCAAACGCATTATTCATGGTCCGATGAACTAAAAATATATCCAATTTTGGATTTTTTAGGTTCATGTGTAGCCGAGAGAAATGCTTGGGAGATCGGCATTTGGATTGGTGATGTCCCTGCTAAAATGGCTGCTACTGTGGGTGCCCCACCGTTGTCTAGCACTATCATTGATGAAAACGAGAAACAAGGACTCTGCGCCGAATACCTGCAGGGTAACCAGTCAGGTTTGGCAACTGCACCATGAATAACCCCATCGGCAATTAGGGCAGCGGCAATGGTTTCATAGGTTTGAATAGATTGAAGCGCTACTATAACACACTGCTATTCATACGCCTAGATCTGAGTTTCCATGTTTTTCCTCCTGATGCATCCCTCTTAATTACCTCAGGATTCTTTGTTCTAAGTAGGCGCAGTAAGAAAGGGAAATCACAACAGAAGAACATTCAACAGGTTCGATGTTGCAAAGTGGCCAGAAATAGAGCCTGGCATTGGCAAGACGACCATCAGCATCCATGTTGTCTTCCATGCAGGGCCAGGACAATAGAGACATGACTCCGTCAATACATTCAGTTGGAAGTGTATAGTTTTTAGCCCTGTCACAACACATCAATCTAAAAAACACGAATCTTTAGCTGGCAACTACAAACAAACCCACATGCATCTGTCATAAACTGCATAGTCAGCTGCAGCTTCTGAAATTTAAAGCATCAGCGACTGGAGGTAAGAGACCAGCAAAGAGTTTTGGTCGTCTCAGCTGTCGTAGCAACGAATTGACTAGCGAAGCTCTATTGGAAATGGTCAAAACTCTGTGTGTCAGCATTTAGGATCGAAGTTCTGATGTGGCTGCAAAGAGATTTTTAATAAGGGTGCTTATGGGAAGAGTTTTTTATTCGGCTGCATCTACGTTTCTCTTTCCCTTATTATTTTGCGATACAGCGCAGGGGAAGGAGTTTATCCACAATTTCTGAGGTACGTTTTATGACTCTTGCTATCTACCTGCTTTTTCTATTTCAGTTTCTTGTTTTATGTTTATTTATTTTTTATTTGGCGCTTTATTTAATTCCTTTGAATTATTTGCCATACTCTTTTAGTATCTTAGCTCTTCTCTACGGTGTGATAGAAGTCCAAATTCCGGTGAGTTTTTATGTAACTTTATCGCTCGTCTGTTGTATGTTTAGGGTTTCAGTGAATTTTTATTGCATATGTACGTATTTAAAATGAAAATGGAGCACAAATTATTGACTGTAGTATATTTTTTGGTTCTTGGAGAAAATTTTTGGGACTTAAAACGTTTTCACTGATCGGATCTATTGATTTGTTGTAGTTACAGAGCAGTTTCAGATGTGCAGTCATATTTCACCATGCGATTTGGTAATTTTTTCACCATGCGACTCGGTAATTTTAAGGATTTATAAAAATAAAATGATGATTTTCTGGATAAAATTGTGTAAAATCTCATTATTTTTAGGATATTAAATCTCGTTATTATTATTTGTTTGGGTTTATACAGGGTTTGGAGTTAATACCGATTATATTCTTTTAACTCAACGCGCTCTCTATATATGCGATTTTCAAACTTTAGGTTTGTGAGCTTTCTGCTTTTATTTTGTCAGAGTATTGGAAACCCTTTCTGCCCTTGAACTTCACACGCTCTTTCTATATCCGCGATTTTCAAACTTTAAGTTTGTAAGCTTTCTGCTTTTATTTTGTTAGAGTATTGGAAACCCTTTCTGCCCTTGAACTTCACGTTTCATAGGATTTAATTTCAGAGCAGCGAGAGTGAGTTTTAGTAAGCAAAACCCTTTCTGCCCATGAACTTCACGTTTCATAAGATTTAATTTCAGAGTGACGAGAACGAGTTTTAGTAAGCAAAACCCTTTCTGCCCTTGCACTTCACTCTTAAGATTTAATTTCAGAGCAGTGATATAGGATTCGATCTGAAAATTTCAACCAATGATTGATTGTATGTTTGGTTTATTGTCACAGTAACATGTCTTTCCAAGCAAATGACGCCTCTAGAGTTGTAGTCGCAGTCGCATATGCTGTGGTTCTCATCTTTTTATTGTTCGGGGTTGCAAGGGTCGTAGATGTTGCAGCATCGACTCCCGTGCCCGATGCAGGCGCGGGCCCTATGGCCGTTGTTTCCTCCATTCTAACTACTTTTTTAACCTCTACGATTGCATTCTTTGCCTTCATCCTGTTCTTATGAACTCCGAATAGACCATTAGTCTTACCTTTGGAGCAGGGCTGCTCAGTACAATTTTTCATTCCTTTATTGCTGTATTTTATATATATAATTTTAGATACCGAAGATACTATACAATATGGTTTCATTTTGTATTTTGCATTTGAGGTAGGGAAGGTTATGGATTTAATATAGTCTTGATTATTTGAGCTAGTTATGGGGTGTGATTTTAGTGTAATGAGACGTCTCCATGGAACTCCTCGCACTTTTCATATTGCCTATGTTATACATTGACGTCTGAATAGTTTTCACGTCTGAATAGTTTTGAATGAGAAAGATATAAATTTGGGCACTTTATTTTTTGAATAGTAATCTAACTTTGTTTTTTAAATAGTTTTGAATGAGAAAGATGCAAATCTTGGTGCAACATTTTTTTTGGGATGGTATTCTATCTTTGTTATTAGATTCTTTCAGTGAATGGGTTACACAGTTGAGTTCATGGAAGTTTTTTGTTCGCCTATCATTCCCATTGATTTTCAAAACCGACCTTTAATACTGAATTGTGTTCAACTCCAGCAACCATGATTTAAATGTTATATTGTCATTGTCTAATGTTTAAGGGATTATACTGGCCTAATTTGATTGAATTAATTTGGATTGGCACGGGTTGCTTTAATGATTTGATGTATTTGATTTTAATTAATTCCAACAAAATACTGGTTTAGAGGAGAGTTTGGAGGGGATACCCTATGATATGACTTTGGAGAACCTTTTCATTTATCTAAATATAAAGGTGAAAGGCCATGTCTTTGAATAACTTTCCTTTAGAGAAAGTCCCTCGTTTTGTGAAACATTCCTTAAAAATTATGGATTTTGGTTTTGATTGAAGTAATACTCTATGAGTTGGCTTATTATAGCAATATGGATTACCAATGATTTAGGCATGTGATCTGTTGGATTACCAATGGGGGATGTGTTTTGTTCTTATTTGTGGCAGAATGTCTTTAATTATGTGGTGGAGTGTTTTCTTTGTCATATAAAATAAATCAAAATAGCCAACTCAGAAAAAAAAATCTCAACGAAGAAAGTTAGATCTTCGCTCTACATTTCTTACATTTGTAAAATACTAAAAATTCTACTCCCCGATCCCCTAAAAAAGGGTAACATGTTTTTCTATACTTTTAAGTCTTTTTTCTGTTTCTTTACTCATTTTTTTCCCTATTATTTTTCTTTTTTTCAATGTCGATATGAAATTACATTAGATTAAAATTTGGTGAGTATTTTCCCTTTACTCAAATACTCTCATTGACTAAATAATAGTTCAGATTCCTTGTGTGATAAGAAGTGCAACTCATTAATTTCAATGTCCACTTAAAACTACCCCAGATTCAAATAAGCGATGGTTTCCCATTTACCAAAGAATTTACCAGCCTGCAAGTGTTCAAACTTCTTGGTTGCACAAGTTATACATAAAGTAATGGGATGTATTTAGGATCCTCCCCTTCTCCCCTTGCTCACCACAAAAAAATAAAAAAATAAATATAGACTATCATATATATATATATATATATATATATATATATATATATATATATATATATATATATATATATATATATATATAAGCTCTAAGGTCGCAGACTGGCCAGCACCCCAATTAGGGCTATGAGACTTGACTTAATGGAAAAGGAAATCTTTTTCACTTAAGTAGTTTTTCAAACTTGTGCACCATGGATTTCAAATTCATTTGTCCGAGGAGTGCCTTTAAGCTAAAATAGCGTCTAGGGTCTATGAAAGTGTATTTACTTGTTTAAAAGATTTTTATATGAATTTTTTTTTGGTTCTAAATAAATTTCTCAATTTTTTTAAAGGGATTATACTGGCCTAATTTTATTGAATTAATTTGGATTGGCACAGGTTGCTTTAATGATTTGATGTATTTGATTTTAATTAATTCCAACAAAATACTGGTTTAGAGGAGAGTTTGGAGGGGATACCCTATGATATGACTTTGGAGAACCTTTTCATTTATCTAAATATAAAGGTGAAAGGCCATGTCTTTGAATAACTTTCCTTTAGAGAAAGTCCCTCATTTTGTGAAACATTCCTTAAAATTTATGGATTTTGGTTTTGATTGAAGTAATACTCTATGAGTTGGCCTATTATAGCAATATGGATTACCAATGATTTGGGCATGTGTTATGTTGGATTACCAATGGGGGATGTGTTTTGTTCTTATTTATGGTAGAATGTCTTTAATTATGTGGTGGAGTGTTTTCTTTGTCATATAAAATAAATCAAAATAGCCAGCTCAGAAAAAAAAATCTCAACAAAGAAAGTTAGATCTTTGCTCTACATTTCTTACATTTGTGAAATACTAAAAATTATACTCCCCAATCCCCTAAAAAAGGGTAACATGTTTTTCTATACTTTTAAGTCTTTTTTCTGTTTCTTTACTCATTTTTTTCCCTATTATTTTTCTTTTTTTCAATGTCGATATGAAATTACATTAGATTAAAATTTGGTGAGTATTTTCCCTTTACTCAAATACTCTCATTGACTAAATAATAGTTCAGATTCCTTGTGTGATAAGAAGTGCAACTCATTAATTTCAATGTCCACTTAAAACTACCCCAGATTCAAATAAGCGATGGTTTCCCATTTACCAAAGAATTTACCAGCCTGCAAGTGTTCAAACTTCTTGGTTGCACAAGTTATACATAAAGTAATGGGATGTATTTAGGATCCTCCCCTTCTCCCCTTGCTCACCACAAAAAATTAAAAAAATAAATATAGACTATCATATATATATATATATATATATATATATATATATATATATATATATATATATATATATATATATATAAGCTCTAAGGTCGCAGACTGGCCAGCAACCCAATTAGGGCTATGAGACTTGACTTAATGGAAAAGGAAATCTTTTTCACTTAAGTAGTTGTTCAAACTTGTGCACCATGGATTTCAAATTCATTTGTCCGAGGAGTGCCTTTAAGCTAAAATAGCGTCTAGGGTCTATGAAAGTGTATTTACTTGTTTAAAAGATTTTTATATGAATTTTTTTTTTGTTCTAAATAAATTTCTCAATTTTTTTAAAGGGATTATAGTGGCCTAATTTTATTGAATTAATTTGGATTGGCATAGGTTGCTTTAATGATTTGATGTATTTGATTTTAATTAATTCCAACAAAATACTGGTTTAGAGGAGAGTTTGGAGGGGATACCCTATGATATGACTTTGGAGAACCTTTTCATTTATCTAAATATAAAGGTGAAAGGCCATGTCTTTGAATAACTTTCCTTTAGAGAAAGTCCCTCGTTTTGTGAAACATTCCTTAAAATTTATGGATTTTGGTTTTGATTGAAGTAATACTCTATGAGTTGGCCTATTATAGCAATATGGATTACCAATGATTTGGGCATGTGTTATGTTGGATTACCAATGGGGGATGTGTTTTGTTCTTATTTATGGTAGAATGTCTTTAATTATGTGGTGGAGTGTTTTCTTTGTCATATAAAATAAATCAAAATAGCCAGCTCAGAAAAAAAAATCTCAACAAAGAAAGTTAGATCTTCGCTCTACGTTTCTTACATTTGTAAAATACTAAAAATTCTACTCCCCGATCCCCTAAAAAAGGGTAACATGTTTTTCTATACTTTTAAGTCTTTTTTCTGTTTCTTTACTCATTTTTTTCCCTATTATTTTTCTTTTTTTTAATGTCGATATGAAATTACATTAGATTAAAATTTGGTGAGTATTTTCCCTTTACTCAAATACTCTCATTGACTAAATAATAGTTCAGATTCCTTGTGTGATAAGAAGTGCAACTCATTAATTTCAATGTCCACTTAAAACTACCCCAGATTCAAATAAGCGATGGTTTCCCATTTACCAAAGAATTTACCAGCCTGCAAGTGTTCAAACTTCTTGGTTGCACAAGTTATACATAAAGTAATGGGATGTATTTAGGATCCTCCCCTTCTCCCCTTGCTCACCACAAAAAAATAAAAAAATAAATATAGACTATCATATATATATATATATAAGCTCTAAGGTCGCAGACTGGCCAGCACCCCAATTAGGGCTATGAGACTTGACTTAATGGAAAAGGAAATCTTTTTCACTTAAGTAGTTGTTCAAACTTGTGCACCATGGATTTCAAATTCATTTGTCCGAGGAGTGCCTTTAAGCTAAAATAGCGTCTAGGGTCTATGAAAGTGTATTTACTTGTTTAAAAGATTTTTATATGAATTTTTTTTTGGTTCTAAATAAATTTCTCAATTTTTTTAAAGGGATTATACTGGCCTAATTTTATTGAATTAATTTGGATTGGCACAGGTTGCTTTAATGATTTGATGTATTTGATTTTAATTAATTCCAACAAAATACTGGTTTAGAGGAGAGTTTGGAGGGGATACCCTATGATATGACTTTGGAGAACCTTTTCATTTATCTAAATATAAAGGTGAAAGGCCATGTCTTTGAATAACTTTCCTTTAGAGAAAGTCCCTCGTTTTGTGAAACATTCCTTAAAATTTATGGATTTTGGTTTTGATTGAAGTAATACTCTATGAGTTGGCCTATTATAGCAATATGGATTACCAATGATTTGGGCATGTGTTATGTTGGATTACCAATGGGGGATGTGTTTTGTTCTTATTTATGGTAGAATGTCTTTAATTATGTGGTGGAGTGTTTTCTTTGTCATATAAAATAAATCAAAATAGCCAGCTCAGAAAAAAAAATCTCAACAAAGAAAGTTAGATCTTTGCTCTACATTTCCTACATTTGTCAAATACTAAAAATTCTACTCCTCGATCCCCTAGAAAGTTAGATCTTTGCTCTACTTTTAAGTCCTTTTTCTAGTTTCTTTACTCATTTTTTTCCCTATTATTTTTCTTTTTTTTAATGTCGATAAGAAATTACATTAGATTAAAATTTGGTGAGGATTTTCCCTTTACTCAAATAATCTCATCGACTAAACAATAGTTCAGATTCCTTGTGTGATAAGAAGTGCAACTCAGTAATTTCAATGTCCACTTAAAACTACCCCAGATTCAAATAAATGATGGTTTCCTATTTACCAAAGAATTTACCAGCCTGCAAGTGTTCAAACTTTTTGGTTGCACAAGTTATACATAGAGTAATGGGATGTCTTTACAATCCTCCCCTTACTCACCAACAAAAAAATAAAAAAATAAATATAAACTGTCATATATATATATATATATATAAATAAAAAAAAGCTCTAAGGTCACAGACTAGCCAGCACCCAAATTAGGGGTATGAGACTTGACATAATGGAAAAGGAATTATTTTTCACTTATGTAGTTGTTCAAACTTGTGCACCATCGATTTCGAATTCATTTGTCTGAGGAGTACCTTTAGGCCAAAATAGCATCTAGGGTCTATGAAAGTGTATTTACTTGTTTAAAAGATTTTTCTATGAATTTATTTTGGTTCTAAATAAATTTCTCAAATTTTTCTCAATTATTTTGATTTCAAATTACATTGTTAGGTTATAATTGCTGCAAATATGTATGTAGTTCCTTTACTCCATAATGATCTTTAGGAGCTATTAAATTGGATGATCTATTCAATGGTTCTCTTTGATACCCTGATGGATACAGCTGGTAGACACTAAGCCCATCACTTTCAAATTTTAGCGTAATCCCTGCGCAGGATCGTTCCCAGATTTAAACAATTATTTTTAATCCTAGTGTACTCTTAAAATGAAATTGAATTTGATGTAAATTTGGTTTACCATTTGGATTGAATCTGGGATTTAATAGGTAATATCCGAAGCAGAGAAAGGGAAAAGGGCATTTAGGCTACAAAGACGGAAATAAATTACACTGCTCAGAATCCATGTCTGCTGCCATTCAATTTCTTAATGACTCGAAACTCTTCTACTCGCAGTGACTAGGTCGATACACAAGAATAAATAAGGCCTCCACAATCGTTTATCACGGATCTATTTAAACTTGCTTTATATGCTCATAACTGTGACTTTGACAGGAATTTGGGAGTTCCTTATAACGTTATTTTGAATGACACTGCCCACATTAGCTATGTGGTACATTTGATGTTTGTATTTCCAGTGATAAAATAAATTTTGCATCATAATCTTGATGGACTTATGTTTCCAGCAGCATGGTCCCTTCAAATATTCAGATATTCATTTTAATCACCACTGGGCTAGTTGGGATTGTTTTTGTGTGTGTAGTATTCATACCTAGTATCTGACTTGCATTTCAATTCACGGGAGCTACTGCAATTATTTGCTTGGGCTTCATCATCCTAGGTACAATTTTACTCGAGTGATCATTGAATGCTTTTTGACTTATTGACTGTTATGTGTTTTTTTGCTTGCTCATATAGAAATTTGGAAATTTTCTTGTACGATTTGCTAGTTCCTCACAATGATTGCTAAGTCTTGAAAATATTTTATTCGAGAGTGCCTCTGGCTATGCTCCTGTATGTGTATGATTTTTGTGGTGGTGTTTAATGAGCATAAATAAACCGATAATCAAACTGTAATAAACAATCTCATAAATGTATTATGCATCATAAGTAAATGTGTACAACTGCACACATATGGTATGGACTTTCCAAAGCTTTAAATCAAATATAAGAATATGTTATCTGTAGCTATAAATTATGCAACATATGCATTGTCTAGTTTCAATATTTATTGAAGAAGCAAAGGTTTATTAGCTTTGTTTGAATATATATAATCGTGTATGTATGATTATTTGTTTTTACAATAGGGCTCTTTTCAACATACAATTTTGTGTTACTTTATTTTATAGTCTATAACAATTTCATAGTTAATATATGTTTTAGTGATGTATCTACATAATTATATTATTCATTTATATAATACTGATAATTTTAATTGTAAAGTAGTAATTCATTACATTATTCATCAAATTTTAAATTAGAATACTGTCTTTTGGGGTTCAGATTGAACAAATGAGAATCTATTTACTTCAATTTGAATCAAAAAATGTCTTATAACATTCAAATCGTTGCTACCATGATAATTACATACAATTCTAATATGCAATTTTATTGATTTTTTGATCATACTTAAACTGGATGCCAATGTGACACTAATTTGGCATATCAAATCTGTAGGAGCCTAAAAAAAGAAATTTGTGATTTACCAAATTTCAAAATTATCTTATGTTTGAAGTTCCAACTTTCAAATTCAATTTTTCAGTTTTAATATTACATTCTACTATATTTTTAGGGTCTGCTACATACCTACCCCTACACCATTACATGGAGCTTGTTAACTTGACCGTAGTTTTCTATTAAACAATGCCAATGACCAAACAGTGATTCGATGTTTACCTCAAGATTACTTCCCTATGTTAATCTATAATATTTATTGTTGACTCCTAATTTAAGTGGTTGTGGACCGCCCTGAGAAAAAGCAAAAACAAATAATCCACTCCATTCTTGACATATTTCTACTATTATTATTGCAAATCCCTTATGATAATTCAGATTTTGATGCATGATGCATGTTCCCCTAGCTGAGATAGTGTAAAATAGTTTATATGCTTCTTCTCAATAAAAATTCTTTTAGCTATTTTTTATTACCAACATTTGAGGTCATATTTTGTAAATTTTTTGGGGCTATGTGAGCAATAGTTTTTGTTCTTCAATAGGTTTTGAATTTATAGCTACATTTTACTTTCTTGCTTGTAAAAAGGATTCTCCTAACATTCAATTATGTGCAGATATTAAATTTTATATATAGAGTAAGACAATGTATATATTAGTATTTTTATATATTGATGTACATGATTTCATTAAATTTTTTTACTATGTTGTTACTTTATGATTGGAAGGTGCCAGTTGAAGGCTTTAGCAATAGTGAAGTCCCCCGCCTAAACTATTTTCCTTGCTAATAAAGATACTAATAATATATACTGAGGATTCCTAGCCGTATTACACCAAGTAATCATTTAATCTCCACAAGACTTTAAGATCTTGTGTAACTAATTGATAATATTGCAGCCTCAATTGGATCACCTTTACAACTTCTTGTAGTGATTGGCTTTCGAAAATGCCAATAACATATTAGAATGAAATTTATTTCTATCAATAGATTAGAGCACCAAAATTCTAACCGGTAAACAATTTTGTTTTGTATGATCTATTGTTGTAGTAAACTACATGAGTTATGCTTGACTAATATTTTTTTGAATATGTTAATGAACTATGTTTGACTAACCTTTTTTTATAATCTAACATAAATAAATATTACACCAAATCTTGAAATCATACATATGTGCTATATCTACTTGCAGGGACTTGACGCATAGCACTCTTATTTGTTCACTCTTCATATACACCTTTTTTTTAAAAGAAGTGACAATTACACATTTTTTGGGTGCACCGCAAGTTAGATGCATGTTCTGCTCAAAGAAAGGGAATAAATATGAATAATAGTGTTCAAAGTTCCTAAAACTAATAATCGTCAATGCCATATATTATTGTAGTAAATATGTTTTGACTAATGACACGGGTGGGTATTTGTTATGCCATATGAAAATGTATGTATATTCATATTTTATTATTAAAACGTGATTGATTTTATATTGATGCTATCAATATTTGAGTGTCACTAATAAAATAAATTTAGTTGGAAATATATTTTTTTTATGGGAAAAACCTCGAGGGGTGAAGTTTCTTTAAGAAGGTGGTACGTAGTTCCCTCCATAGCTTTAATATGGTATATTTTTATGGTTAAATATTAATAGGAGTTGGAATTTTCTATTAATTTATTTTATGTAATTTTTGATTATTTGATCATTAAAAAATAGATATATATTGTAATTTTGATGAGTAATAATTTGATAGTATGTTTTTATTTATATTTTATTATATTATATAATTGTTTTGTTGGTTTTGTTAAATGTTAAAAAAAAATGAATTTATGAATAGTTTTTAATAGTTTTTATATACTAAAAGTTATGAGTTATTAAAAGTTTGAATTATATCCATTGATTAGCTATCTAATTTATCATAACAAGAAAAAAATATTCATAATGAACAATCAATTTTATTAGTGGGATTTATAATGATATTATTCAATTATTAAAACATGTTATATGATCCTTTAACTACATGAATATTTGTAACATTAAATATTTTTAACATAAAAAGTAATATGGACCTTTGTGTTTTTAAACTAAACAATTATCTATAAGTACATGTAAAAAAAATAAAAGGGTATATAACTAAATACATTTGAAAGGCTTCATGATCATTAAAATATAACATGATCACCAAAAATGCTATTATCAGAGTGAATTTTTAAAAAAAAAAAATACTTAGTAGAAAGCTAACAAAAATAAATTCCACATAATATAATTATGAGTAACATGGAAGGAGCCATCAGTCAAAAGGTAGCCATAGTAAATAAAAAATTTACAAAGAAAGATCCAATTTGAAATATAACATGATCACCAAAAATGCTATCATCAGAGTGAATTTTTTTTTAAAAAAAAATACTTAGTAAAAAGCTAACAAAAATAAATTCCACATAATATAATTATGAGTAACATGGAAGGAGCCATCAGTCAAAAGGTAGCCATAGTAAATAAAAAATTTACAAAGAAAGATCCAACAGAAAAGATTTCAAATTGGATTGAAATTATTTTGTACACAACTGAAATTAAAATTCTATAAGAAAAGAGAATTTTAAAAGTGACTATTGTTGACCAAGACATCACAGAATAGAGAAATAATCAGCCACAATAAATATTTAATTTAAAATAGCATTAAGATCATCCTTCCTCAATCGATTATGACTGGATAAAATGACAAAAAAAAAGTGGTTCAAGTATTAATGGCCACTATGAATCTTTAGAAAATGAAGAAAATTGTATATAAAAAAATCTCATAGAAGAAATCTTTCACTGGGGTGTTATTTTTTACATAAATTGAAAAGTTCAGTTGGTCAGATCAATCAAGGAATCAAAATAGTCTTCACATGATAAATTAAAAGGTTCATTGGTCATATCAACCCAAAAAAATCGAAATAGTCATTAAATCCATTGATTAATAGTCTTAAGTAGAAAAAGAAAGTTGTGATATAATTATGCATTCATAGAGTAAGGATGACAAATGAGTGTGGGGTCTCACATCAGTTTATCAATCCATTTAGATATTAGTATATTAATTATATTTTATTTAGTTGGTTGGTCCACTCAAGAAATGATATTGTGATGCTCAACAAGATTGAGTATATTAATCGTTGGTAAAAATATGTTTTATAGATTTGAAAGTGAAAGGATTCCTCAATATCATTATATGGAATCCATAAAAAATTTATTAAGGTGGTTGAGTTAAATATTTCAGTGGATTATATTTTCATTTGATGTTACATTTTGAACATGTTGAAGATTCAAAACAATCAAAATAACAAAATAAACTTATGGGTATATGATACATACATTATAACATCAAATATGATGATGGAAGTTATAATCTTAAGTTAAGATGCCTTAATAGTTTCATTGGATCATTTTTTTATCTCATATCTAACAACTTACTAAGACTGCAAATCATTAAAATGGTAAAATCTGCTATTATTTCTATTTTTTAACATCTATAAAGGAGGGTGTCTGCTAATAAGTAGGATCATAATGAATCCTCGAGACTCCAATACTTATTGAAACAAAAATCTGGTCAACAATATATGCATTCATTGGAAAGAATAACATTCATAGTTACAGCAAAGTAAGAAAAGGGATTGGAATGAAATTTTAGTTCTATGTTAACTATTTTAATTACGAATTGATATTATGGTTGTATAAAATATATAACCAGCATAAGAGGTTTAATTCTCACACTCTCGTTTGTAGATAGGTTATACTCCTCATATCTCTTGACTTTCCTAGTGGGCTTCTCAAATTCCAATTTCAAATTAGGCTGTTCAGTGAGGACCATCCATATTCTTTGGGCTTTGGCCAGCCGAATTTTTTCCATACAGGTTTCTCCAGCCTACGACATTGGTGGAAAATGATGGGGCTGGTGAAGAGGGTAATGTGCGGGGTAGAGTTCTGGGAACAGTTGCACGGCAGGTTCGTGCATGACACTATGGGAGTGAACATGGGTGAAGGTGGAATAAAATGTGTTGGGGCAAAGGTTATAGAAACTAGAATAAGGGTAGTCATAGTCGGAGGAGGAGGAGGTACAAAAGGGGCAGCAGGGAAGGAGCAGACTAAACGCTAGTTACTAGAGACTGACTAGCAAGGGAAGGGGCGTGCACCTCTTTTCCTTTGGGCTGTTTAATTTGTGAATTGGAGGGTGCTAAAGGATGTGGAGGCTCCTAAGTGCCACCAAATATTAAATATGGATGATTTCAGACTGAGTCTGTAACTGATAATTGGATCCTATTTCTTAAATCGTTTTGGAGCAATACGTCTTACAGAGTGGGCAACCACATTAGTGAAGTCACAGCCCGCATGATGTGGAGGGGTGATGCCATGGTGCAAACATTGAAAACGGTAATTTTCAATGGTGGTCCCCAATGAACTGGTTTCCACTTGGGTGTGTCAGGGGGAGTGTCAACTAGGGCATCCTTCAAATGGGACGATGGAAGAGGAGGAGTCAATCGAACTTCTTCTGGTACTGCCTCTTCTTGTGTAGTCTCGCTGGGCATTTTTACAAAATAAGTAGATACCAGATAGCGGGGGGCGGGGGGGGAGATATAAACTGATTTACATTTTACATCTTGAAAATCCTTGGAGTCAGTGATGGTGGAGGCAAGCCTCAGAGAAATTTCATTCTTAATGCAGCTTCTGTTCCCGGTGACTTTTCTTCTTGATCATGAGAAGTCCCTAACCTTTATTCTATTTCCCCTGGCTGTTGGGATTACACTGGGATGTGCACAATGCCTGGTGTATCCATATTTATCCTTACATATTCATTTTCCATTGCATTCATAAAAACCCATGAATGAGGGTGTGTGGTGTGTCTATATATGGAATACACGTTTCATTTCAAATCAATTATATGGGTTGTCACACTGACCGTTGGATCCCAACGACGAAAATAATGATTATCATGAATGAAGAAGCCCATGTGCATAGCAATTGGACTAAAATCATTATATTGTTTGACAATGTTGTAGTAAACCATAGTAGGCAATGGAGGCCAACGTTCTTTCTTTCTTCTCTTTAAAAATTGAGCCAGTCCCATGGAGGATCTGATATGCAAAAACAAATTCCAGTTTGTCTAGGACAAATATAGGCAGCCCAAGGGGTGACACTAGTACACCCTCTATCCTGATGACCATGCAATCAGGGCAGAGCCAAAAACATCCCATGTTGATAATAAATTCCTTCATCCCATCAGACAGCTTGGGCATGGCTTCTTCGTAGATAGCTTGATAAACAAGAGGATAAAATAGTCACATATTTCTGCCATATGTTTCCTAAACTTGTGAAGATAGAAATTCTGAAAATATTTTTGGACTAATGTTCCCAAGGATGTATTCCATTGTCTAATTATCCCAAATTATATTGTGGCAGTCGTAGCATCAAGCAGAAAGACATCATATATAAATGGTTGCCTTTCACCACCATTGAGATTCATTGTTTGAGGTTGAATGCTACGAATTCGCCTAGGGCTGAAATATGTCTTTCGTTGGTCATTATTTAGGAAACCCAATAGGATATTTATTTTGTTAGATATATGATAATAAAGTTAAAAGTTGGATTTTTTAAGGAGCGGTTTATATTTTATTTTTGATAAAGGGGTGTGGGAGGGAAACACCCTTTAGTATTATTGCAGGGACTAGGGAGGGTGCTGACATTTATGGAGGCCCTATCAGCAACGGTTTGGGGGCAGCGCTTCTGAAGCAAAAAAAAATAGGAGTCAAACCTGAAGGAGAAAACAAGAACATAAAAACAAGAAAACAAGAGCTGAAACCGATTGTTACTGCAATTTCTTGAAAATAAGAATTTTATTGATCTTCTTTTTCCCTTGCTTACAATGCTATGCCCAAGGTGTCTATAAATAGATTTGAAAGCAAAAAATAACTGGAACTAAACTGATTACTTAACTGATCCTTAACTAATCTTCTAACTGCTTAAACACACTGATTCCTAACTGTCAGTTAACTAACTAAATGTTAACTCCTTCATGCATGTGAACTAAGGTGGAACTGGTAGTTAAGTTGTGGATGGAGAAATTATCTCTAGTTCATCTTCAGTTTCTAACACTCCCCCTTAATTTCTACCACTAACAATTTCAGCATTTACAATGCCTAAATTTTGTCTTAGATAATCAAAGGTTTTCTTTGCTAATGCCTTTGTAAATATATCTGCCAATTGATCTTCAGATCTGTAGAATTCCAGATGGATTTCTCCATTGTTCACTAACTCTCTGATAAAGTGAAATCTTGTATCAATGTGCTTGCTCCTCTTGTGAAAAACATGATTTGTTGATAAAGCGATTGCTGATTTGTTGTCACAAAATATTGGTGTTGACTCCTTCTGTGCTTGTAATAAATTTGTCAATATTCTCCTCATCTAAGTTACTTGACATGCTACTGATGTGGCTGCTACATACTTTGCTTCAGCTGCTGAAAGTGTCACTATAGGTTGCTTTTTTGATGCCCATGTGACCACACTTGTGCCTAAAAGAAAGGCATGTCTAGAAGTACTCTCCCTGTCATCAACGCTACCTAAAAAACCACTATCAATAAAACCAATCAAACTAAAATCGTTAGTTGTGGAATATAAAATTCCATATTCTTTAGTTCCTGCCACATATCTCAATATCCTTTTTCCAACTTGCCAATGTGAGTCTTTCGATGAGTCCATGAATCTAAAAATTAAACTCACCCCGTACATGATATCTGGTCTTGTAGCTATAAGATACATCAAACTACCAACTAGTCTTTTGAATGTTGTAGAATCAACATTAGACCTTTGGTCTTCTTTGATAAGTTTGGTCCCTGTAGCAACTAGTGTAGGTGCTGGTTTTCAATTCAGCATCTTAAATCTTCTTAACAAATCCTTTGCATATTTAGTTTGACAAATAAATATTCCCTTCTCTGATTGTACAACTTCTATGCCCAAAAAATACTTCATTAATCCCAAATCTGTTATTTCAAATTCTTTCTTCATTGTTGATTTAAATGTGTCTATAGACAAATTTCCAGTGAAAATTAAATCATCAACATATAAACACACAATCAAAATCTAACCTTTTTGTTGATTTTTGTGTACAAAGTAGGCTCACTATTGCTTTTGTTGAATCCATTGCTTATCATATATGAATCAATCCTGCTATACCATGCTCATGGTGCTTGCTTGCGATCACAAAGGGCCTTCTTCAATCTGTAGACTTTTTCTTCATGTCCTTGGACTTCATAACCTGGTGGTTGTTTCACATACACTTCTTCATCTAGGAAACCATTCAAGAAAGCTGATTTTACATCCATTTGATATACATACCAATTATTTTGAGTAGCTATTGATAAAACCATTCTAACAGTATCTAGTCTAGCAACTGAAGCAAATGTTTCATTATAGTCAATTCCATGTTCTTGTGCAAAACCTTTTGCTACTAACCTTGCCTTGTGCTTTTCAACATTTCCATCTGCATCAAATTTAGTCTTATAAACCCATTTGAATCCTATACAATCCTTACCTTCAGGTAGATTAGTTAGATCCCATGTTTGATTTCTTTCAATGGCATTCATTTCTTCATCCATTGCTTTTATCCAATGTTCCTCATTAACTGCTTCTTCACAATACATAGGATCATGAGTGAAAAGAGCAAAATTTGAAACCAAATCTAATTTCTCTTCTTGATTATAAATATCATTCAAATTTCTTATTTTCTTACCTTTCAATCTTGATTTTAAAGTGGGAAGAGTTGGATCTGATTCATCACTTACTTGTGAATTTGGAGTAGGATGACATGCATGTCCAGATGATTCACCTTGTTCAAACCTCCTAGGTGTTCTTATTGGAGTGCTTGTTCTTGCTTGTGAAGAGGATTGATCACCTTGCAAATTTTGTTCTTTAGATTCTTCTTCATTTTGTGGAATTGGTACTCCAATTGTGATGATGCTACCATCCCATGCTTCTTCTTCCTTAAATTCAACATCTCTGCTAATAATCACTTGCTTTGAAATAGGGTTATACAATTTATAAGCCTTTGATTCTTCTCTATAGCCAATAAAAATGCATTTCTCACCTCTATCATTAAGTTTTCTTCTCAATTTAGATGGTATAAGAGAATATGCAATACAACCAAAAATTCTGAAATGATGTACACTATGTTTCTTACCACTCCATGCTTCTTGTGGAATTCGATCTTTGACACTCTTTGTTGGGCTTCTATTCAAAATATATTTTGCACATGCTACTGCTTCTGCCCAATATTCATTTGACAAGTGTTTGGCCTTCAACATGCTTCTAGCCATCTCCATGATTGTTCTATTCTTTCTTTCTGCCACACCATTCTGCTGTGGTGTGTACCTTGTAGTCAATTGCCTTTTAATGCCATGATACTTGCAAAAATATTGAAATTCATTAGACATATATTCACCTCCTCTATCTGATCTAAGTACCTTGATCTAACGACCACTCTACTTTTCAACCATTGCCTTGAATTTTTTAAACTTTCCAAAGGCTTCAGACTTATTTTTGAGAAAATATATCCACGTCTTTCTGCTAAAGTCATCAATGAAGGTTAGGAAATAATTACTACCTCCAAATGATGGAGTTTGCATTGGTCCACATAAATCACTATGGACTAGCTCCAATATTACCTTTGCTCTATATGAGGCTCCTAATGGAAATCTCTCTCTATGCTATTTTGCTAGAATACAACTGTCACATGAACTTCCTGGCTTTTCTATTGGAGGTAAACCCTTCACCATATTTTTCTTTTGTAACAAATTCAAACCTCTAAAATTTAAATGTACATACCTTAACTGCCATAGCCATGATTAGTCTAGATGCATGGATTTGAAGTGGGCTTCCTCTTCTCCTTGGATGCACTAAATTCGAAGAGGGAACATCCGATTCTTGGTCATCTCCACTTTTCCTATCAACCTGTCACTTGGAAACTTGTCCAGTATTGTGCAAACATTATACATAAAAGATACTCTGTAACATTTCTGTACTAACTATCCAATACTCATAAGATCATGCTTTAGTCTAGGTACAAAATAAATATCAGGTATAAACCTTCTTTCACCATTCTTTGCCAAAACATTTATTACTCCTTTACCCATTACATCCACTTTGATATCATTTCCTAATTTCACTTCATATTTTACAGAATCATCAAGACTAGCAAAAAATTCTTTATTCCCTGTCATATGATTACTACATCCACTATCCAAAAACCAAATATCTCTAGCCTTTTCTTGAGTAACATGACAAGTGAGAAATAAACTAGATTCACCTAGATTAGAGCTAGATTCACCTGTGTAATTATCATTTTGCTTGTCCACATATCCTGGTTTCCTTCTGCAGTCACTTGCATAATGTCCATATTTTTTGCAGTAATAACATTGAATATTAGATTTATCAAACTTTTGTGAACTTTGCTGGAAGTGATTATTGCCACGTCCTCTATTTCTGTAGTTGTGATTACTGTGTTCACCTTGATCTGGATTGTTCCTTCCAGTTCTGCCTTTGCCTCTTCCTCTGAAGTTTGACCTTGTTCTTCCTCTTCCTCTGCTAAATGATACCTGTGACTTGAAAGCATTCTCAAGAGAAGTATTGTTAATCCTATTCATTCTAGATTCATGTGTTACTAAAGAACCCATTAATTCATCTACTGATAACTATTCTAAATCCTTGGTTTCCTCAATAGCTACAACTATTGCATCAAATTTACTGGGTAAACTCTTGAGTATTTTTTCTATAATCTTCTGATCAATGATTGTTTCTCCATTAGATCTAATTTGATTCACTATATTCAACACTTGACCCATAAATTGGTCTATAGACTCTGAATCATTCATTTGCAAATTTTCAAAACTTCTCTTAAGAGATTGAAATTTAGCAATTTTTACCTTTGTATTACCTTTATAGGTAGTCTCCAAGATTTTCCATGGTCCCTGTTGGATTATAAGTAAAGCTTTGCATCTTTTTTCCTATTCTCTTTAAGCTCATCCTTTTGTGCTCGAGTTAATTCTAGATGAGCTGCATCATCTTGCGGTTCTAGAAAACCATTTTCTACCAAATCCCAAACTTCTTGTGAGCAAAACAAAGTTTTCATTTTAATTGCCCAAAAATCATAATTCTTACCATTAAAAATAGGAATTTGAGGCTGAGAAATACTGTTGTTCATTGCCATGTCAAACACTGAAGTGACTAAATCCTCTTTATTCCTTTTTCTGACTTTATCCGCTGGTGCTTTTCCACGATCTGACTTAGAAATATATATATATATATATATATATTTTTAAATTTATTTATTTTATATCTATCTCAGCGATTTTCACAATGACTATTTGCTACATTGCTGAACTCCAATCTTGGACCCTTTCCTTTGCCGTTATCTCCTTGCTTCTACTACGTGCTTTTCTCTCCACGTCAACTTCCACGCTATGGCAGCTTCTTGCATTCGCTACTAGCTATCTTCAGCTCATGATCTGCTCCTTTCTTGCTGGGTGACCAGTTTGACTTCAGCACTGCAAACATTAAAACATAAAAAATAGCGCTTTCAAAAAGGACTTTCGCTCTCACAAACAACCTGCACATTTTTTTTGGACTGCTGCGATTTGGGTCAACCAGCTTTAGTTGCGCTCTTCCTTGAACAACAGTGTGATTATTTTGATACATCAACCTCTGACTTTTTCTGCAGTCTTCTTGTTGCTGTGCATTGACTGCTGATAGCTTTCAAACCTGTGATCTGCTAACTACGCTTCTTCTTGTCTGCTGCGATCCAATCACACAGTCTGCTAGGTCTTGCGCTCTGATACCAGTTTGAAGGAGAAAACAAGAACATAAAAAAAAGAAAAGAAGAAACGAAACCGATTGCTACTGCAATTTCTTGAAAATAAGAATTGTATAGATCTTTTTTTTCCTTGCTTACAATGCTGCGCCCAAGGCGACAATAAATAGATTTGAAAGAAAAAAATAACTGAAACTAAACTGATTGCTTAACTGATCCTTAACTAATCTTCTAACTACTTAAACAAACTAATTCCTAACTGTCAGTTAAGTAACTAAATGTTAACTCCTGCATGCATGAGAACTGAGGTGGAACTGGTAGTTAAGTTGTGGATGGAGAAATTATCTCCAGTTCATCTTCAGTTTCTAACATTTATGGAGGCCCAAATCTTTTTTATATAGGATATTTATTTTGTTAGATATATGACAATAAAGTTAAAATTTGGATTTTTTAAGGTGCGGTTTATATTTTATTTTTAATAAAGGGGTGTGGGAGGGCAACACACTTTAGTATTATTGCAGGGACCAGGGAGGGTGCTGACATTTATGGAGGCCCTCTCAGCGACGGTTTGGGGGCAGTGCTTCTGAAGCAAAAAAAAAATTAGGAGTCAAACCCTTATTTTTTGGAAGACAAATTCCTCCGGATTCCATTTTTAAAAGAAAAGTTTCAATGGTATTTTTTTACCCTGCTTTTAAGAGGAGGAATCGCAATGGTGCTTTATCAATTAAACATATTTATCTTTGCACAGTCCACATATAATCTATACAGCAATAATGCATGTAATCCGTTCATCTTGAAATTAATAGAGCTTGATATCTTACCCATAAATGTTTCCTTAACTTACAAAAATTTTACCACATAAATCTTATGTTTTATTTCATACATATTGAAAATTTATTTATTTAATTATATATGTAATTATATTCTATTATTTAACTATTGTTGTAAAATATATAATTTCTTAACATATTTGAAATTAAAAATTAAATTTATAAACGCCATCCCAATTTAGACACCTGGTCTAAAATGGTGAATATGGATTTTGTCCACCTCTTCTTTGTTAACCCACTTGTTGTGGTTTTTCATGCAAAACCTTTAGCACCTTCCAAAGGTTGTTCTTAGTCGGCTTTTGGAAGATTATTTCTTTGTTATATTAGGTCTCTGGCGGGGGCATCCGATAATTTATTTCGATTTCCATCACGGCCAAAATTGCAATTTTTTATATTTCTTGAGTGACAAGATGAAATCGTCGAGTGTCAAACTTAAACAAAAAGAACGGGAAACAAGTTGATGCAAGGAAGCACTTCAGGATTGGTTGCTATTAAGTGAATCTCTGATTTTTGCATGGTAAGCAGATCATCCACGTAGGTGGCATCCTCTTACTCGGGACACTCATCTTCAGGGAATGGTTGGGCAGTTTCTATCTTGCCCTTAAGCCTACTGTGATACTACGTGACATGCGGTGGGTGAAAGGTGAGCGTGTATTGAAGCACAGTAGAATTTTAAATCTGTACTTGTGAACGTGCTGTTAACCCTCTCATGTGCATATGCATTTTAAACGAAAGAAAAACTTAACATATTTCCTTATCACGTGACATTATATAATATGTTAGATATATCAAAATCCACTTAATTTTGTTAGAAATCAAACTGTTAGAAAAGGGTTTAGGATTAGTCGGAACAGCTACGAAGCCTGCTGCGATGCCCAGTACAGTCGGGCCTAGGCTGCCCTCAAACGCACTCTGGGACGGATTTCTACTGCATATGCGCAGCACTCTAATTTCGTGGTGTCTTGGCCTTTTTTCAGGATTATAAATGAACTGCGAGGTGTGAAGCAGCGGAAAGAACTCCATGTGTCTTACGGCAATTAACTCATAGGTTCTCTATGTTTAGACTTGGTGCATGTTTCTGAATAAAACATAAAAGGATGTTGAACGTGAATAAAACATAAGTTTAGACGTATCTATTCTAGGAAAGGAAGAGAAGTATATCGTATAAATTAGGAAGATAGAATAACAGTTAAGCATATATATTCTAGGAAAGGAAGAGAACAAAGTTGTATACTGTAGAAAATATAATAACACTGAAGAGTTAAAACACTATAGGTGGAAATAGAGACTTTAACAGAAAATTGAATGAGTCCATTACAATGTAGTATGACATTGAGGCTGCCTAAGATTAGGGTGTGTAATAAGGTAATTTGGTTACGATATATAACATAGTATGAAATATAAATTGATATGATAAATCTTAACATGTAAATTATAAGGAAGTTGGTTTATAACGTACATTATGTGAGGTATATATAATTATGGCAATGAAATTATTGAAAAAAAAAAAACGATTATGAGAATGTGAATAAATAATAAAATGGCTATGAAAATTAAACCCTTTCCCACTTTTTCTTTTTTAATGTCAATGCTATCCATGGGAGAAGTAATTGAGGTAATTATTTTCTTATTTGAAATGTTGATCGATAATACTATATTGATTATCTGATATTAATATTTATTTATAACTTGATGTATAAATTTGAAGCCCATCATCTCTTTAAATTAAACATTTATTTGGGTATGAATATCATTCCCTTAAAATAAGAGAGTTTATGATGCTCTGTGCTATCTATTTGGCTATGAATATCATTCTCTTAAAATAAGAGAGTTTATAATGCCCTATGCTATTTATTTGGTATCAATATCATTCTCTTAAAATAAGAGAGTTTGTGATGATGCCCTATGCTATCTATTTGGGTATGAATATTATTCTCTTAGAATAAGAGAGTTTATGATGTCCTATGTTTTAGCACAAACAAAGCTTATTATTTTAAGAATTTTGTATGGAATGTGATATGCATTTACTTTCAACACCCATGTATTTGAAATATCTATCATTTAAAAGTTTAAAATATTTATCATTTAAGATTTCTTTTAAACATTTCGTGTGGAATGTGATATACATTTACTTCCAGAACCCATATCTTCTAAATATCTATCATTTAAGATTTTCAAATATGTATCATTTACATTTAAGAGTTTCCAGAAGAAGTATACAATTTGTTCTGTCATATCCTTATGATTTATTATTATTATAGTGTAGTGTATTGATGGTAATAATAGAATAAGAAGATGATAGTTTCACTTTGGGATAAATTCCATATATTAGATTATATTGATTAGGAGACTAATGTTGAGGAGAAGACATTTCCATCATAATGCCAATGCAACTTGCATGTTGACTATAGTGCAGGTTGGGTGATGATTTGAATTATTAAGATTCAACTAATATCCCTCTTATATGATGGAAAAATCCTTAATCTTGGCGTGTGTTACTACTAACCTTTTTATCAAATACCCAATAGTGTAAAAGAAATTTTTGAAATCCCTCTTCCTCACTCTTAATGAAAATGAATAATGTTTTAACGTTTCGATTGTAATTCATTTTGGGCATACCCTCTAAAATGAAATTGTATCTAAGGTAGTTTTGTTCTGTTAATGTTGTTATCATAGGTAGTGTTATATTGTTAATGTTGTTATCATAAGATATAATTTTTTCTCTACTTGTCTCATACTTATTTTCTATTGACTAAAATGTAATTGTATTTAAGGTAGTATTGTATTGTTAATGTTGTTATCATAGGTAGTGTATTATTTTTAATGTTGTTATCATAAGATATTCATTCTTTGGGTTTTTCATATTTATTCAATGGCAAAAGAATTTGGTAAAGAGATTGAGACAACCAAAAGATGCAAAAATTTATGTTTGTTGATTGATAAAATGGGTAATTCCACCTATTTAAATCCATGTTATGGAATCCTAATCTATTCTTCAAATCCTCATTAGGATCACATTTATATTTATTACTTGAGAAAAGGGATAATTCCACCTATGTGACTCTATATTATGGAATATTAAACTATGAATCTAATCCCTATTATGAAACCTTACATTGTTCTTTTAATCTTCATTCGGATCACTCATGAAGCTTAGGATTATAAATAGTATTTTTATTATATGAATTTATGTCTTGAGGAATGCCGTGTTTTTTGAGGGATTATTCCTTGTAAAACTTAAAATTGGTATACTTGAGGAATTATAGAGTAAAATAGAACCCTTATGGACACTTCCCTTTATGTAAACCTTTTAAGATGAATTAATAATGATATAAACCTCAATACATGGCTTGAAATCAATAATTTCAGCTATCAATTGTAATATTTCACCATGATGTAAATTTATTATCTTCTTATTAGATTGACTAAAAAGTTAGGCCATTAGAATTTATTGAAAAGTGTTTTAATTGATGTCAAGGTTGATGTCATTGATGTAATTTATGTCAAGGTGTATGTCAAAGAGAATTTGAAGGCAATCTAAAGATTCATCTATTGGTAGATGTCAAGGCTGATCAAAGAAAAGTCAAGGTTCAGATCAAATAATTATTCGATTGGTTGATATCAAGAATGTTGTAGTGGTGTGAGACTCTTTTATAGTGAGTGTTATTTCTTGATAACATTGAGATAAGAATTTATGAGTACTAATCCTTGACTACAAGGTATCTTGAGAAGCCTAGTCGTAACAAACATAGGCATATCATGAGCATGTGCATGGTGAACATGAAGAGGTATGTATAGAGGTAAGACATTACTTAATGAGGATGTAAGGCATATGATAAATGTGTGGAAGCATAGAGGAGTGTTTCAAGGTTAGTTTTCAAGTTTTAAGTACTTGAGAAGCCTAGTCATGACATGTAAAATCTTAGTAAGAAGGTCTGAGCATGGTCAGTTGGTGAAATAGATTCACAGAGCCATAAGAGGATGTATGAGCTTTATTAAGAATATATTTGAAGCATTGGATCAGTCATGAGAGTCTTTGATTTATCCTATCTAGGTAGGACCTTCAGACTTAATTTACACCTAGACCATTAGTAGACCCTGCCTAGCCTAATGAGGCATCATTATATGTTGTCAAGACATATGAAGAATGTATAATAGTGTTTAACCATGTATTAATTATATTGATTATGTGAGAAAGGTTTATAGTGCATGGAAAAAGACATGATGGTAAATTTCAAGGCCTAATATGATTTGCAGTTCAAGGTCTAAACAAGCAAATAGAGAGAGAGTGTGGCCTAATAGGGTATGAATTTCTATTTCCAAGGTAACTATGGATAAGTGAGTGTTGTCAAAGGTATGATATATTGTTTAAATCATGTTAAAAAAAATTTAGGTCATGGTTCTCAATAAAATGCATAAAAATTGGTCACGAGGTCTCTCAAGTACACAAAATAAAGGTATGCAAACTTGAGAAGGAGTTTCAGGTGTTCATTGACACATGTAACCTCTACATGAGAACCTAATATATTTATAGTATATGGGTAAGGGTCCTAGATAAAAATTATAGTCATTTGTTTTTTTATTAAGTGACTATGCTTTATGAATGATCATTAAGAGTGAAAATAGCCTTAAACCCTCCGAGAACCCTAGTAATGACTTGATGTTGAATATGTTGATAAAAAATAGCCTAGAGTGGTCTCAAATAAATATAAACTATATTTTAGGTTTTATATAAATCTCATAGGAAATTATATGTATGATTGATTTGTCAGATGTGTGAGTACACCCTATAGGGAAGTACACATTTCTCAGAGATTTGCTATAATGATCAGAGATGACCAAGTCAAAGTTTTAAAATTGATGAAGGTTGAAGCTTGAGACTCATATTTGATTTTATTTATTTTTTATAGTTCTCAAGTATGCTAAACCAGTCATCCAATTTAGCCAGTCACTAATAGGCCTAATGTTGGAAACTGTGAGAAATCTAGGTAGTAGTGAGAAGAGGTTTAGGAATGTATTATCATAGAAAAAGGATAAAACCAAGTGCATGGAGATTATATGAAATAATTTTAATACATGATAATGTATAGTATAATATTTTGAGTTCAATGGTTATAGTGAAAATGTTTCTCATAGGTTGACTTGTTTGGCTTAGTGAGTTTTGTGTACAATGAAGTTATGAGATTGGTTTAAAAGACCAATATTTCCATTAGACCATATTATATTTTTATGTGATAATGGTATAATTATCTCATAAAATCATTCAAATTATTCACAAGTATCTAAAAATGGTCATAGAAGTCTTGAAGGTCATTGTCACCATGTTTACGCTTTAAGGCAAACCGATAGTTCTAGGTAAGCAAGTTGTAATGATGAGTTTTATATTATATGGTATAATTTGATGTATATAATGCACATGTTTTTGTTTTTCATGATTTTAAATTAGTTCTCATGCTTTTTTAAAATATTGGAAGTCAATGAAAGTGGTTGAAACATTGAATCCAAAATTACTTGTCTTGTTCTAGTTTGACTGTGTGTAGTGGGGTAAAAAGATTGGTCTACAAGACTAGTATTTAAAATTTTACCTTGTGATTTTTGTATCTAAGAGTGGTATATAGATGTAAAATAATACTTTTAAATTATTATTTATCATGGAAGTGTGCCTCTAGGTATTAAATATGAAGTTCTTCATGACTAGGTTTTGAAGTGTTTTGAAAGTTCTAAATGGGCTATTTGCAAAGAAGTGTTTGAGTCCTTTTTGATTTATTAGTGTAGTTTAAATAATATGGTGATGAAAATGAGTTCATTTATTTTCTATTTATTTTATTTATTTCTATTTTTTTAAACTAATTTATGTTTAATCTCATGTAGTTCAAAATAGACTTTCTGTAGATTCATAGACCTAATTGGGAATAGTACTAATGGCATGCTTCAAGTGGTGGTTGAAGCTAAAAAGTTACATGGACATAATATTAACTTAGTGTGGGTATATTTGGATGGTACATTATGTTTTTATACCATGTGTGTGGCTTGTAATTTATTAAATAAAATCATAGGGTAAGATGTGATAATGAAGGTCTAATTGAATTAGGTCTCCTTAAGGTCTAAAAGAGGTTTTGGTATTTCAAGATGTGGATGACCTATTGTAATGATTTATTAATATATTAAATTTTTTATCAGACCTATTATAAGCATAATCAATTTATTTAAATGTTTATGGTTTACAAGAAGGATATAAGAAAGAGGCTTGTATAAATATAAGGTACTTTTAGGCATATTGTGTGTGTAGAGAAAAAGTGAATAATATAATATATTGTTAAGTATAAGGAGCTCATATAGACCATCAGAGGAGTGTAGATTATATGTTATGAATATTTTATATAGGTTATTTTTATTAAAATCAATATCATATGACGTAATATGTCCTGAAAGAGACCTAATTGAGGGAAGAGGCCTAGAATGAAGTTTGAGAGGGATAAGAGTGTGAAGGGATGAATAGGTGGTCATCATCAGCAAGTTGAGAAATAAGGTGTTATGAAGGTGATCAAAGGGATAAAGTGGCTAAGTTGGTGATGATTCGTTTAGGGGTTTGAGGGGTTACATTATATGATGGTAAGGGTGACCCAAAACATTGTCTTTGAATATTCCACATAACATGTTTGAACTACGTGTCCAATGATTCACTCTACACTAAGTTATTCCCATGTAATCTAAATTACTATGCCTTAAATTAGTTTTATGATCTAAAAAATCAGTCTATCACTACATTGATTCGTTTCATAGATATGTTTTAACATAATTCTCAACAAACATCAGTGATAAAATCTCATATACTCAAGTAACATAGCTAAATACGAAATCTAGTGAGCCCATTACATAATACATCTTTTTATATAAGGCTATATTTGTAATGTTAACAAACCCCATGATGGATAGAGAGCTCTAGGACATATTAAAATAAATCCTACTACCTACGTCACATGAAATTATCTTGTTCAAGAAGTTTCCAACCTTCACAGATTTTTAACACATAGTGAAAGAAAGAGAAGTCAAGCTTCTCTCTATGGATAAATTTAAATATACAAGTTTATCAAATTAAAATGATAAGATTTATAGTAATCCTCCATATAAGGTAAGGGCCACTAGAAACAAAAAGTGATGCAAAGGCCATTGTTAACACAGCTTAAAATCCATCTCCCCACCTGATTTTATCATCTCCTCCATAGAGAGGTTTCACCAACCTTCCAGAATCACTAACATGTCTTTTAAAGTATCCCTTGGAAGACAATGTCATATCTCTCACTCTCATCAAAGTGGTTTATATGACACATGTTTTAAAAAAAATCTATGATTCCAATGCATTATGTGAATATCACATGGCACTAAGCCATACCACAAAATTATGCATCACATTGAAACATAAGATACAAAGTTTGATAGAGGCCAACATAATTGATGTGGGCACACCCACAAGGGCACCCAAATTTCAATAAATATAAGATAAGGCATAAAAAATATTTTAAGATCCATTTTCAAATCATAAAATAAATGAGGTAGGGGCACTTCATGTGTTGACTACACATATCAGGCACACCCACCACTGACATCATATCACACCACTATAGAAGATGCACACCCCTACATAATATCATTGGTTTTTACCATACTACAGTACTAACTATACCACTCATCACTTTCTCAGAGCATGAGATCTTTGATGATGATTTATATGTATATGCACTCTTTGTATGAGGTTACATAAATCATCATCCTATTTTCAGTGTTATGATTGATAATGGGTCATGTATTAACATGTAATATCACACTTATACAAAATTTTGGGTATTTAAAGTAGGATATATCTCCTATATAAATAGTTATAAGTGGTTTTAGTGGCCATGTTCATAGCTCCATTAGGGAGATTATACTTCTACTATAGGTTATTCCATCATATATAACCACTAGATTTTTAGTAGTACCTAGTGTACGCACATTTGACATGTTATTAGGTAGGCCATGGATACTATAGCTACAATCCATCCCATCCACCATGAACATATGCCTTAAATATATTCATGAAAATCATGTGATCATAGTTGAGTTTATTTCATATGAGTATCCTCTACCTATCCCACAGGGAATTATACAATAGTTTCTAGTTATAGTTTAGTTACTAATTACAACTTTGTTACCAGCTTTAGCTTAGTTACCAATTATAGCTTTGACCACATTTCCCATCAGTACACCATAGATTTTAATGGATATAACAATGTTGGTGAGTTTTACTCCTATAATATTACCACATATGCATACTTTCCCATGAAGACCATTCTTTTTGAGACCCCTATGTCAGAGATATGGTACATATTCTAGAGGGCCTCCATCTACTCATTTTATTCTAGGATTTGTATTATTAATTTCTCAAGGTTTTCAGCATAGGGAACCTATTCTAGCTACAACATCTTCTAATATGCCATTTTTTAGGTTTCACACTAGACTCATCCTTATTCCATCTCTAGTGGTTGGCATTATCAAGTAGCTTAGAGTTGCCTAGCATACCCGAGTGCCTATGGAGTTGACATCTCTAGTTAAATATTTTTAGTTATACATTTCAAGTTACATCACTTAGTTTTAGTTTCATATTCATCTACTACACATGGGTAGGCAATTATGGATTACAATTCTACTTGCGTTATTGAGCCACCTATAGGAAAGGGTTAAACACACCATCAACCCAATTGAAGTTATTCATAGGTCATGATTCACTACGGGGGGAAATAATGGATTGAAAATTGGATCATGTTATTGAGCCACCAAAACATGAGGATTGGGTAAGACATAATCTCAATCCAAGTTATTCATCAGTTGATCATTATTTGCATGCACACACATAATTTTTCAACAAGTTAATGCATTAGTTCATGTAATTAGTGAGGTGTATTCATTAATTTCCTCTTTATAATCCCTTTACTCAATTTTAATTGTTTACTCAAATTTCTCTTTACTTTTTATATCTCTTAAGTAAGGACTGATCTATGCATATTTCATTTATAGGACACATAATGGAGAATGCTTCACATACTCGGATTTGGATTCATGAGCTTTGCCTCTTAGGTAAGTTTAGGTCCACTTATTTTTCCTTTATCCTATTAATTTCAAATTTTCACATTTCAATAATAAATGGAAAGGTCAAATGTAATCACTTAAAATGATACTTGAGTTCTAAGAGTGCTACCTGAGACCACCTATCCTTAGCCTAACACTAGACCTATCTTAGGGCCTATTTTCAAACTTATCTATCCATCATGCAGGGCATGAGTATTCCTAATTATCCCTAAAGTATTCATAAACCCTCATTATTCTACTCTATCCCTTTATCCCTCATGTTCTATCACCTAGACACTAGTTTCATAATAGGGACAATGACACCACATGGTGTTAGTTTCCCAATTTTGGCACTACTATCATTTCCCTCATTTTTTAACAAATAGATATCTTTTAAAATTTTTGACCACCCAAATCTATTTTATCATCTACAAAATCACCAAAATTATATATATATATATATATATATATATATATATATATATATATATATATATATATATATATATATATATATATATATATATATTATCCTTCTAACCACTAGATGGAAATCAGATGCAAGTTACACATACAAAATCAGATTAAGTTGTGCATAATTAAGGTTATCAATCTCTATTCTACCATACTTATGTATACAATCATCTATAACATTCCTAATCTTAAGTTAATCATATTTATAGTCTTAAAAAAATTTAAAGCTCTCAAGTCTACAATAATACTAATTTTGCTTACACTTACACTAACACTTAGGTGGGGAGACTGACATTGGGATTCATCCCTTCTTGGAGTATTGGTATATAGGCAACTATAATCATAGTAAGGTGTTTAGGATGTCTATCCTACCCCACTAATAAACCCATTTTATTTATTGTATCAATTAGATGACCTAATAACATAGAGGATTAGTGTTTACTGATAGAAAAAGTTAAAATAGATTATAGGTTTTCAAAACTCATGCATGCAAGAGAAATATTGACATACCTAGACCCAAGTGTACCTAGAAGCTTAGAACAGTTCTGCATAGAGGACACTACTGTCAAAATATGGACACCACCACCACATGGTGATACTATCCAATTAGGGTATTACTATATAAAAGGGTTTTTGACATGTGGATATTGTTTTCAACACTCATACTTTTCTCTACCTTAGTTTTTAGCCTCTATATCATCCATCTCAATCATTTTCTAGCTATGTTATCATTTACATTTTTTATTGTTAATTTTAGAAAGTTCAAATTTAGTTGGTTCTTCAACAAATTAGTGGTTGTATTTTTTTTCATATTTATACCGAGATTTACTATAATCATCCCTTTAACAACATAGGATTTACATTCATCTAAGTCCAAAAAGGTTAAAACACGTCCCTTTTATGGATAAATTCATCCAAAGAATGACTATGACAAAAAGGCAATCTATGCTAGAGGTTTAATATATGGCTTGTGTATGTCATGGTTAATAAAAGTTTGAGTAAACCAAACTTGCCTTCGAAGAATGTGTAGTAGTAATATTTATTTACATACATGGATCTATTTATTAAATGTATTAGTGTAATATAGAATGCTAATAGACTAATGTGCTTACAACTCTTCTAGTGATGTACATTGATTTTATTCTTTTTCATATCTTCTATATAACTAATGGAATTGTAAAGTTGGATCCATTATTTTGATTTATGAACATTGGGATATGATCACTGATATATCCTTATAATAAAGTACATTGAGATAATTCTTATCCACTTTCTGTATATAATTGATGGAATTATAGAGTTTCATATATTATTTTGGTTTATTAACCTTGAGATATGAACATTGATGTAGCTTGTCATAATCAACATCCTATATTTGTGATAAAAATGCATAATAAATTTTTCATTAGTTGGTTGTATTATGATTAACATGAGATCATTGAGATAAAATCATTATTGATATACTAATATATGCATATTATTTTGTGTTAATGTGATATGGTGTATATTTTTATTATGATTAAATTACTTCATGTTAATATAGACTTTGATTGTGATCTAACCTAATGTTGTCCAACCAGGATATCTAGTGATTTGGTTATGATAATCAATAAAATACTTTGATGGTAGATGAAAACATAATATCCACATTCATTATTGGTCACTCTAACCAAATTTGTATGGGTGTTGGGAAAAGGTGTACTACCATGATACCCAAAATACCCTAACACCATGTGGGTTGTGTTGGTTCTCCTAAGATTTTGGGAGAGAGGGGGATTATGGGAGCCCAACGTTGACTCTCCTCTCTCATTTTTATAAAATAAATATACATATTGAAGTATTACCTTAGATTATAACCTTCCTCCATATATATGGGGTTTACATAAAATACTATGATGGTAGGTGAAAAAACAATATATGCATGAATTATTGGTCACTCATCTATCTATATTTATACGGGTGTTGGAAGAAAGTGTACTACCATGATTCCCGAAGAACCCTAACATAATGTGGTTTGTGTTGGTTCTCCTAGGAGATGGGGAGAGTAGGGGTATTATGGGGGCCCAATGTTGACTCTTTTGTCACATTTTTATAAAATTTATATACATATTAAACTATTTACCTATATTAGAAACTTCCTCCATGTATATGGGGTTTCCTACAAGATAATATTCCCTCTAATGAGTTTTTTGAGTACTCTATTGAAGACCACATTATATACCATAATCATTCTAATATGATCTATTTTAAAAACATTGATGTAGTGATGGTGACAATATTAAAATAGAATAATTAAATGTGTGAAACCATGATTATATCCATTTTGACTTGTTAAATACAATTTTGAATACTTTACTAAATATCATGAGATATTCCCTAGTAAAAAAAATGTTTTCTCTAGCATACGGTAATTGTATTATGATAAGTTGTGTGTCATATTTACTTGTTAATTTAAATTAGAGTCCCCACTAGTTAGATGTTTTTACTTTTATATTAAATTAATGTGTGAGATATTCATTGTTCCTCCCATGATGCATTGAGGAGGATTTCACTATATTTTTAGAGGATTATATACATGGTTGATATGTTACTTATCATAGTTTTATCATATGAGTAGCTATATTCATACTATTGGCATGGCGTGATTAGTTATTTTAAAAATATATTTCATTATTATCTTATCATTATCATGTTTATATTCATATATACATGTGCATAACCATGAACTACAGGTGGCCTGAATTAAAATGATAAAGGAGGTCATTATAATATTACTTGAATAAAATTGATTATTAAATGATTATTTGGTGATGCATAAATATATATTGACATTGGATTACATAGTTCAAAAAATATGGCAATAACCTTATGAACTATAAAAATTAGGACCATGATATCTATACTCAAATATTTTGTATAGGTATAAATAGTCTTAGATATGGTTATTTCAATAATGATAGGATTTATGAAAATAGCATAACCTTTCCATAATATGATGTGGATGTATTAATTGTGCTCATAAATTATTGTTTTTGCTTGTAGTTGACCACATAACAGAGTGGCATGATGACTTGAATATCTTGTATACTAAAAATGTTATAACTGTGGTTTAAACTAACATACTAGTTTGCTAAAATAACTTACTTAACATACAATGTATGAGTTGCATTCACATTTATGTGACTATGTTGGGGTGGTATTATTCTATTCAAATAGGATTTACTAAGATTTATAAATTACTTGAAACTTAACACCTTGAATATTGGTTTGAATCAAATTTTGTTGTGATCTTATATGATAATTAAACTTTATTATGAATTAAACTTTAGTGAAAAAGTGTGATTCTTATGATAAAACTTCTCTTATAAGTATTTTTGCATGCCAGAATTGATAAACAAAAAATCATTTTTACCAAAAATAATTATTGGTTAATAAATATATGAATCAAAAGTGATTGTGTTCCTTATCTAATAAATTAAAGTGACACACCTTGTTTATGAAATATCAAAAAAAGATAGTGAAATAGTTATACCTTAAAATTTCATATAATTTTATTTTGTTAATATAATTAAGGAGGTCCCTCATACTTGTGTTAGATGCAAGTTATTTTATGTGTTCCTTAGCATACACATCCAATGGAAAATATTAATAACCTCAGGGTGGGCAGCATCATGATCTAAGACCTAACTTGGTACTTCTTTAGAATCAATGTTCATTCATTCCCATATTGGATTAGGCAAACTAATTATGCCTTGTATTAAAAAAAGAGGTCATGTTTGAGTTTTGTTACACAAATTATTAAATATTTCTCATAAAAATGATAGATTGAATACTCAAAATATATCCATGATTTCCATTTGGAGAACAAATTTTTATTTTTAATTTATTATTTCATATGAAGTTGTAATGAAATATGATAAAAAGTATGCTTGAAAAGTAGCGAATTTACCTGAAAGCTATCACTAGATGTTAAAAAGAATATATAAATTCCAAACTAAAATTCAAATACATTTAGTTAAATTTTAATAGGTAGTATATTAAATCATGAACATAGTACACAATAGAAAAACATAGTCTATAAAAAATCCTCTTTTTTATGCATAGCCAATCACTTTTCCCATTAAATATTGAGAATAAAATATGACATTGTTTATTATAGTTAGTTTGGTTAAATTTCATCTTTGAAATTCATTGATTCAGTCATGAATCATAAATATTTTTCTAAGACTCTAATTAAGGGCCCTTGGTTTCTTGGAAAATTGACTCTTCTCCTAAATAAATGGAGGCCTAAGATTAACTTGAATCTTGAAGCATTTGAAGAGGTTTTGATGTGGGAGAACCTTTTACGACTTCCCATGGATTTATAGGAAGAGGAATTATTTTTTGGGATAACAAAGGCTATAGGTCAACTAATAGATTTGGATTATATGCTAAGGGAAAATAATAGCCTTATAAATACTAGGTTTTATGTTAATGTGTATAAATATTAAAAACTTCTAGTATCGATTTATTTGAATTCCGAATATGGAACTGTTAGAGGTACAATAACTGAGAGGGGGTGAATTAGTCAGATCAAATAATTTGATTTCAATTGTAGTCCTTTAAACATTCAAGCAATCATCATATATGATTTTGATCAAGAAACATTAACAAGAGAGCTCATTCATTCAATGCATATTCAAGATCAAACACATAATGCATAGTTCCTGTGGGAAACCCTCATGGGAAACAAAATCCAATCTAAAGTATGAAACACATGGAATACTATCCTATAGGAAACTAAAAACAATATAATGAATGATAAACTTATTTATACCAATAAACCTTGATCATATCCTCCTGACCAAAGGTATTTATTGAAACACTTGTTTCATAAGGAGTAACTGCCCTTAAGGAAGACCAAGTCCTTTAGACCCTCCTTTGAACACCTCCATCTTAGAAATGATGTATTCAACACCTGATGATGGATTTATATTTTTCAAATACCTAAATAAACTCTATCTCTATCTCATATAGGCCTCTCACATAGGCATGTCACAATCTCTTTACTTCTTCACTCAAATTGTCCTCATATTCACACTCGGACCTCTTCAAATATACTCAAAATATAAGAGAAATTTTTTGACATCATAAATATGACCTACAGTTCATACACATAGTCAATAATATATTCTATTTATCAACTCATCTAATTGGGGACTCTACTTCTCTTTTGCTCCACAACTCTCACATCCACCTTGCATAAATCTCTCTCAGAAGTCTTCCACAAGCCTAAAAACCATCACATTTGGTTTCACTATATATACATAATTCATGAATTATCATGTTCAAAATATTTTATTTGTTGGCCAAGATACATGCCTTTACCCTTAAGGCATCTTACATAGGTCACACTTAAGTACAACACACTTTCAAATAGGCCTAAGTCCCTTTTAGGTCCTATGGAGACCCATTCATTGCTTTGACATTTATCTAAGAAAAAAATAGAATAGTAACACTTTAAAAAAGCATGTAACCATTCTACATGATCTATATGTCCCCCTTAAAATTCCATATCCATCACAATACCCTTCTACTTAAGCATAAAACACTGAAATAATATTTTGTGCACACAGTCATTATGAGTGAACACACAGTCACCCTCTAAGAATTCATTCATATAACATATGATTGGTTAATCCTTCATAATTCACATAGAGCATACTTATGGATTATAAAACACTCCCCAATATCCAATTCACCATGAAACATCAAAATAACATCTACATAAGCTCAATTACTCTTCTTAGGTTACTTGTAAAATAAGGATGAACACACAATCAACTTTGAATCTCAATTTATATATCTTCACAAAATTATAGATATTAAACTCTATATTTATATATGCATCATGGAGTCCTATAAATATTTACATTTTATTACACTATCAAGTTCTACATGGATCAAAAGTTATGGTCTAAAAACCATAGACTAGTTTTTCCCTTTATTAAATTCAAATATCCAAAAGTAAATGGTCATAATTAAACTACAAACACATTGCTTGAATCTTGTGTCCTCTAAAATTTATATAAATCTTTCACTATTGATCTTCTCTGAACTTTAATGAATAGGCACCAATGCTTTGACGTTACATATTTAATAGTTGACCTCATCACATGTAATCTAGTAACTTTGACCTCATGTGCTCCATCAATCTCTTGTACGTAGCTTGGTATTTAAAAAATATAAATAGATATGACTTTTACCTATTGAATTTAATACATAATATTAATCCCTATTTATAAAATCACCTACTCATGATTGATCATTGGAAGAAGCTCAATCTTTAACTTTGCCCAACATTAAACATAGAATACTTGGCACCATCTCTCTACTTCCTAACATCTTAGATAAAATGTGCATTTTCGATCTCTTCAATATTTTCACAAACATTACCTTGTGAAAAATTGACTAAGTATGGGGACCATTTAAATATGCTTGAGAATCCAATTTTTAACCTCAATAACTTTTACTATGCATAGATGCATGATCTCAAATTTGGACCATATGATATTCTCACATAGGATAATCCATCCATATAACATGTTTCTCCTAGAAAATTTTTAGATGTGATATATAATTCCATTAATCTTCTCACTTATAGTTTTTTTTCATAGAGCTAACTATGTCAAAATCCTACTAGGAAAGTTAACTTTGCACATGCATATCTTTTAATGTGCTTCATCACATGACCTCAAAATTAATGAAAATCAACTAGGTTCAAAACTAAAAAAAACCATATGATCACCTTATCCTTAAATTTACATACATGTGATATATTATAACATCAAAATTATCACTTGGTTATTTCTTACCTCATACAAATTTGGCTATGTACGGGAAAACATTGTCAAAATGCCTAGGAACCCAACTTTGCACCCACATATCTTTAATTGTGATTAGGCGCATGATCTAATATTTAGTGAATATAAAATATTGAATAATTTAATCAAAACCATATCACCAAATCCCCATGACTCATCTATATGTGATAATGTTGATGTCAGTAAATTGTCTACTCAGATTCTCTACCACTCGACCTAAAATGTCTAAATGAAAAATATGGACTACCAGATTAATTTCACTTATTCACATAATATTTATAATCATATTAAACATATTATAATATTCCTTTAACATGATAAAACTCCATACTCATCCCTAAACATCTCTATCCATGCTAAAACTAAAGATCAACTAAGCCAACTTCAAGTACACTAGAACAAACACTTTTCACACTTTGGCATTGTCATTTAGGCTATAAAAGCACTTCATCCAATCACCAAGACACCTTCATTACATCACCTTGACATCATTTAAAATTATCCAATAGGAAAATTAAATAAATCTATAGTTTATGAAAGTACCTCAGAATCTAATCCCGCTAAAAATAAGGTAGGGTTTTATTATGGGGGGGGGGGGAATTAAAGGAAAAATTTCAAGATTGATGTGTAGTAATAAATAAGAAATTATAATTAAATCAATCAATAATAAGGATGATAATAAGATGGGACTAAGATTCCTAGTTAATATTATGATAAATTTGAGTATAGCCAACCCTAAATAAGATGGGGTAATGAGGGAAAAAACAAAGACTCTAGATGTAATGAAAAAAAATAAGTTTAAGATATCAAGTAGGTATTCTAAAAGGAAGACAAAGTTATAACTTATTTAGACCCAAATAATGAAGATAAGATGGAATTATATCCTATAAAGGTAGAAGTATTTAGAGAATTATATAAGAGAAAATACGATAATGGGAGGAAAAAATAAGGGAAGTGGGAAGAATAGGAAGATAATTCAAAAATGGATTTAATGGAGATAGAATCCAATGCTAACTATGAGGGAATAAATTTTATTGGGAAGCAAGATGATTTGAAGGTGAATTTTATATATCCATTTAATATTCTCTCAGAAAATTCCATTAAGGATTAAGATCAACAAACATCCCCATGAGTTAAGAGAAGTCACAATAAAGGAAGGGGAGGAGTCCACTCCCACCAAAATAGGATTACAATTAGACTAATAGGAATCAAAAAGGATAATCCATATCTCAAAATCAATATTAAATATCATAGGTATTTTGAGCCATTTTTAATTTTTTTAATAGTATAAATTCATAAAATAAAAAGAGAGTGAATGTAGGGGACACCCAAACATATCATGGTAGAGATTTATAACATGAACCTATGTCTAGAGAAACCACTAGGGTGGTAGCCAATGGATCTCTAATAATTCATATAAAAGGTAAGGCCTTTTTAAAATACAATAAATTAAAATAATAGATAGGAATGTCATGGGGATTAACAACCCAAAAATATAGAGATTGGTTAATAATTCTAGAAATAACCAAAATCTAAATATCATGATCCTGTAAGAATCTAAAATGATAGTTAGTAGCTTATATTGGGTAAAGGGTAAATTTTGTAAATACTCTTGTTGTGTCAAATTTAATGTAGATTTAGATTAAGGAGGCCTTGATACTTTTTATAACTCTATAGAATTTTAGGATGATGTCCTCCTTAGATATAATAATCATTTAGGATTTTTAATTGTTAGCAAAAAAGAGAAATTGTAGTGGGAATTATCAAATGTCTAAGTTCCTAACTCTTTGATAGTAAGGATAATATTATGGAAAGATCTGATATATTTCAAGTTATTATCTTCTAATAGGAGGTGGATAGTGGATGGGGACTTTAATACTTTGATAACCCTATGGGATAAAAAGGGGAAGCTTAGATTTATATTGAAAATATGGATGAATTCAGTGATTTTACCTCTATATGTGGTCCGGTGAACCTTGAATTAAGTGGTTTTAGGTTTGTTTTGTAAAATGGGAGACTAGAAGAGAATTTTATACATGTTAGACTTGTCAAATTTATGTTCTGTTTGGATTGGATCAAGAATTTGAATTATTATCAATTTACTCTATCCAGGATTAGATATGATCATAATCCATTGGTTTTTTAGGAAATTATAGATAGCATATTCAAGAACCATCTATCCAAATTAATTAAAATATGGTTGTAACATCAAGATATGAAAGACAACATAAAAATAATTATGGAAGGAGAAATTATAGTGCTAAGATATGTTCAAAATATCTCCTAAATTCAAACTTATCAAGATAAGGATGAAAGTCTGGAATAAGGAAGTCTTTTGGAATATATTTTAATAGAAAATGAAGAATGTTGAAGATTTTCAAAAGATCATGGAGGAGATTTAAAATCAAGGGTCTGAATTAGACATCATGTTAAGATATAAATACCTCGTTAGTGAATTTCATAATTTAGAGACTAAGGAGTAATATTTTTGGAGACATAAGTCTACAAGATTATGGTTGAAGGAGGGAGAGAAAAACACAAAAATATTTTATTTGACCATTCTTGGACACAAAGGGATTAATAAATTATGAAGATTATTAAGGATGATGGTGTTGTTGTTCGCTCCAAACTCCTGTGTTCATGAAATGACCATGAGATTGGGAATTACTTGAAAGGGAAGGTGCGGACAACTACAAACTTTTTTCCTCCATTTTAGGACTGATATAAGAGAATCCTAGGGCATGGCTATGGGTATTTGACTTCAAAAACAAATTTTGTGTGAATAATCTCTAATAGATGTACTACTACCACCAAAATTTCAATATGAAGTTTAGGCACACAGGTCTAATTATCAAAGGTTATTATGAGAGTTTGAGTATTACTTAACTATTTCTAAATAGAAGAGGAAAGGATAGTTAAATATTAGAAAACAAACACAAAAAGAGAGGGAATAGTAGGGAATAAAAGTGAGTCTATAGGTTTAGAATGAACTCAATGCATTGATCATCAAACCAAGTGACCTTGCCACATTCTTACCACTATAGAGTGAGTTTCACTAATGTTATACCTCCAAGAGAACACATTAGGGAGAGTTTGGGGAGACTAGAAGTATGCATTAAATATGATCCCTCACTAAATATGATTACTAGGATTTTAAAGTAAATTACACATAAACACATTATGGCTATTTGTAGATTAGCACATAAACTAACAATACAATAAAAGGGAAACAAGAGAACTCACACAATTATTATAATATATAAACATATCATAACCATATCATACATAAATTAAAAAATTATTAATATAATTAACCTAGCATTGAAAATCATTCAAAAATGGAGATGAAAGATAATTGAGACATAGAACAAACACTTTTGCAAAACTGAGAATTATATTCATTAAAAAAATAAGTGTTATTACAATAATAGATCTTGGAAAACTTTATAGTCTAGAGAGTTGAAAGAAAATTATGGGTAATCTTGGTTATAATCTAACAACACTTTCAAGTAATTTTTCAATCGACCATATACAACAATATGGATTTTACTTATATAAATGAGGATGGGCTCACCTATAATTATCATGATGATCCCATCCTAGGCCATGATGGACACTCATGATATTTACAACCATTATTCAAAAATCAAAATAAATAAATCTCATAAAACCCATAAAGATTTGTGGTGTACTACCTAATTTATATGTGAAGGTGACTATGAAGGTTCAACTCATAACTGCTTTGATCTAGCATCCCTATCCTCCAATGTGGCCATCACAAGTTCCAATTCCATATCCAACTTGGTAAGGTTCATTGGGGAATCCCTAAAAATCACTTCAACTTGAGTTATCAGTCTTTGATAGACTTGGAACATTGTTTTCATTGACAATTGGACCCCATAGACCTAGTTAATGCTCATTTTTGATTGCTTTTATAGATCCATCAACACCCAAGCTCCTTCTTGGTTTGCTTTGGTGAAATTATCCTTCTTGACCTAGTTAAATTGACATAGGTGGACTCCAAATTCTCCTTGGTCTAGTAGGGTGCCATCTAGGTGGAATAACACAAAGATGTTGGCCTCATTGAGGTAGGTCAATATATTTTTCTTGCCATTTTTCAAGGGTTTAGTTATAGTACAATCCATGGCTAACTACTCCTCCATAGTAGCCCTCATGTTCTTGGAATACATTTGGTATAACCCCAAGTCTGAGGTTGGCATTAGTTTCAACTCTAGGAACATGCCCTTGTTAATCAACACGTATAACATCTTGCACCTCTTTTTTATCTCCACAATCCTCTCCAAATAAGCTTGGGTTTGTTGGTTAAGAACATTACTCTCAAATAGAGTCTGCATTGATTTCCCAAGAACTGAGAAAATTATTAATAGGGTATCCTTGACTTTCCTAATAAATTTGATGGGAAAATATATTTTCACCTCGAATTCTACTGTCTGAATTAGTTTTTGCATGTCCTCAAGGATATTTTCTCATCTATGGTCTTTTAAAAAACCATAAAGAGGGTATTCCTTTGAGAAATATCATGAATACCATAGTTTCACCTTATTACAATGTTGTCAAATTTCTCTCTCATAAACATAAAATCCTCATTGGTCATTTCGATTCTTTTGCCAAAGATTCTACCCATTTTCTTAATGATATGGGAGATAACAAGGTTCATAAGGATGATATTCTGGTAAGTTTGGATGTGGTCTCCCTCTCTACAAATATTCCTACTAATGAGGCTATTGATATTCTAAAAAATATTACTAATGATGAAAATGCTAATATGGTTAGATTGTGTTTAAAAACCACCTTCTTTAGTTATTTGGGAATCTTATATGAAAAAATTAAGGGCATTGTCATGGGATCACCTCTTTCTCATGTGGTCATTAATATTTATATGGAACATTTTAAAGCATCTTCCCTCTTTACTTCTCTTTTGAATCCTAAATGGTGGAAACATTTTGTTGATGATATTATTTTTAATTAGCTGCATGGTAGACAAATATTGGATTATTTTTTAGTTTTTAAATAGAAGATTAGACTTTATTAAATGTACAATGGAGGTTGAAGATAATAACCAAATTTCCATTTTATAAGTACTCATCAAGAAGTGCATTGATGGTTCTTTATCCCACTAGGTTTTACATAAGAAAACACATACTGATAAATATCTACATGTGGATTCTCACCATCATCTGGCTAAGAAAATTGGTATTATCAATACCCTTGTCACTCATGCTATGAGGATTTAGGATTTAATTCATCTTGAAGAATAACTTGAGAACTTATCCAATGTGTTTAAAATAAATTTTTATCATGATAATTCTATTAAGAGATTCATCTAAAAGGCCCATAGAGCCTCACTTACTAATCACCATATGGATGAAAGTATTTTCAGAATCTCTCTTCTATACATTAAAGGCACTACATATAATTTGGCTAAAATCATCAAGAAAAAGAATACTAAAGTCACCTTCTTCTATTTAATACTATTGGAAAATGCTTGATAAGGTGAAATATCCACACAAACCCAATTATTTTAAAGGTGTTTATTATATACCATGTATTTATGCTAAATTTTATATCAATGAAACTAGTCGATTTATTTAGGTTAGAATAAAAGAACACCGTGTTGATCTCTTGCATAATCATATTAAAAAATTTACTATTAATGAACATTCAGAAATCATGGGCCATCACATATGTATGGACAAGGTTAGTGTCATTTCTAAAGGAGTTTTATTTAATTAGAATGATTTGGTAAGTGATTGAAACTAAAAATAATCCTCTCAATATTAATAAAGGTGATGTTTGGAAGCTTAGCGTAAATTGGAAACCAATTATTTAATGTATCAAACATCACAACATTTATCATACTTAACTTGTCTTAATTGTGTCCAACCTAGACCATAATTTCATGTTCATTTTTATTAATATGGTTTGTTTACATATTTTTTATTAATTCATCAAACATATTTTACTTATTCTACTTATTTTTGTAATGATGGGCCAAGCATTGTGCTAGATAAAATTGAAGTTTTTACACTTTCAACATAGTTTTCCATTGTTTTGTAATTTACTATTGTGTAGTTATGAAATAACTCATATCATGAGTTGCCTAAAGAATAAAGAGTGGGTCCTTAGCCATCTCTTCTTCCCTAGTGGAAGTCCTCACCTTAGTGAGGGAAAATAAATTCTAGTGGGTCTTCCAAACCACTAGGTTCCCCTCTTAGATAGACCTCTACGTCAATGTCTTATTCATGCTCTCAAAATTTTGATTGAAGCTTCACAATACATATGGGTCACCTTGGATAGTCATCTTTAGGTATCACAACCTTGGGACCATTCTTTGGGTTATGGGAGGTTTAGAAAGGGTAGCCAAGATGGTGGTGAAGGAAAGAGGATAAGGCATAATGGATATTGAGGAAGTGGAGGGGTGAATGAGGAAAGGAGTGGGGGTATAGGGGGAATGGGAGTAAAAGGAGGAAGATAAAGGGGGAGGCCCATGGGAACATTTTCACCTACCCCTACTCCTGGGTTACATTCACATGAGGGGGGATTGCCCCTGGGAAAGGGTCATTGAACAAAAGGGAAGAGATGGGTTGGTTGAAAGCCAATCCCATGACACCCTAGGTAATGAAAAGAGAGGGCCAAGGAATAATACATTAAGGTGTTATGACTATGGATGAATTAATTGTTGAGGCTAGTAGGGGAGGTTTTATTTTATTAGAAATCTTTTGATCTAGAGCTAGAGTGTGAGTTGGCATTTTCTTCTTTTTCTACTTCTTATCTGAGTCAACTCTGGGTGTTGTAGTAGAAGGACAAATAGGAATAACATGAACCATAGGGGTAAATGGTGGAGGACATGGAGATATTGAGGGAGGCACTGATATAATTGAAGAGGTCATTGAGAGAGTTATTTCTAGTAGAGGTATGCTCCCAATGGTTTTTTCCATGCTTATTGATAAATATGCACCCAATGTTATCTAGAAAGAAGGCACACCTAAAGAAGGCACCAAGAGGATTCTAGGTTATGAGATGGATGGAGTAGAGGGGATCAAAGAGGTAAGGATGATCAAGGATACCAAGTCCAAAGGTACTTCGGAAAATGATAGAGGGGGTGCAATGGGGAAAATAGGAAGCACCATTTGAGGGGATTGTGGGAATTGGAGTTGAACTAGAGGGTATCGTGATCAGGAGTCAAAATGTGATAGGAGTAAGGGGTGGAAGGGAATTAGAAGAGATGGGAGGTTTGATGGATTGAACCTATGCTAATTATTATTGGGAAACTTATTTTAGGATCACCCTCAAAGTGTTAGCTACATCAAAACTTAGGGTTTATCGACTTAAGTTTAAGGTGTCAGTGGTTGAGTTAGTAGTGCTTAGGATGCCTTTTTTAGAGTAGTATGGGTCTATCTCTATCATGAATAGATTATTAAAGATAATAGAGGAGACAAAGGTATAGTAGTTATATTTGAGGTGTGAGGAGAATCTAGAGGAAGCTAAGGTAGAGTTGAGTTACAAGGAGTTGGAACCATTGGAGGAAGTGGAGATCGAACTAGAGCATGAAGAAAAGAAGATAATAGGATGCCCTATAAAATCATCCTAGAGATTGTAGGATGAATTAGTGTTAGATCCTTCATGGATCAAATAAGATCTAGAGGGGGAAAAAATAGGCTTGCATGAACCTTCTTCCCTTTCTTATTCTTCTTTGATATGATCAGAGACAACATTTCCTAGTCATTAACAACATCTAAGTAGATCTCATCATCATCCTCTACTTGATGACTGTAGTTGATATTAAGGCTACTAGATTATTTTTATGATCCAAAATTAGTTTATTTTTAGTTTGTTTAATTAATTAAATATTTGTTATTGAGGTTAGTTTAAATCTGTAAGATAGTTGGAATTATTATAACTTCCTATGAAAGTTATTGAAAGCCTTCACCTATATTATAAATAAATAATCCAATATAATACAATTTTATGTTATTGTCAAATATTTTATTATAAATATGACTTTTTTCATTATTCTTACTATAATCTAGTTCAACAGTGGTATCATAGCTCGATGAAAGAAGAAATTTTAAGAGCCACATAGTTGATGAGAAGGATTATCGATGTGAAAAACTAAGTGAAAGCATTCAAATCTGCAATTGTGGCTTACATGACAAGGGATTCAATGTCATTGATTTTTTTTTTCAAATTTATGATTGCACCACCCAAAAAAGATATGATTGTATGGTTTCCAAGAGAAATCCAGTCTATAGAGAAAGATGATGAAAAATGGAAATGCATATTGTAATTTACAAGGAGTCATTGAATGAAGTTCATAAAAGAATTTATTGCTTCCAAAGTCTAACATAGCTCTGTATGGTAGACTGCATATATTAATTAAGCAATTTTTGAATAATATTCTCTATGGTGGTGACGGTAAAGCATCATAAAGAATATGATGTGTCACCCATTGTTTGTGTTATTAGCAATTTCATGGATTTTCATAGCTAGGTTTGTCGATAATGTTGAAAGCTAGAGATAAAAATTAACAAGTAATCAAATTTATTTTTAAGTCCTCTATTACCCATATGGTGCAATCATTATAAACAAAATTATTTTTTATCATTGTGTTGGATAAACTCTGCACTGGAAGGATTGTTTTGAGAAGATTTTAGGGTAGTTTGTAGCTCCAATCAAAGAAAATTACATAGTAATTTTGTGGGCTCCACCATACAAAAAATAATACATTTATTTTTTTATTTTATTTTACAAGTAAGAAGGTAGCACAATTTTTTTTTTAGTGAAATATAATTTTATCCATCCCCATGAAATCCCAAATATATAGAATAATTTATTTTTATATTTTCAAAATGATTACAGGAGAATTGGATGAGATTGTTTTGATAGTATCTTGAAATTTTTGAGGTCAGGGGTTTAACCCTAAAAAGTGCCAAAAAAATATTTTTTTTAAAGGGGTTATTTGAATTAATTATGAAAACCAAGAAAATTTGCACCTACCATGACCATTTTTACCATATCTTGAACACACTCATATTATTTTGTCAAAGTTACCTTTTTGATAACTATACTCGAATAGATTTTCAATGAGTATAGACAAGGAGGGGTACATCATGTCTTGATATGAAATTTTAATCCTTGTAAACTAGTCATATGTTTTGAATTAACATTGGAGGGGGTCTACCTACCTTGATAGAGGAGCAAAATTTTAAACTATCATATCTTCTGCATACGGTCATGAAATTATTCATATGACCACTAATTTTCATGGAAATGGATATATAAGAGCATCATCATGAATAATATTTTATTATGGCATGCATAAATATATTTTGTTACATATTTTGAATAAATTACGCATTATAATGAAATTGGGTGTATTTTTGGTGGAATGTGACACCCTAATTTTTTTTTTCAAATAATAAAAATGTGTTGCATACATCAAATAAAGAAGGTAAAGACATGTCCCACCACTTGTGTTGTCAATTATGATGGTGTTAAATTTTGTCATTTATATCTCTCTGAAGATCTAACTAGCTAAATAGAGCCAATTGAAGACTGGAGGATCCACAGAGGTTGGAGGATACTTTCCCTTCTCTACTTTGCTATTCACTCAGAGTATGGGTTCACTATTGTGATAAAAAAAAAATCTTGTGTTTTTTCCTTCAGTTTCATTTTTTACTTTCTATACTTGATATTAATGACATGGAGTGGACATAGGAGTTTGAATTTCTTTTTATGCTACATAGCTTCTCACTTCTCAGCTGATAGGGGGAAGATATTTCGTACTGGCCTTTGATTAGTCATCAATGGTTATGAGTTAGAATTAAATTTTATATCATTTTGAGTGTTGAGCAAAGCGTGTATGCGATGTTGGCAATTGTTATTCAATTGAGATATGTTCCATATAGAGTATTGGAGGATCACTTGGATCGGTTCCCATGTGTGACCTTATGTTGGTTGATGTAGTTAGACAATCTTTGATTGGGTTCTACTATAGTACAATAAAATAATCATATAGGATGAGCAGGCCTTTATCATGTTCATCACCCTGTTATGTCATAACTCACTGGTTAGGCTTCTATATGGAATGACATCAAATTTAATTCCATGATATATAATGTTCTATCTTGTAGATGTAGTAGAGATTCATTGATGAATTCATAGTCATAGATCTATATTTTCATCATCTATAACCCTTTTAATCAAGGGGTTTTTTTGGACTATTTTTATGATCCAAAGTTTGTTTATTTTTATTTTGTTAAATTAAATAAATATTTTTCATTCGGGTTAGTTGAAACTTGTAGGGTAGTTTGTTTTATTATAAATTCTCATGAAAGTTATTTAAATCCTTTACCTATTTTGTAAATAAATAATGTAATACAATACAATTTTATGTTATTGTCAAATATTTTATTAGAAATGTGATTTTTCATTGTTCTTGATATAATCTGAGCCAACAAAGGTGGGTTTAATATCATGCCTAGTGATGTCTAATCATATCCTTGGTGTCTAAATTTTGTATATTATCCCTCACTAGGGAAAAGTATTCTTACCTAGCCATCGTATTTTGGATTGGAAAGAAAGCTTTGTACATGTGGTTCTTGATAGTGATTAGGAGTGGTGGGAACACATTCTATTGGCATTGTATACAAAAGGAAAATATGCCTTCCACTACCTGGTATGAAATTTCTTGCTCTACCACATGATCCAAGATGAAATAAGTTAGGTGGAGGGGATCTTTAAATAAACTCATGATTCAGATCATGGTGTCCTTTTTATAGAGCCAATAATCATTGATGGTAGTAATGGAATCCTATATTGATTATGATAGCTAGGGAATCAAGGCCTCATTGGTCACTTGGTAAACATCTAGGTAGAAATACTCTCAAATTTCCTAGATGCGATTCTTGAACTAATGACCATATAGTTTGTAGAATACTACATGGACTACTTATCCCATGGTAACCCACATAATAAAATCTAAAGTATTGAAAGAGAGTTTACCATAGATTGTGTACACAAGGTATATCTTTATATATAAATTATATTTAGCTCAAGTATCTATAATGGCATTGAGCAACTTAATGTTGATTAGTCCTCCCATATCTACAACTTTTGATTTTGTGAGGATCATATGGAGGAGGGGTACCCATAACTTAGGTTAGTGTGCAAGTATGCATAGGCCTCAAATAATCCATTCATTACAACCATGCATACCTGGACTTCCTCTCATAAGGTGTAGACCATGTAAACTTTTGTGTCCTCCTTAAAAACCCATTAAAATTTTAGGTTCTTATATCAATCATGTAGGATCTCATATATTTGATAGGTCTCCATCCATACCTTTATCGTTATCACATCATAGCAAAAGGTGTAGTCTAAGAGGAAGTAGTATGCCTTGTAATAATTCCCAAATATATCAACAATTTGGTGTTGATATTTAAGTGAACTAACCCAGTCATGGACCCTATCCTTCAATTGGATGGTGGTGTGAAGGAGGTTGTCAAAAAATTAGATATAGGGGAATTCCTCTGCCTTGGTAGTGGCTCTATGAAGTTTACATGTCTTATAAGACTGAATGGCATCTTCAAACTTTACTTTTTAGTCATGACTAGAGTCTAAGTCTATGGGCACTTTCTTGATTGGTTTGAATAACTCATTGTAATGCTTAAACTTTGTCAAGCCAATTGTGAATGTGGTATCCTAATACTTAGGTTCAGCCTTTATGTTTGAAGAGGATGTGGCCATTGTATCAAGATGGAGGGGTGATAGGGATGCTTTGGAAGTAGCTAGAATTAAATGCAAGGGTGATCTATGATAATTAAAAATGCAAGATTTAGATTGTGTTTGAAGGTATACAGTGGTAACCATCAATGGGCTTTCCTTATGCTTTTTTAAATGCATGCACATATCCCCTTGTATTAATATCTTTTGGTTTTTTAATTGTTACAAGTTTAAAATTTAGTTGGTGGTTTGATTTCCTCTATTTACTTCCAAATACAAAGTTATATTTATATCCCATGATCTTTCACCACCATCTAGACATAACAATGCTAATGGGATATTTTTAAAACTATCCAATCGGGTCCATCTTTCTAATTTGTTAATGCCTAGTGTGTGGTAGACACATAGTCACATCCCTTAAAGGATTCTTAATTAACTCTTTCTTTATAACATGTGTCATTTTCTCATTGGTTCTCATACTAATGTTCAATACCTAGTCATGGATTCTTACTCTATGTCATACCCTTATAAAGGGTGAGGTTCCACTCAAGAACATGTGGCACATCTTGATTAGTTCTCCAATCTCATTAGTACCTTATTTTAACCCTTTCATGGCCTTAGGTGGTTGCCAATTCATCTAAATTACTAAATGACATGGCACCTTATAAATATGCTGAGCTCTCTTAGGTTTTGAAATATTTGACATGTTTAAGGATGGGAAACTTTGACATCTAGGAAACATGGCACCTTTTTATTAGGTTATGCTCTAACATAAATGATAGGTTTGGGAACTAGATGCTCTGACAACTAGGTGACTTGGCTCTTCTTGATTAGGTTGGGATCTAAAATCTCTGACAACTAGGTGACATGACACCTCTTAATTTGAAAAGGCTCTCCTAAGATTTTACATCTTTTATAGGGTCAGAGATTAGCCACTCTGACAACTAAGCAACATGGTGCCTCTTGATTTGGTTGGACTCTCCTAGGCTCTAATATATGTAATAAGTCTTAGGACTAGCCACTCTGATAGTTAGGTGATGTGGTACTTCTTGATTCAACGAAGGTCTCTTGAGCTTTGATATCTTTGATAGTTTTGGGGAGTGGACTCTTTGAAAACCAGGTGATGTGGCACCTCTTGATTTGGCTAGGATCTCCTATTAAATCTACACAAAAAAATTAAGAAATGAAAATGGATGTAATACATTTAATACTTACTTATCTATCATTAAGATTTTGATTTGTTGTGAAGGATGGCAAGTCTATTTTTGTAAAAAAGGAATGAAACTCTAGGAACTTATGTTTAAAGTAAATTTACAATGTTTGTACCCTAATTCACAAAAGAACAAGTATACCCTAGTTATATAAAAATAAATTAGGATTATTGTTGCTCATGGAAACTAAGGTGACATATATTCTAAGGATTTAAGTTCAAGTAAAATTGAAAAGAATAAAATAAAGGACCCTGGAGCTATGGTTCATGGGATTTTAGAAGAGGGGAGTCAATTTTGAAGAAAAGGGGACATATTGGCCACAACAAATGGCAACTTCTATGTGGAAAGTGATGGCAAGCACTTAGAACCCAACCAGTTTAATTTCCTCTCCTTTCAAAAATAAAATATTATAAGAAGAACCTTTAATCAAAATATAAAATATGAAGAAATAAAGTCTCATAATGGTAAGTGTCACACTAATATTTCACCTTATAGATGAACACAAGTGTGTGTAATAAGTAATTTTTATTTTGACTTTAATACCAGATTTTATTCAAGTAGGAGAGGCTAGACTAGTTTTTAGGCTTCATCTAAGGTGTCAATGGCTTGATAGCTTGAATGAGATATGGTTCAGTCATTGATCTACTATTATACAAGCATCCATAACACAAAAATAGATACCTCTAGTCTTTTTCATGGCCTTACTTCAATGTCAGCCAGGCTAGAAAACTTATGGTGGAGATTTCCTATATAACCCTTTCAAAGTAGACTAAAAATTTAGATTTTGTATGCTTTTATTATACTTTTTGAATCTTCCCTATGAAAAAATTATCATTTATTAGTCCAAATCCATTAACGTTTTGGTACCAATCCAAGGGTGAATTGATGATGAGGAATCTTTGAATATCCGACCAGTCTTTGATTTGCTCCAATAATTCAGTATTTTCTTAAAACATTACATTAAGTGTAGCTTGATGACTCTATTCAGATGTGGGATGTTCAAAATCCACCTATTTATTTTGGAATCATTGATCTCTTAGATCTAAAATGTCAAAATTTTCAATTACCATCTCAGACTTGCTTCGATCAAAAGTTTCAACTTAGGTCTTCCTACTTTACAACAATTTTTCTGGGCTTTGGCCTTCACCTAATATAGTTAATAATTGGGTTGGGTGTCATAAGAACACTATAAAAAAAATGATGCAATAGGGATAGAACACACCAAAAAAAAAAAAAAAAAAAAAACATGGATTAAAATTGGACACATAGTGAAAGGAAATGCACAACAAAATTAAACCTAACTAATATATACATTTCCACCTCTGATCATATTACTTATAAACTATGATATGTGGACAATATATAAATAGTGCTTAAAAAATACCCATTTACTATAATTGGTATCTTGTTTCCCTAAATATTTTTGAGACAAAAGGCATTGTGACCTAGGATTTAATCTATTTTGTATGATCTAATCGAAAAGAGATCAAATTTATAATGTTAAACTTTCTTATTATGATCTTTGTACCACATTAGGACTAGGTTAAATATTTTGAGGGTCTTGATATTTTCTCTCTTATCAAACCACCTATTTAATGTACCTTGGTGTTTTCTAAAGCTCAATAGAGCTGCATCCTCTACTTCCTCTAACTAAATTAGATTGAGGAGTCTAGAATTCAACTTATCATCTAGTTTCATGAATTTTTGCATGAAATTATAAGTTGGTAGCCTAAGCGTGACTGACAAGATTGGATCTAGTCCATAAACTAGAAGTAAATGAGAGACTTTGAGGGCTTGTTTATAACTAGTGTAGTTTTCCCCTATAGAAAACATTATCAATGTGTGCCATTATCAGGGATTTTCTCTAATTAATTTATTTATGACATTAATTAAATTTTTGTTAGTGGATTCTATCAATCCATTCCCTTGTAGGTAGTGATTGGATGAGAACTTTAGTATGATCCCTATATCATAGGTCCGTTACATGAATTCTATAGATTGAAAGATAGGACCATTACCACATATCAAAGAAATGGGGACCCCAAAATGCGTGGTTATGGTGTTCTCAAGGAGCTTAATGACTTTAGAAGTGATGCTTATTTTGGTTGCAACTACCTTAGAACACTTGGTTTAATATTTTTTGACCATAAGAATGAACTTATGGATAGGTAATGAATTGGGCTTGATGGCACTCATGAAATCCAATCCCCATTATATAAAAGGTGTAGACTCCACAACAAGATGTAGTGGCATTGCTACATGTGTTTCTATTTTAGCAAAAGTCTATCACTAATGGTAGAAGTGGACATGGGTGTGAATATCTTTTAATAGTGTAGGCTAGTAATATCCTTCCCAAAGAAATTTGTGAGCTATGGCATTTGCTATAGGATGGATACCTCCCAATTTTTCATGGAAACTTACCATTATCTCTTTGGCTTCTTCTTATGATACCCATTAGAGAGATATTCCCTCATGCTTCCTTCTAAATAAAAATCCCTTCTTCAGCATAAATTATGCAGGCTTGAAATGAAATTCCCTCCTCTATGTGTTGTTTAGTCCCAAAGATGCATTTTTATAGAGTTAAAAGTGCATGACCAAGGTGTAAAAGTCTGATTATAGTTTTTGTCTACTTTGTGTACTATAATCCTTAGGTCTATCTCCATTATTAACTGAGTAAGGCCTTGTCCTATAACTATTTTTATCAGTTTTATTTCCATGTCATACTATTATAACTTTGTCATTCGTTAGCCTCTTCTTTTTCCTAGCTCATTCATACCCAACATCTATTTTATAGTTGGGTCTGGGATAATAGTATGTACTTTATTCCAAAGGATGTAGTGTCTAAATTTCTTCACCATTTTGACCAGGGCATAAGCATACTTATTTAGAGTAGAATATTTGATCTTGATATCTTTAAGGTTAGTGCTCATAAAAGTAACAGGGTGTTCTTCTCCCTCTAATCTTTGGGTAAGGCAAGTGACAATTATGTGTTCTAAATTAAAGGGATAGATATAACAATATTATATAATGTTTAGGATGATGAGGAATGTAGCTTACTTAATAGAGTCTTTAATATCCTAGAAATCCTTATTTAATTCCCCATTTCATTCCACTTTTGCATCTTATTTCAACATTGTAATAAAGGTATTTACTATTTCAGCAAATCCAAAAATAAATTTAGGAACAAAGTTGATTTTCCTAAAGAATGATTTTAGTTCCTTCTTACTATTAGGTAAGGGAAATTTAGAAATTACATACACCATTTTGGGGTCAATATACATACATTATCTTTTGAAAATGTTATCGAGAATTTTAACTTTGGTGACACCAAACATGCTCTTCTTTAAGTTTAGGGAAATGCCATACCTTCTACATATTTAAAAGATAGTTAGATCATCCATATAGATTATTATGCATTTACCTATCAGGCCTTCAAAAGTGAATTCCATTTCCCTTTGGAAAGTTGCACCAACATTGATCAAACTAAAGGACATTCATTTATAATCAAATGTGCCCCACTTGGTTGTGAAAGCAATCTGAGTTCTATCTTCAGGGTTAACCAAGTCTTGGTTGTATTCATATAAACAATGAAAAAATGACATCATTTGAGACCCACTCACCATTTGGATCACCTAGTTAAGGGAGGGAAATGGGTAGTTATCTTTATTTGAGGCCCAATTCAAGTTTTAGAAGTTCACACACAGGTAGATTTGTCCATTTTTATTTCTCACTAGGACTAGGTTGGCCACCAAGGTGGAGTGGTTAACCAAGAAAACTCTCCCTACAGAGAGCAATTTATGGACTTCTCTATGTATCAAGGGCTTAGGATTAGGTTCACCAGCCTCTGTCTTTGCTTAAAGAATTTTTTGATCAGTTTTAAGGTGATAGGTTGAGTGATTACTCTTGTGTTGAAGACTTTACGGTCCCCATAGGCCTAGGAGATCACATCCTTATACCTCAATAGTAATCTTTGTAATTTTTCCAATTCATGCTTCATCCAATCAAGACCCACATTAACCATCTCAGGGTTTTTTATAGGACCGAGGTTAATGAATTGACACTTCTAGTCCTCAAACTTGGGTCTTTTCACTTCAAAAGTGGGGTCTAATGCATTGAATTATATTTCTATTGAGATCATTATTTTTTAGATCCAATTTTTTTGAATATTTTGGATCCTTTATTTATCCAACTAATTCCCAAAATTATCTGTTTGTTTCTCATCTATAAATTGGGCCTTGCATATTCCATAATTTTGGAGGAATTATATGATTTTCTAGTCATCCCCAAAGACCTATAAGTTTGTCACTTTGTCTATGATAGAAGGACATGGGATGAGTTTCATATAGAGCTCATATAGCTCAGTGTCATCCAAGGGAGTTAGGTTTGTTTTCATAGATGCCAGGGAGTTGGCTACTTGGTTTTCCTCCTTGGGAATAAGGATGATATTAAATACATTAAACATCTCTATTAGGTCCCAAACCTTATGCTTATAACTCCTAAGGTATTATATCTTGCATTGAAATTTAATCTTAATCTGGTTGACCACCAGTCCATAGTCATTGAATTCTCTTAGTTTATTTACATTATGCTTTAATGAAAATTGTAATTCCAAGATTAGAGCTTCATAATCCACCAATATATTTATGCATGGAAATTGTAACCTATATGATGTTAAATGGTTTATCCATAAGGGATGTATAAGTAGAACATTGACCCCAATTCCTTGTTTGGAATGGTATATATCTATATAAAGATACCATAGGCCCAATAAGTTTAGGTTGTGACTAGTTTAATCTTTGTAACTCTTTGTGCTTATCATGTAGACGCTTAGGTATGAGGAAAATAGGTTTATATTATCATTAATGGTGTTATACTCAGTTATAATGTGATTCATCTTGGGTTATTTATATACCCTTACATGGTTAGATATTCCTCTCTATAACAGCCAGATATGGGATAAATTTGTGTCCATATACCCATCCAAGGCTTTAGACCAATCTCTGTTGAGGATCATGCCATAGACTTCAAAGATATACACTACTTAAATGCCTATGAATTTTTGAATCCTATGCTTAGAACCCAACTATATGTGGATATTTAATAATGTACCTATCATTTTTACTTCTGACATGTCTAGTTGGACCACTACCTTGTTTGAATTTATGGAGTCCAACATGAGTTTCTCACATATTCCAGTTGGCATCAACTTGGTTGAGGCTTCATAATATACTAAGAAGTTATGTAGGTTAATTTTAAAAAAATGCATGGTTAAGAGGAAAGGGAATACCTCCATATTATTTTTTTGAATGGGCACATTAGTGTCTGTTTCTCTTGGTTTTAGCTAAGCATGTGGGGTTAGATTTTGAGTCAAATATTTCAGCAGAAGATCTCATCACTCTATAATTCGGGAAAGATCATGAATATTAATGTTTTCCTATATATTTTTCATATATTTTTACTATTTTATTAAGTCATTTACTTTTGACTAGTGGGGTTTCTATAGGCTCCTTAAGCTCCTTAGGTTTTAGAGGTGGGGGGTCATTCCTAGAATTTTGGTCTCATGGGGTTGCACCATTATTAGGGGGATTTGAGGTAGTAATGGTTTTTTGTTGTTGCCTATTATTGAATTCATAATTTCTCCTTTAGAATTTATAAAACACTTGAACCTCACTAATAAACTTCTCAAACTTATTTTTGTTTTGGCTAGGGAAATCCATGGTGTCTAATACTATAGCAGTATTAGGGGATTTACCTGAATTAGAGGATTCATGATGTTTGGGGACCACCCCATATTATTCCATTTAATTTTGGAAGATCTAAAAAGTAGAAATAAACTTTGTGTAGTCTAATTCCCCATGTGTTTTCATGTTATGAACTTGACACCAATAGGCAAGGCTATCTCAAAGATATTGACTTTAAGAAACCTATTGGGTGAAGGTTCTGAGAGGTTATGTGGACAATAACAGTTCTTATTTAGACTTTGATTTGTGAATTCCTTTTTGAAATTTATGCATTATATTTACTCACCTGTCTCTATAGCCCAAGGAAGATATTGTTGATTTTTAATACCATCTAATGAATGTATTATAACTCAGTCTTGGTAGACTCCTAAGATGTGGTTTGGGTATTGTTAGATGCAGCCAAAATTACCTGATGTTGAGTATAGGGGATTAATTCATGTATACCTAGGTTAAGGAAACACAATTTTTATTTTGAAGTGGGATGATGCAGTGGGAGTTGATGCATTACAAGTAGTAAGTGATGTCATGTCCCTTTATTAATTAATTTGGTGTTGTGGGAATTATGCCCATTCCAATATTGATTTGGGATTAGAAACGAGAAAATAAAAGTAAAATTTAATTATTTGGGCCCATGTTATTCATTAAAAACAAATTTTGATGAAGGAGGCCAAGTAATTAGTGGAATATTTTTAATGTTGAGTCATCGTCCAAAGTGGGGCATGGTTTTTTAGGTAGAGTTAATGTTCTATTTCTAAGGAAACTTGACAAATGGATCATCAATTTCTAGGAAATTAAAATGATTTAATCTCAATAAAAATTTATAAATCATGTTGAATTCTTATCCTCCAATTAAGTGAAACGCTTTTGGGCAAGTTTAAAAATAGAAGTAAAAGTGAGAAAAAGTAGGATTTACGTAAATTATTGGTGGGTGGATTAAGTGAGAAAATTATGAATTTTTATAATTCATGTTACTTTATCCTCCACAAAGAAATAAATTCTAATATTGGTTCCCCTCTTTGGCCTCTTGGGTATTAATATTCCCTAATTTGGATTTTGAGGTTCTTTTGTGAAATTATATCTCTTTTATGACATTGTTTGAAATTTTATTCATTCAATCATATTTTGTATAGAAAAACCCATTATAGATTAATATCATTGCATAAAATATGAAACTCATTTGTTTCATTAGGAAAATTTGACTTACAGGTTTTGAATGTGCTTCAAAGTTATAGATCCAAGTGCAATGTGTGTGTGTGTTATTTTCAGGGCTTTTAGTGAAGTTGTGTAGAGACTTGTGGGTTTTTTATTATGTGAAGTGTGTTTATTTTTTATATATATTTTATTATATTATAAATTATTGTCCTTTATTATCATTTTCCATTCTAAATCAGTTCTGAGAGTCATGGAGATTCATCCTTCAAATTAGGGTAAATAGTGTTGGCAGTATTGTGTAGCTTGAAATTTTGGTGTGGTGTATTGATGTAGTAGTTTTTATATTTCATAGTTGTTTTTTTATTTATATTTTTCTATTATAATATTAAATATTAACACAAAAATCATATTCTATAAATTAAATGAATTTTCAAGGGTTTATGTGACAAAATTGCCAAATTCTATATTGACTAGTTTGTCCAAATTTGTAATAGATTTGTGTATTTTCATGGAATTTTGATTTTAAAGTTGTAATAAGTTAATTTTTTTAAAATATAATAAAAATTTATATTAAAATAGTATCAAATCTAAGATCTTTCTAGCTTGTAGGGAAGAAAACTATTTTTTATACAGAAAGATGAAGACATTTGAAGAATCGATGATAGAGATGTTGCAAGAATTTCAAAAATATCAAAAGAATCTAAAATATTGGATGAAGGATACAAATAAAAAGAGAAAAAATAAAATTTATAAGTGAAATAATTTTCCAATGAGCTAGGAAATAAGATGGTGGAACCAGAATTAGTTATGAGTACACGTGAGCCAAAATTCCAAGAGAAGGTCATGGAATAAATTATGAAACTTGAATCAAAGGAATAAGAGAAAACAATATTATAAGAAAGTGAAATAAATAAAATAAAAAAAATAATAAACCATATAGATGGAAATTAATAATTTTTATTTAAAGAAACATTGACTTCTATGATTGAATTTAAACAAAATGGTTGTCTTAAAGAAGTTAAGGACGAACAAATGATAAGAATGAAACATGAAATTTAAAAGGCTAATAGTATCCATGAAACACCTATTATAAGTATTGAAAAAAAGTGGCTAATGTTACGTGAGGATGGTCTAAAAAATAGCCATGTTGATGAGCAATAAGAAGGATTAGAGTTACTAGAAATGGAAAGGAAGCAACCCTTAGAGGAATTTATCCAAAAGATGGAATGTACGAATTTTTATTTTGAAAGGAATCTTCCAATTCAAGAAACATATGAAGTTAAGTATCAATATGACCTTATTTTAAGGCATAATAAGAATGTATTAGAACATATTAATGTTGGATGTGAGCTTTTAAATATTTTAAAATCACCTAATGAAGGAAAACATGTTAACTATTTTTGTAATAATAGTTTAAGGCCTAACAAAGTCAATACAATTTTATTACATCAACTCTATATAGTTCAAATGGTTGGCATGATTTTTTCTATTAAATTCATGGATTTTTGTATATATGAATATGGAATACATGTAATCTCTGGAGGGTAAAATAAGATAGAGTCATTGATATTATTATTGGGTTCTCCATCTCTTACATTTCGAATGAAATTAATTCTATTGGGAATCACTTATGGTTTGTTGTGTGGATAATTAAATTGTCTTTTTTATGTTAAATATTTTGTTAATATGTTTTTTATGGTTATTTGGGTATCAATCTACAATAAAATTGTAGGACTCATGAAGGAGGAGACACTAAAAATTCCTAGTATCATGAAGGCAAGACACTTAGTCATCATTTTGGATGAACAAGAGATATGCAAAGATTTATATATCATGAGTCTTGAACAATTAATTAACACATGGATATTTAGTGGTGTGAATTTTATGGGAGAGTCCACTATCGAGTTGGAATCCAAGAAATAAAGGTTTTCAATCACGTTTTGGAGGAGTTTTCAGCCCAAGGAAGAGGAGGTAAGAAATTTTGATTTCATTTATGTTGATGATATTTTGATATCCAACAATAATTGTATGTATGGAAAAAAATTCAAGAAGGATGTGATACAAAAATATGGCTAAATTTTTCCGAGTATCAAGAAGGAAAATAAAAATTTCACAACTTTATGCAAATATTTATATAAGATGCATCTAGCTATAAATCTACATCTTGCTTGGGAACTTCAAAGGGATATGCTAAAGAGGAAAAATTATGGGTTGCAAGATAAAATGATTGATTATTATATACATAAAGAAATAGAAAGGGTTAGTTTGTTTGACCTCATCAAGGGAAAAATGGTAAGAATTTTAATCATCCCTATGAGTACAATGCAAAATATGAAAGGGATGGTAAAAGCATATATTTACATCACACTATATACTTTGAATATTTTGGTTACCATGGGGAGTACTATAAGCATTCCATCATCTCTCATTATTTCTCAAATATTGATTTAAGAATAAACTATCATTAGAATAGTGTTTATAAGGAACAGGTGCACAAGATAATTTTATATGGCTTCTTGGTTTACATTGATTTTTTGGTCATGACATTCAATGTTGTAAATACTCTCAAATTTATGGTAGAACTGGTGGATTAGAAGAGGATTCAAAATTTTATAGTTCAGGCATCCCCAACCACACTAATTTTGTTGAGAAGGTTCTTTATTTTATGCATTTGTGATAGAAGGATTGTTCAGGGATTTCCACATATGGAATCACCCTTAACAAAAAAGACAAAGAAATGAGTTGATGCATGGATGGATAGAACAAAAGAAGTTTTTGATAAGCCTATGAAGGTACAATCAAATCATGCCTTATATTTTTAATTTCAAATTTCTCACACCCATTTATGGTACAATATGGTGTTTCAGGAGAAGGTATTTGTGTCATATTAGTGCAAAAGTGGGACTCCATTAAAATTGAGTGAAATAAGTTGAAAGATTGAGGAAATGGTTTTTCTAAGAAGGATAATAAAATTCTTGCCATCATGAATTTTGTGGGAAAGTTTAGAAATGATATGATTTATGGTAAATATTAGGTTAAGATATACTATAATGGACTTCAATTCTTATTAGGTCAAATTTACTTGCTTGATCAATAGTTGAGAGGGTTTTATGGCCTTTGTAGTCATTTTAGAAGACTCGTTAAGGGGTTTTCACATCTAGTAACACCCTTGACTGATATGTTAAAGAAGGAGACTTTTACATTGACACAAATTGGGCAAGAAGATTTTGATAATCCTAAGGAGGTAATGATTTCATGTCCTTTACTTGTTACTTTAGATTTTTCACCTCCATTTGTTATATAATGCGACATTCCAAGAGAAGGACTTGGAGGGGTATTAATTTATAATGGGAATTCCATAGAATTTTAAGGTTGGATGTTGGAAGAATTAAACAAAGTAATATTGGTCATCATACATGCTTTGGCCAAGTTTTAAAAATGCTTATCTTTTGAAAGATGTGTGGTGAAGACATCTCATAATAGTTTGAAGTTAAGGTTGAATAATCTCCAATATTATTATTTTTATATAGCATACATTAAATGGAAAATGAATGAAGTAACTGATGCTCTTCATAGGATACCTACTCTATATTCTTCTCCTATTATTTATGCCAATTGGAATGTCTCTATCATAGAGGAATATGTTAAAAATACATTTACAAATAACCTCCTTATGGGGATGTGAGATAAAATATTTTTGAAGTGATGAATGGCCCCATAATTAATAAAAAAAAATCTTCCTATTTTTTGAATCCAAAGTGAAGGAAAACATTTTGATAAATTTTCATAATACACCAATAATGGGATATATAGGTTTTTACAAAATCTAAAGATATATTAGAGAAATATTCCCCTAGAGGGTATCAAAGAGTATTTTCTTGTGCATATCATAGTTGTACAATAGATGCATGGTGAATATTTATTCATATGTACTTGGGATCCTAACAATATTTAGAGTATAAAAGTTATCCCAATCCTATTTTCATTGATTGATCCATGTCAAGGATATAAAGGTAAAATCATAACTCACATCATGGATCTTATGAAGGTTTAAAATTAGGCCACATATATTCTGAGAGTCATGCACATTTATTTGGCATTTATTCTCATAAGGTTAAGTTATTGTTCAAAAGGGTTATCAAATTACATGAATGGCACAAGGGTGTTCATAATGTTAGGCCACATATCTCTTGCAATACTCTTTGGTAGAAGTTGGCTCACTTGATAGGTACATGTTACATATTATATGGTCTCTAAATTTGGATTGAAAATAGTGGCATAATTAATTTTGACCAACTTGGGTTACAATTTCTTGAGGACAAGTAGTTTTATGAAGGGCAGATTTGTCATGTCCCTTTCGTAATTAATTGGATGTTGTGTGAATTATGCCCATTCCAATATTTCTTTGGGATTAGAAATTGGAAAATTTAAGTAATTTAATTATTGAGGCCCATTTTATTAATTAAATCCAAATTTTGATGAAGGATACAAAGTAATTAGTGAAATATTCTTAATGTTGAGTCATCATACAAAGTGAGACATGGTTTTTTAGGTGGAGTTAATGTTAAGTTTCTAAGGAAACTTGATAAATGGAGAATTGAATTTTAGGAAAAGATAATGATTTATTCTCAAGGAAGATTACTAAATAATTTTTAATGATTATCCTCCACTTAAGTGGAACACTTTTGGGCAAGGTTAGAAATAGAAATAAAAGCAGGATAAAGCAAGATCTAAGTAAATTTTGGACAGGTGGATTAAGTGGGAAACTAGTGGATTTTTCCAATTAATGTTTCTTTCCCCCTACCCACACCCACATCCAAAGTAATAAAATATAATATTGGCACCCTTATTGGGCCTTGTGGGTATTAATAGGTCCTACTTTCAATTTTGAGGATATTTTTTCCAAATTATAACTCTTTTATGACATTATTTGAACTTGTATTCATTCAAGCATCTTGTATGGACAAAAACACATTAGAGATTGAGATAAATGGAAAAAAACACATTATTTTATTATATCAGGGTATTAAAACCCTTTTGTTCATTATTATATTCTCACTTAGAGGTTGTGAATGTGCTTTAGATTTACAAATCCAGGGTGCAGTGTGTATGTGTTTGTGTTGTTTGCAAGTATTTTAGTGAATCTGTGTGGAGACTTGTGGGTGTTTTATTATGTGAATTGTGTTGATATTTTATCTAAATTTTATGATGTTATAAATTATTATCCTTTATTCTCAATTCCCATTCTACATTATTTTTGAGAGTCATGGACATTCATCCTTCAAATCGAGGTAAACAATGTTGGTAGTGTTGTGTAGTTTACAGTTTTGGTATGGTATATTGATGTAGTAGTTTTAATATTAATATTTTTTTTAATTTATAATTTTGTATTATAATAGTATATATCCATTAAAAAATCATATTTTATAAATTTAATGAGTTTTCAAGGGTTTATGTGATAAAATTGCCAAATTCTATGTTGATTAGTTTATCCAAATTTGTGATAGATTTGTGTATTTTCATGAAACTTTGATTTTAAATTTGGAAGAAGTTAATTTTTTAAAAATATCCTAAAATGGATAATAAAACAATCATTAGGGCATTCTAATCAATGATGCAAAAGGAGATCAACATAGGGATCTATGGTAGCACACTAAGAGTGGGGGTCATCATGTGGTTTTGAGGTTTCAATTACTTATCTACTTCCATAGCCCATAAATAAAATGAGGATAGATTTGATATGACTACCTCCCTATTTAGGAACATGGATTTATAAGGTTATAACACATTATTATACATTTAAAGTGTTATTTGGGGGTTAGGTTGATAAAGCACATTGACCTAGTTGTACATCTTTTGAGACCTAGCATTGAAGCTCCTAATGGGCTCATTGGGATCAATTTTAATACAAGTAAAATAATAATATAGTAAACTAGGGTCTATCACTTACCCAAATTGGGTGAGGAAAGTAGTACTTCAATGGTCCCAACTTAGGGTATAGTCTTCAAGAAGGTTGAGGAACCAATCATATGCTATGTCCATTAGGGTAAAGAGGAAAAGCTTACACAACACATAATAATTATCTAAATTTATAAATATTAGGTAAGTTTTCTAGGAGGTTATGTGTTATTTCATAGTTTTTCCTATGGTTGAGGTGAATAGGGGAAATACCTCTTAGGGTTCTTTGGCATGTCGTGGATGACTCCCAAGATGTTAATGGCAGATCTAGCTAATTAGGCAGTATTAGGTTATAAATTTGTAAGAGGTATATGAGATGAATTGATTTTAATCATGGTAGGTTTAGGTTGGTTGATCATGGGATTTTTATTTAAAATCATGGGGAAACTATCAATCAGCCTCAATGGGACCTAACCCTGGTAACAAGTGAACTAGTCTCAAAGATGCTTCATAATCAAATAATGGTTAAAACATTATTATAAATAAGCATAATATTGATATACTCATAAACTTAAATCAGTGACAAGTGTGAATAATTTCATTAATACCTCCTTATACTACCTTCTATTGTTCACTCCAATTCCTATGTTCATGAAATGCCTATGAGATTGTGTATTGCTTAAAAGGTAAGGTCGGCGCAAATACAGACATTTGTCCTCCATTTAGGACTGACATCATATCAACCTAGGACATAGATGTAGGCATTTGAATTCACAAATAGATTTTGTATGAAAAGTCTCCAAGAAATGCACTATTACCACCTAAAGCCAAATATGAAATTCATGTACATAGTTATAATTATCAAAGGTTATTATGAGAGTTTGAGTATTGATTTTTTGTTTTAAAACAGAAGGGGAAATATTAGTTCAATGTTAAAAACAAACTCAAAAGGAAAGAGAATATTAGGGAAGAAAATCGAGTATCTAGGTCTAGAACAAACTCAATACATATATCATCAAACCAAGTGACTTTCCTATTGTTTTATAACTCCAACATTTATTGGGTTCCTTATTAGTTTGATTTGGTGACCTTATGCCTAATGACATGGTCAAATTAACCCAGGTAGTCTCTAAATTCTCCTTGGTCTATCAAGGTATGATCTAGGTGGAATAACACATATATGTTAATCTACTTGAAGTAAGTCAATATTTTTTTCTTTCCCTCTTCTAAGGGTTCATATACAATGCAAGTAATGTTTAACCACTCATCCATAGTATCCCTCATGTTACCAGCATATATTTGGTACAAATTGAAGTATGAGGTTGACATTAGTTTTAACTTTGGGAACATGCACTTTTTAATCACCACCAGTAGCTTCCTGCACTTCCTATATATATCTACAATCCTCTCTAAATAAGCGTAGGTCTACTAGATAAGCAAATTAGTCCTAGCTAGAGTTTACACTACTTTTCCAAGGATTGAGAAAAAGTTAAGAGGGAATATTTGACCTTCATAATTAGTATCATGGTAAAATAGATTTTCACCTAGACTTCTAAGGTCTAAACCTAGATTTTCATGTCCTCGATGAGTTTTTCAAACATATCATGAGTTGTTCATAGAATGGAGAGTAGGTCTTCATACATCCTTTATTCCCTAATGGAAGCCCTCACCTTATTAAGGGAGAACATATCCTAATGGGTAAAATAAACAAGAAGGTTCCCCTCTTAGGTGAATCTCTACATCAATGTCCTCTTCATTCTCCCATCATCTTGGTTGAAGCTCCACTATAGATCTGGGTCATCCTAGGAAGTCATCTCTAGGGCCTACAACCTTGGGACCATTCCTTAGGTTATGAGAGGTTTAGAAATCATGGATTAGATGGTTTTTAAGGGTAGAAGATGAGGTAAAAATGATATGGAAGAAGTGGAGGGGTGAATGAGAAAAATAGTGGAGGTAGAGTGGGCATGGGAGAAAAAGGAGGAAGGACAAAGGGGGAGGCCCATGGGAACATTTACATCTACCAATACTCTTAGGTTAGGTTTAATTAAGGGATAATTTACATTAGGAAAGGTTTAATGAATATAAGGGAAGAGAAGGGTTGGTTGAAGGCCAATCCCATGGTGCCTTGGGTAATAAGAATAAGGGATCAGGGGCAATGCATTGAGGTGCTATGACTAGGGATGATGGAATTGTTGAGGCTAAAAAGGGATGTTAGATTGGATCAAAATGAATTCAAGATATATCTAGAGTGTGAGTTGTCTTTTGCTTCTTCTTCAAACTCTTGCTCAAGTTAGCTCTAGGTGTTGTAATGGAAACACCAGTAAGAATAAGAGGAAGTATAAGATTTGATGTTGGAGGACTCAAAACTACAAAGGGAAGTGTTAGGATAAATAAAGGGGCCAATAGGGGAGTCCCTACCACTAGAGGTATGCTCCTAGTTTGAATAGGATGCAACCATTGTATAAGGATGGAGGATAAATAAGGAGGATTTGGGTGTAGGTGGAATGAAATGTAGGGGTACTGTATAAGAATTGAAAATCTAGGAGTTGGACTATTCTTGAAGTTATGTAGTGGTAACTATTAGTGGGATTTCATTAATATTTTACAAATGCATGCACACAACCCCATGTATTAATGACATTTGGTGTTTCAGTTGCTATGATTTAAAATTTGATTTGGTGGTTGGATTTCCTCTCATTACTTCTAAATCCAAGTTTAAATCAGAGCCCATGATCCTCCATCGCTAGTCAGATATAGTAATGGCAATGGGATGTTATTAAAACTATCTAATTGGGCACAAAATTCTATTTCATTAATTCCCCAACATGTGGTAGGAATGTGTTCATATCCCTTAGAGTCTTATTTATTAACTCCCACTTTTGACATGTTATCTTCTCATTGGTTAACCTACTACTAGTTGGTACCTAGGAATAACTTTGTACTCTATACCATACTCTTAGGAAGGGTGAGGTATCACATAAGGACATGTGTCACATCTTGAATAGTTATCTAATCTCATTGGTACCTTATTTTGACCCTTTTTTGACCTTATGTGCTCATCAATTCATCCACCTTAATAGGATATGTGTTACATTCTGATTAGGTTTGGATCTATTGGGATCTTAAATTTTTGAAAGGTTTGAGGATTAGCCACTATGATAGTTAGGTTATGTGCTACCTTTTGATTAGGCTAGGCTCTCCTAGGCTCTGACATCTCTAATAGGTATGTGGCTTGGCTACTCTAAAAACTAGGTGGTATTGTTCTTATTTATCGATCTAGGCTCTCCTAGGCTCTAACATCTCTAACAAGGCTAGGGACTAACCACTTAGATAATTAGGTGATGTGATACCTCTTGATTTGGCTAGACTTCTTTTTTATTTCTAACATCTCTAACAAGTCGGGGGATTGGCCACTCTTGAAATTAGGTTATATGGTGCATTTTAATTTAACTTGGATCTTCTAGACTCAAACATCTATGGCATGTCTTTGGACTTACCCCTCTAATAGTTAGCGAATGTGCACCACTTGATTTGGCTAGACTCTCCCACACATTGACATCTTTGACAAGTCTATGGACTAATCATTCTGATAACTAGGTGATATGGTGCCTCTTGATTTGGTTAAGATCCCCTCTAAATTACACACAAAAAATACTATGTAATAAGTTAAAATGGATGTAATACATTTAATACTTACTCTTATGTCATTAATATTTTGGTATACCACGAAGGGCGATGAATCTGTTGTTCTAGAAAAGGAATGAGACTCTAAGAACTTCTTTTTGAGGTGGATTTTCAATATTATCACCCTAATCATAAAATAACAAGTATACCTTAGTTATATAAAAATAAATTAGGCTTGTTTCTCAGGAAATTAGGATGACATATATTATAAGGATTTAAGTATAGGCAAAACCAACATAAATAAAAGAAAAGACCTTGGAGCTCTAGTTCATGGAATTTTAGAAGAGCGGTCCATCATTTAGAATAAAAGTAGGTGTGTTGGCCATAATAGGTGAAATATACAATTAATAATAGGAGATAAAATAGGAATCCATATCCTTCCTTAACAATATGCTATCAATAAATATGCCTTCGGATCAAGGTAAGGAAGTAGTTTTTTTGAATTTTTTACTCATGTTTTAAATATAACTGATAATTATAGACTTCTCATTCTTCCTTCATTGGAAGAATTTGTAATTTTTATCTCATAAATGGATGGGGATAATCCCTTTGAACTATAAGGATTTCCACCATACTTCTTTCAGGAGATTTGGGACACCATCTTCGCTGATGTGGTGGAAACAATGGAATAATTTTCTTAGAACCATAAAATTACTCAAATAATTTAATAATGCATTCTTGAATTTCATGATCAATAATTTAGGGGCTAGATATATTAAATATTTCATACCTATTAAACTTTTTAGCATGATCTATAATATTTTATATAAAAATTTTGATCTCAAAATTTAAGGTTTTTGCTTTTAATATTGTTTTGGATAAGCAAGGAGATTTTATTTTTGGCAAGAAAAGTATTGAAGGGATTATAATGGCTCACATGTCCTTACATTTAATATAATAGTAAATAAGATTAGGAATGTTCTTGAAGATCAACACGAGTAATTCATATGATATAGTGTCACGGGGTTTTATGGATAAAATTCTTGAAAGGATGAGCTTTAGTAAGGAAGTTAGAAGGATTATTATGGTTTTTAGCTATATGATCAAATTGTCTATCACAATTAATGTCTGACATAAAGGTTTTTCTCCATAGATCAGGGAATAATACAAGGTGATACCTTTTCCCCATACCTCTTTAGCATTCTATTGGAAGCTCTTGGTCAAAGATTGGATCCAGCTAGAATCTAGGCTACCTTGAAGGGTCTCCCTATTATGTTGGAGATGAATCCCATCACATAGAATTAATTATTTAATGAAACATTTATTATTTCAAAGGATTTGATATCATAAGTTACAGATATAAAATCCATTCTTATAGACCATGTGGATGTTATAGGATAGTTCATTAATTTATCCAAAATTTATTTTCTTAATTAACACCTAGACATCTTCTTAAAGTAAAATTTCAAATATATTGGATTTTTAGATATTTGATATCTTTTAATCCTATAATTGTATGTTTCTCTTCAAAGGGAAGTTGATTATAAGCACTTGGAATATTATTCTTGATAGAATTAAAATAAAACTTGTTGGGTGGAAGGGCATTATTCTCTCCTAAGTGATACAAATAAAACTAGTCGAGTTCCATATAGATAATTCCCATGTTTATGATGACTTTATTTATAATTACCTCCAAATTATTTTAAAGGATATAAAAAATGTAAAAAAGGTTTCTTTTATGTTGGAGGTTATTATATCTATTTTTAGTTTCTCATGGGCCAAGCTACATTATTTTATAGATATCATCATCCAATGTAAACTTCCTTAGCCCTACCCTCTTCTCAAGTAACTTTTGAATTTTTCACTCCCTTATATGTTATGCAGGTTGTGGAAAGAGATAAAAGTGTTAATATTTTTGGATAATAAAAGTATTTATTTGAAGGTTGTCTTAAAAATTTCATAATCCATTTATGAATATAAGTAAATAATCATATCTCCAAATTTGAGAGGATTTTTTTACATTTTTTTTGAGTTAATGGTGGATAAAGGTAAATATCCTAAAGTGGATATGGATCAAGTTAACGGGATCAAAATTATGGTGGATTGGTTGATACTTAATTTTGATGGAGATATGAAATGTAATATGGGATTTTTATAAGGAGGTGGGGTGGTCGTGGATAGAAAATAATTCTTAATTTTTGTATTTTTAGGGCCTCTTCGAGTTCAAACCAATCACATAGCTAAATAAAGGTAACTTCTTGGGGTATCCAAGTTATGAAAAGATGAAAATTAAGTCTATTATTTTGGAAGGAATTATTTGAATATCATAAATTCTCTTACTAGAAAATACTCCCCTATTTGTAATATTATTAATTTTATTCAAAAATCATGCATCCTTTTATAGTACTTTGCATAATAGAGAATTATTAATATCTATAGGGAATGGAAATCATGTCCTAACTACATGGCTAACAAGGGCATTCTTAATAAAAAATTTCCAAATAGGTTAGTGGATAAGTTTTACCATCATAATTCATGGATATATTGATTATAGAAGCAAATAAATAAGTTTTCCTTGTATCATTATTTGGGGTTTTTGTCTCATTTCTTATCTTTATGATTATATTTTACTTTGTTAGTTGGATTAACAATGCTATTCATAATTATTACTCAGTAAGCCATGCGTGGATCATCCAAATCACATTGATTAAAATAAATTATAATTTTTTCAAGAAGTACAATGAAATTTCTTGATACTCTTTGATCTTCTTAGTCAACCAACTTAGAAAATTATGGGAGGTGATAAAGTTATGATTGATCACACATCCTATGTTACTAAAAAAACAACACATATATTTGAAACATTAAACAGGTAGGGGTTTAAATCCATTCATGTAAAGTCTTAATGGATTTGGCATTGGTCTAACTATTTATTTTTTAAGAGTCTTGAAGGATACATGTGTCACTATACATTGGTTTACCATAGAAGTGTGTGAATAATTAATGGGGAAGGTTTAAAATGATTACTAACAGGGAATTTTTTTTTAAGGAAATTTTATTAAAACCCATCACTAATTTTTATTCACTTCCACACAATATAAATAGTGGGTAAGAGTGGTTGGGTGCTAGATTTATAAGGAATAACTCCCTATAGAGACTAGTGGTTGACCTAGATAATCCAAGGCACTAAGATATTGAACCAAAAATTCATTAAGAATTAGGATCCATAGGAATACCATTCACATAATCTAAAGGATGTCTTAGTAGAGTTTGGACCCCATATTATCATGCATATATAGTAGTTAGTTGGGATTGTGAAGGAACACTTACCAATTCCTACCATGGCAGTTAAGGAAAATTTTTCTCAATCACAACTAGAGGTTTAGAGGATTATGTAACACATAAATATTATCATGAAAATTATATATCTATGGGTAAATATTATTATGTATATATCTATGGATGATAATCATACTGTGAACGTCACCACTGATCAAGATCTCCTATTATAGATAATCGTACATCACGATCACCCAAGATTAATTATCATAGATAGAGATATAAAGGAGGATATAATAATATATCATGATCAACTAGAAATTATAAATATGGAAGGATAGTCATTACAAATTTTATCCATGATTTTAATTAATCGTAACCACATAATTTTTTTGGATAGATGGATAGGGTGGAGGCAAAGTCTTGGTTGCACAATGTCACTAGATTATTCATGAGATGTTGATTTTCTAGGAATATATGAGATTGAATTTATACTCAAATAATTAGATATTTAGATTATGATTTGTGCTATAGGGAGGAATCCAAAGGTGAATTAGTTATGTAGACCCTCACCCAGGAGAATTTATAATGTTGGCTAAGAATTACTATCTTCCCAAACACTTATAACATCAGAGGATTGATGATTTTAATTACCTCTAGCATAATGGGGGAACTATTTAATAATAAAAATCTACATTACTCAATCTAAATATTTATTTATAGTTTTCACAGGATGAAGAGATGTTTGTGAATCATTTTATTAGATGGCTCATTTCTTATGAGGCTAGTGTTTTTTTCCTTCTCAACCATAGGACTATTTAGGTAGAGGATGAAAATGCATTAATTAAATAAGAGAATAGGGGCTTAATATAGGAAGCATGAGAACAAATTATGTGGTGGATTCAGGAACAATGAACCAACATAGCATAAGTAAATCCACCACCCATTATAGGAAGTTTTATGATGATTAAACCATATTAGGGCCACTAGAGTAAACAATAGGACCGACATGGTGAACAAAAATGGAATTCCAATGACTTCCTCCATGAGATTCACATATAGATAAATATAAAGTATTATAGGATCAAAGACCAGTCGAGGATTAGGGTTAGGGACCTCATCAACATAAGAAATGACATGCACTTACATAGACCTAATAGTCTAGGGAAGGTGTTACATATAGACCTCAACACATATTTGGGTCTTATTCAAGGTTAAAACAAAAATTTTAATGATTCATTTATCAATGATATAATTTTTATAGAGATTTTACATATAAGAAAATAGCTCTAGGTCAATAGGAAGTAGTTTCTTAATATACCATTGGATATCTTAGTTGATTCCATATAAAGTGGCATGACCAAAGATTTTATGTAATAGTAGTTGATTATTAGGAAATACATCAAACCATAGTTGTAGAGGTTTTAGGTTATATTGGTGGGATGTTGGTATCAATTATATTTTATCTTCATGCTTTGTATTATTGTTTTCTACTTTCAGTAGCATACCATTACATATTTTTGACTACTAGATATTTGGACCCTTTGATGGTTGAGATGGATAATAGGTGGAAAAGGGTCATATGATCCATTATTGTGTTATATAAACTTGAATGGTCCCCACTAATTTATATTTTCATATATTAACCCTAAGATAATGTGTAGTCTTGGGCATGGATTGGATAGAGATCCACAAATCTTGCATTGAATTTTTTACTAAGATGATTCATTATCATGATTATTTGGGAGTAAAAATGGTTATTTTTGTCATTTAGAGATGATTTTCCCTCTAAATTATTTTTTCATTGCATATTACAAATGATATTCATAAGGGTTTTTAAAATATATATTATTAGGTTGAGAAACAGGTCTAAGGATGAGATTGACATGACTAACCTAAATTCTCATCCCCTACTATGTGAATTCACAAATTTTTATTCGAATAAGTTTTATAACATGCATCCTCAATGTGAGATATGTTTCAAATAAATATATTACCTAGAGTAGATCCTATCTATAAGGCTCTCTATTAGATTACTACACTTGAGATCTTATGATAGAACTTCAATAACTATAGGAAAAAAGCACATATGCCATAGTGTGTCCCCTTGGGGTGCATTAGTGATTTATATTAAAAATAAATATGAATCAATTTTAATTAGCATTGATTACTAAAATTTGAAAAATGTGACCATAAAAAATAGGTACATTTTACCTATGATCAATGACTTATTTGATCAAGTCAAAAGAGCAAAGGTGTTTTCAAAAATTGATCTCAAATCAGGCTACCACCAATTTAGGATAGTAGCAGTAAACATCCATGACATAAATTTTATAACTCAGTATGGCCATTATGAGTTTACAGTGGTTCCCTTAAGTCTAAAAAATTCCTCAAAAGTTTTTATGAGTTTCATGAATGGTGTGTTTCATTGATATTTCAATTGGCTTGTCTTAATATTCCTTGATGATATTCTAATTTTTTCCCTTAGATTAGAGGAAGATAAGGAAAAATTATGATAGGTTCTTCAATGTTTCTAAGAGCATAAAATTTATGGTACCTCAGAAAAATATTAATTCCAAACTTATATTTAGTGTTTTTTCCATGGTATTTTGAGAGACGAAATCAGAGAGACCCCTTGAAGATACATGTAATGATAGAGTGGTCAGATCCTAATTGAAACATTGAGGTGTGTAGATTCATAGGATTAACATGTTATTATTAGAAATTATTATAATAATTTTCATGTGTGATCATCATGTTACATCATTTTAGTTAAAATGGAAGCAAGTTATTTGGTAAAATGAGTGAAACACAACCTTTATAACTCTAAAATAACACTTCTAAAGTAAAAATATTTTATTAGTTTTTTTATCCTAGACATGATTTTTAGGTATGTACATATTCCTTGAAATAGGGATTTTGGTATTTAATTATGCATAATGGGAGAGTGGTGGCCTATGAGTCATATAATATCAAGTATAATGAACTCAAGTACCCCACCCATGACTTAGATAATGTGTCCATTTTTCATGCTCTAGTGCAATGGCATTAATTTTTATTGGGACAATATTTTTTCTTAGGATAAATATTTTGAGACTTAAACATTTATTTTCCCAACCAAACTTAATTCTTGGTGGTGTCATTAGATGGAGCTAGTCTTTGAGTATCATTTTGACATATAAAACAATAATGTCAAAGAAAATGTAGTTGCATATTACCTTATCAAAAGGTGTAATTAGTTATCATAAATGAAAAAAATGTCATATTTAATAGATCACATAATTGAGTGACTCATGTAGGACGTATTAAACTAGGAGGTGAAATGATATTTAGACTCTATGTGGTCCTTAATCATTAATTTTCAATATTCTATCTTGAATTGAATGGACTACTACATCATAAAGGGGACATTTATGTACCAAATTATAATTAGTCATGTCATTTGATTTTATACTAAGCTTATTAATCCCCATGGTTAGGTCATCTAGTCATAAATAAAGTCCATGTAGATCTCTGACAGATTTTTTTGGCCTGACACATGCAAATATAAAACATAGTATATTTCAATATGCCTTGAATTGTAGTGCACTAAGGTATAACATCAACATATATCAAGGCTCACTTATTGATATGAGATTATAGATTAGAAATGGTACAAAAGTTCTATTAATTTTATTTTAGGTATTCATATGTCTACCTACCACCATGATTCCATCATGGTAATGGTGGTAATGTTGACCAAGGTGGCATACTTTTCACACACCAAGACTACCTATAATGTTATGGTAGTGCCTAGAGTCTTTTTGAATGATATTGTTAGAATACATGGTGTACCATAAAAAATCATTTCTGAATAAGATCCTATATATACCAATAAATTTTAGATGACCATAAAGCAAGAATTAGGTGTTATGCTCAATTTAAGCACTTCCTATCACCTTGAGACATATGTTAATATTAAGTGAGTCAACCAAGTTATAGAGGATATGTTTCAAATGTACGTCATGGATCAAAAATCCTATGAGGGGTAATACCTCTATGTGGTATAATTTTATTATAAAAATAACTTTCACAACTCCATGAAAAAAAAAACATATTTTGAGGCATTATATGGCAAGAAGCATGGGACTGCCCTTGATTTGGGACATCTCAGAGGACCATGTTTCCATTAGACCTACCTTATTATATGATGTAACATTAGGTAGTTGTGATTCATCAAAAAATTAAAGAGGTGTAATAATTATAGTATACATACATTGATTCCAAGATATTAGATCATTATTTATCCATTGGAGATAAAGTTTTTCTATATGTGGGACCTCTGAAGATCCTAATCCATTATGTGAAATGATCTAAGCTCACACTAAATTATGTGGGCCATTTAAAATCATATAGAGGATTAGACTTGTATATTTGTAACTTGCCTTACCACTGAGTTTTTTAAAAGTTGATGTGTTTTCTATGTTTTAATTATATTGAAGTATATTGTAGATATATCACATTTTATGGATTGGTCAACCTTATAGATGGTAGAGGGCATGAAGTTTTCCTTGCAACCTATCAATATTAAGTATCTTCATAGGTTGGCCTTTTGAGGATAAGGCATGGATTAGATTAGAGTCCAATGGGATAGATATGAAGAGTGTGTTGATACCTAAGAGGATGTCACACTACTTTGGGCCTTGTACCTTCACCTTTTTAGATGACTTCCATGAGGAAGTTTTTTTTAAGGGGATAAATTCATGTTAGTCCTAACCTTTATTTTTATTTTCATCATTTATCACATGGTTTTTCCTAATATATTATATTAGATGGATTTTTATAAAGTTTCATAATAGTGTTAATATGGATTTACCAATGGGCATGCCATTATAATTATTTTATTTATACGTGATAATAAGAAGACAAAATTGTTTTTTTATTCCTTGTTATCATAATCTAGTTAGAGTTCCATTTAATTATAAGTATGAGTATAAATCTAACCATGTTATTTAGCTTATAGTTAGTTCCAAAATAGGAATGAACTAGGATACTATATGTATATTCTTACATGAATATGAGAATGCATTTAATTAAGTAATTAATATGTTAGTGGTAGGATTATGAGAATTCTAAAAATATGGATTTATACATGAGATTAAATGATATTATATAAGTAATAATTTTTTAATAAAAATTTAATGAGTAAATTGAGTGTGTAGTAAATACATAATATTATGGATGAAATGAATGGAAAATATTTGAACATATAGAAAACCCACTCAACACATATTAGTTTATTATAGGAACCCTGACTAAATTTATGCTTTGTATTGTGTGTTTTATGTTTGATATTGGCCTACTCATAGTTAGTATTGGTCACATTTCTTATCAACCTTAGAATTAGGCCTATAGAAATATTAGTGAAAACATTCCTTCTAAATGTTCCCTAGATAATAAGTACCTGGATGGAACCCCTTTCCATGTCAATTTTTTGAATTATAAATTTAGCTAAAATTCAAATGTCCAAAATTAATTTTTATTATAGTTTATTATCCCCAAAAAAGGACTCATGAATAGTTGGTCCAAGGGGAAAATTTTTAAAAATACACAAATTAAGAATTTTATGTCTCAAATCAAATGTTGAAGAGATGAAAATGGATGACAATTATCCTTTTTGCAAAGATTAAGGAAAAAAAACAACCCCTTTCCTCTCATAAGTAGTTTAACCCTTAAAAAAATCTTTATAATTCTAAAATGTTGCATAATATTGAGATAAGTTTATATCAAAGATTTAAAAATTCTAGGAGAGGATAATAATATGAATAAAAATTGGGAAAATTATACTTATGATTGAATCAAATAAGAAATGGGGAATTATACTTATGCTCTAATTTTGTTTAACCATGATATCTCTAAACATATCCTTGCACAAGTGGACTTGAAAGTTAGGGACATAAATAAGGTCCAGCCTTTAGACTATGAAGGGTTACATTTAGATGTCAAAGATTTTTTAAAATTAGTCATTTAATTTATAATTATCATAGTATGAAATTTTAATAAGGAAATACTTAGTGGAAGGATTTTTATCTATAACATACTATAGTTTAAGACAATAATGAGAGTGAGTAGGAGAGTGAATTTATGGATTTAATTCTGTAAATTCCTAATGAAGTTTGGGACATAATCTAGAATATCAGTGTCCTTTGCATGGAATATTTGGATAGGAAGGATTGACCCTTGTTGAAGAATGATTTTATTTTATATAATAACAATACTAATTTTAATTTTAGAAAGGTCTTGAGGAGTTAGATTCCTCTAAAACCCATTCAATTAGTGAATTTAGAAGGTGAAGGTTTGTAATATAGGATCTCTCTATTATACTTTAAATCAATAGATGGGCTTAAAGTCTCCATTCCCATCTTGCTAGATTTAGGGTAAGTGGTGATTGGATGGTTCTGAGAAATATAAGAAAGGGATAAGGTAATAAGGAGCCATAAACATTGATTATGATTCTTAGATCTCAAAAAAAAAATGATATGGTAAGGTCACATCTTATGTTAGTTATGGTGATGAGTTACATCAGTTTCACTACATTTATATAGCTTGTCTCTTTGTTCCACTAGTAGAGGAGTCTCCACAAGGGTTAATTATTTTATATTTTTCTCCTTTGTAAATTGTTGGGCCCCTATTTAAAACCCCAATTTACCATTAATAACAAACAAGATGAAAAAAATTCAAAATGTACAATACTTAAGGTAAGTACTTGATCCCTTCAAAGTATGTGATAATTGTTTTCTGTATGTATATGAAACACTTTTTTGTACTTAGGAAATGACATTAATTTTTTAAAATTGAAATAAAACCCCAAGGCCCTAAAGTGGTACATTTTGGTTTTATCTCTTGTTCATGTTTGAAGGAGAATTTTGGGGCCAATAGGTTTCTTGTTAGCTTTCGTTCCTATTTTTATTTATATATGACAAAGCTACAAATGTTATGAATATTAATGAGAAGCTTGGATCCCTATGGGATAATATATAGATTTAATTATTTTTTACTTTTCTAGATATTTATTATCAAATGAAAAAATAAAAAAATAAAATAAACATATTGTTGTTTCTAATAGTTTCTCAAGGTACCAAAGGTATTCTGCTGACTAGAAATGTATGTTGATGGCTTGTTTGAAGCCAAAGTGTATTAGTCTGTCCTTAAAATTAACCATGCATGTGTTAAATGTGTGGAGGTCACCTCTTGGGATTATGAGTGGTCTATGTATTAGTCCTAATGATGTCATAAGGTTGGTAGGTGAATACCATTCCTTCTTGCCATATTATTGTTGTTGCATTTTTTAATGAAAGTTGTTATTGCCAAATTTTTGAATCAAAGATACAATTTTGTGAATGTAGAAGTTTAATTTACAATAATGTTGTGTTTATATATTATTTACATATAATTTTTGTTGTCACTACCTCTATATTAAATCATACCAAAGATATTATTTATGGAAATTATTGATCCATAGAAGGTTGAGTAAGTAATGAAGTAGTGTTTTGAATTATAATTAATCTTATATTTCCCAATGGACATATAAGGTGAAAAAAAGAGGAACCTTGTACCATATGATGTAAATATTTTACTTACACAAAGTTATGTGTAATTTTCTATGAACACATTGTATCAATAAATAGTTTATAATAAAAATGTTGTATAAGTAAGGATTTATAAAAAAAAGATGTATAAGTAGATATTATCTAGAAGATGTAATAAATTTATTATAGATATTTTAATATTCAAGAGGATATTAATTTTAGAATGGAGGATAAGTTTCATGTCAAAGGAGTTAACTATAAAGGGTTTATTCACAATGCTTATAATAAAATTATTTATATATAATAATAATAATAATAATAATAATAATAATAATAATAATAATAATAATAATAATAATAATAATAATAATATATTATTCCTTGTTGCTAATAAGTAAATCTCGTATAACAAGGAAGGAAAATAATAAATATACAAATATTAACACTAAGAAACCCTTATAGAATAATTATTTCCTACAAAAAAAAGATAAATAATGGTAGTGGGAGTTATATAAAACAAAATAAATTAAAATAGGAAGGGAGAAAATAACCCTTTTATTTCCATGGGTAATAGAACAAAGAAGGATTTCCTTCTTTTAAGAAATATCTCAAAAAACTAAACTAATGAGACCTATTACTCCATTTAGGATAAAATTATATATTTACTTGTAAAAGTATTTATATATTTATATTTTAATAATAATTTTCAGACACACACACATACACTTAATTTGGAGGGTACAACCCCACCACTATAGTTTGGCAAAAGTGCATGTGTGTGTGCATGCACACTCTTGTGTGTGTGTGTGTGTGTGCGTGTACATGCATTTATGCATACTATGTGTGTTTATACATTTAAATATTTAGTGTCTTTTGAGACATAGTATAAAAAATATATAAGGGTAGATACTTCTTTAGATCTATGTGGCAAGAAGAAGTAAAATATTCTATGAATCCATGTCAAAACAAGGGTCACATAACAACTAGTCCCTACCTTTTATAATAAAATTATTATGAAATTTTGATAATGCTCAAAGTCATTTCCAATTATAACATCTCCACTGAGATCTACCTATAAATATGATGTTAGGTTGTGGAGCTAAAAGCTTCACTGTTGCAAACATGGAGGAGGTTGTTGAGAGGTTGCTAAGTTGTAGGGAAACTGACGTCGGTCTGATCAGCCAACGTCGGTCATATATAGTGAGAAAGGCAACCGACATCGATCAGGTATCAGTCAACATCGGTCATCTCTAGCCTAACAGGGACCGACGTCAGTTGCCTGTGTGGTTCCAAAACTGTCAATTGCACGAACAATTTGTTAATGAACCGAGTGTTTGCATGTTAAGAGCCAATTTTAGACTTGAAGCTACAGATCTAATTATTGTAATTAGGTGTCTAATTATTGTTTGCATGAGATCTATATAATAGACTCATGGGCTGTATTGTAATTTGTGTGCTAGTTTGAGTTGAGCAAAGTTAGCTTCTTCTGTGTGTGAAGTGAGCAAGGGTGTTCCTCCTAATTCTACAGCAATGCCAAGTATGGGAACTAGTTTTGGAGAATCAGAAGGGTTCTTCAAGTGCATAGGATCTTGGTCAACAGGTGTGCAAGGCCACATTTGGAGATCTACATGGTAAGTAAGATCATTGATCTGTAGGTGTATGTGTGTGTAAGGTCTAAGGTTTGCAGGTGTGCATAACTAGGTTGATCTGAAGGTGGCAGCAGAATCAAGGTGATAGCATGACAACAAGGAGCAGGATCGGGTAGGATCTACTTGGAGTATAGTGTGTACTTGATTGGAGAGCAAAGAGGAAGGCAAGGTAGTTCCTTCCATAAGTAAGATCATTTGAGTTGTAGGTTGTTGCAAGTTCAGGGGAGATCTACTTGAAGTACAATTGTGTACTTGGAGTGCATGGAGCACTTGTGGAGTGCGTGGAGCATTGGTGTACTAGTAGTAGTGGATACTGATTGGTTGGAGGTGAACACCAACTCTATGTTTGAGTTGTGTGTTGGGACCGTAAGAGAGAGAGCTTTGAGGAAAGAATTAATATACACTTGAGGTGTGGGAAGCCTCTGAGAGGTGTGGAGAAGAAGTGGCATCTTCTTTATTGTATTCTTTTCTAGATGAGTATTAATACAAGATTGTGTATTGTCTTTCATATTCTATGTTATTTTTGAATTCTAGTTACTTGTGCATTTTGGTTAATTCTGCATGTAACTTGCTTGTATATGGTAATAAATTGTGCTTCTATATTTCCCAACAAGTGGCATCAAAGCTAAGGTTATAGGGAGCAGGGTTGTTTGATTATAGGTTACTCTTAGGGGTTTTTGATTGAGTGAGAGTACAACAATGGTAGAAGAAAGTAAGCTAAGAATGGAGGAATTGAAAAGCACGAATGGTCAATTACAGTCCTATGGAAAGAAAGAGCAGGGAAAAGAAAATTGTTGGTTGGTAGAAGATCAACATGAAGGAACTGAAGAAGCAGATGTTGTAGGGGTTGTTACACATGATGCTCTGGTATGTTTCCTGGATAAAGTAGAATCTTGTTTTATACATTCTGTTGCCTCTTTCCATGCAGTCTGAAATAGAGTATTTTTCCATGTTAAGGTCTTTGGAGACTTTGGAAAGATTTATTTAGGGGCTGGTGTGCCTTGCCAAAGAATTGGCAAATGAGAAGTGATGCTGAAATTACAGGCAGCCAACACATGGGTGTTGAATAAGGTCATGCAAGGCCCAGTCTTGAAGATGCGGCTAATTACTTCAGGAAAGTTGGGTGATGAAAGATGCATAGAAACTCTCACAGTGGATGCACTTGAATTAGCAAGTGGTAAGAAAGTAGAGACTCTTTATCTACTTGCTTGTATTACTGATTCTTTTTTTGTTGTGGAGACGTGGCTTTGTAGGCTTGGTCACATGAGTAAGAAGGAGATACATGTTCTTAAAAAGAAGTCAGATGTCTTTGACAGACTTAAGAACTGGAAAGCCTTGGTGTTTATGGAAGAGATGGTGGATAGAGATCAGTGGAGAAGGCTGAGTAACTCTGAGTAGAGTAGTTTGGACAGGGATATGATTCAAAGAAAGCTCGTGGGTAAAAAGTCATCACTCACAGGGGAACACAAGTACTGGCATCGGTTAAAGGGAACCGACGTCGAACAGACAGGTGCCAATGTCAATCATGTGCAGACCAGAGCCAGTGGTGTTGAGTAGGGTAAGACCGACATCGGTCAGGAGGACCGACGTCGGTGACAGTAAGACCGACGCTGGTCAGGAGGACCGACATTGGTAGTAGGTAGACACTAACGTCGGTGGGGTCGGTAGTCAAAACAAGTGCATGGAATCGATGTCAGTCGGATGCAGACTGTGTGGTAACCGAGGTCAGTCACTGTAACAGATTTTGGGCAGATAGCAAGCTGTCAAGGAGTCCCAAATGCCCATATGGAGGACTGAAGGGGTAAGTAAGCCTCAAATTCATTGTTCCTCTTCTTTATAGTCATTTTTCACTATAGAGCAGGAAGGATCTAGGAAATTATGGGAGCATGGCAGGAATATGATGCAAGACCAAACAGGAGATTTGGTAGGGTTGCCAGCCGATATGAAAGCATTGAGATGAATGGATACCTTGGTTAAAGAATAGAGAGAATATACATGTGAAATGAAAGGCCAGGTCATATGGTCTTGAGGAAGCTGCAGGACAGTGGTACATGTTTTGACAGGTAGATGACAAAGCAGGGCTTTAGTCAGTGTCATTATAACCATTGTGTTTGTCTTACTAGGTGGATGATGGTTATGACATTATCTTGTTACTGTACGTGGATGGTATGCTAGCTAGTAAGTTTGTACATACAGGGTTTTGCTAAGCTAAGGGTAAGGTTAGTTCAGTGGTTTGCCATGAAAAATTTGGAAGCAGCAAAATTCTTTAGCATGAGAGACATGGAAGATCACAGGTTGATTTTGTCTTGAGTGGGAGCTAATGTGAATTAGGTGTTAGCGAGGTTCAATACACAGGATGCAAAACCAGATCACACCAAGGGCTGGACAGTTTAGTGTCTGAAATCACATGAGGTCTGGTATAGACCTAAGTTTTCCCCAGCAGTGGGAGCTGTCAGAGAGTTAGGAGCCAATTCAGGGAAGTGGGTTCTCAGGGATTTGAGAGGGACTAGCAGTAGGTATACATGTTATGCAGGGTCAAGACTTTACTACATGGGTTTGTAGGTTTGGATGTGGCAGGTTACTCGAATGATAGAAGGTGAACCACAAGATTTGTGGTGGTTGGTCTTCAAGGTTGAGCTTGAAGAGGGATACAAGCCAGGAAATAGATTAGACGGGGTATAGGTATAGGTACAGTGTAGCTATTTATCTCCAAGTAGGAGATTGTTAGGTTGTGGAGCTAAAAGCTTCACTATTGCAGACATGGAGGAGGTTGTTGAGAGGTTTCTAAGTTGCAGGGCAACCGACATTGGTCTAATCAGCCAATGTCAATCATATACAGTGGGAAAGATAATTGACATTGGTCAGGTATCATCCAATGTCAATCATCTCCAGCCTGATAGGGACCGACATTGGTCACCTGTGCAGTTTTGAAATTGTTGGTTGCACAAACAGTTTGTTAACGAACCGAGTGTTTTCATGTTAAGAGCCAATTTTAGACTTGAAGCTGTGGATCTAATTATTTTCATTAGGTTTCTAATTATTTTTTACATGAGATCTATATAATAGACTCATGGGCTATATTGTAATTTGTGTGCTAGTTTGAGTTGAACAAAGTTTGCTCTTTCTATGTGTGAAGTGAGCAATGGTGTTCCTCCTAGTTCCACAGTAGTGCCAAGTGTGGGTGTTAGTTTTGGAGAATCAGAAGGGTTCTTCAGGTGTGTAGGATCTTGATCAGTAGGTGTGCAAGGCCACATTTAGAGATCTACATGGTAAGTAAGATAATTGATCTGCAGGTGTATGTGTGTGCAAGGTCTAAGGTTTGCAGGTGTGCAAAACCAGGTTGATCTGTAGGTGGCAGTAGAATCAAGGTGACAACAACACAACAGGGAGCAGGATCGGGCAGGATCTACTTGGAGTATAGTGTGTACTCGATTGGAGAGCAAAGAGGAAGGCAAGGTAGTTCCTTCCATAAGTAAGATCATTTGAGTTGTAGGTTATTGCAAGTTCAGGGGAGATCTACTTGAAGTAATATTGTGTACTTGGAGTGCGTGGAGCACTTGTGGAGTGTGTGGAGCACAGGTGTACTAGCAGTAGTGGATACTGACTGGTTGGAGGTGAACACCAACTATATGTTTGAGTTGTGTGTTGGGACCATATGAGAGAGCTTTGAGGAAAGAATTATTGTACATTTGAGGTGTGGGAAGCCTCTGAGAGGTGTGGAGAAGAAGTGGCATCTTCTTTATTGTATTCTTTTCTGGATGAGTATTAATACAAGATTGTGTATTGTCTCTCATATTCTTTGTTATTTCTGAATTATAGTTACTTGTATATTCTGGTTAATTCCGCATGTAAGTTGCTTGTATATGGTAATCAATTGTGCTTTCATATTTCCCAACATACATGATTAGACACATATACTATAAATAAATTAGACCATGAGAATCTAATTAGAGATCATACACAATAATCTAAGTGTGATAACTATAAATGAAGCATGATACATCATACATCATTGATCATTATCATCATAAGAAACACAACATAATATAAAAATATAGAGTAATTACAATCAACCAATCATTACCAATACATGCCTACAACCATTACTATCAATATACAACAAATAAGTAATTAAAACTCATTTGATATTGGTTTTATAATAAAAACAATACAATGTACATGTATATAAGATATATGGCTCCTCAGAGTATAGTTCCTTGACCTCTACTATTTGCGGTAATCTCAAGTGTTGTCTCTAAATAAGTAATACAGTGGGGATGGAGAGAATCATCCAAGAGATTTTCCACATCAACCACTGACCAATGATCTCGCTTACTAATCTCATCAGGGAATGTCCTCCCTTCATGGATGAGTAGATAGTGATGGTGTAGGAATCTATATTGACAAGATAGTACCTATGTATTGTACAATTTATAAAACTAAACATGAGGTGTATCATAGAAATCCATTTTATTTTAATATATCACACAAACATGTAAACCATACTCATAATGACAATGTCTCACTAAACATTACTTGGCCCAAGTTTTTATATAAGTTATCTAAGGATTAGTCAAATTCATACAAACCTCTTGATTGAATTACCTTCATCTAGCATTATGATACTAATAAGATAGTGAAATCCATCTCACTACTTACTCAGTATGACCAATGTGAGATGTGATTAACATATTATAACCAATAGATTCTTACATACTACATCCTACTAGAAATCACATCATGCTAAACATTGGAATAATAAAAAACATACATTTATTCCATCAAATTTATAAATGAATTTCACAAATATATCTATCCCATAATATAAATATTAAGAAAAAAAGTTTAGATCATACCACTTAAGTATAATATATATTAGGCTATACACTCTATGAATCATAAGCAAACATAATACAATACTCTTTACTAACTATTATAAAACATGTTATCCCTATAAATGTCCATCATGCATACATGTAGTCCATAAAATATATGAATGAATCTAAACATATTAATTATAGTTTATACGACCTAGGTATAACATACATTTAAACCATAGTTTCAAATAAAAAAACTTTTATGACATCCCATAATATCATAGTTTACTACACATGAGCACACTACTCAATCACAAACATCTAGTCTTACAATTTCAAGAAAAAAATTACCATAATCCTAAATATTAGGTAGGCAAGTATATTTTATACCAACCAAGTATATTCAACATGTAAACTACATACTATAAATCAGAAGAAACATTAATTATAGGTAAACATCATGATGCATTAATATATGCTATATATATCTAAGCACTCATACCCTTTAATCTAGTCACAATATGTACCATTCACCAGTTTTCATTTCTATATGTATATATACATAAACAATCAGTCATATTATTTCCAAATAATTAGCTAGCCTATAACCAAGTTAGACCATAAACTTTCATTTAAATAACTTAATTCTATTTCTAGGGACTACTTCCATATGGTTATAGTTTCAGTTTCTCAGACACATTACGACTGAAATAAAACCATACACTTAGCCATAATCTTAAGTATATGACCCAACACACCTATTTATATTATGTATGTAACATGTTATAATTAATGTGATGTGTATAGGGTTCTAGGTAGTTTTTCTATCATCCCCTGATAATTCTATCTATGTCACCCTCTTTGATGATGCTCTCTTTCTATCACATTTTGAGAGATGAGTTATCTTGTGTCAAACTCATAACAAGTAGGTGGTTAAACCATGTCATCATGGTATACATACATCATAAAATATAATTGAAATAAAAACCAACATGATCGTAATGTAAACATATACACTATAGCTAACTTATAAAAATATAATAATCTAATCTAAGTATTGTCCCATAATAGCATATATCTCAAAGCTTAGTTAAAAATAACCAAATCCAAACTAGTTAACTATAAATATCTATAGATAAAAAAAAATTTTGATTATTGATAAAATATGATGTAACATCCTTCACCCTAAAACTAGTCATCATCTCAGATGACTCTTATTCAAACATAAGTTCTGAAATAAAAATATTGTTTAGTAGAAAAATAACATAGTATATAGTATCAATTCAAGAAAATAAATGTTTAACTTACTAATAAAACTCATCATAGTCCTCCCAAGTAGTACTATTCCTAAATTATTAGTCCCACAAAACCTTATACTATGACATCTCCCTATTTACAAACAAATTTTATGAGTGTCAATTATTCTAATTTGTTTTATCATGAACACCCTGGGGTCCAAAAAGACAATTCTATATGCTATAGAACTGACCACTTCTAATACCTTGAAAGGTCCTACATGTCTCATTGAAAGTTTCAATGACATTCTTAAAGTATATGATATCATCACAAAATCCAAAAAAATTAGATAGGGAGAGTTCCCTAAAGCCTCCCAATTCCTCTGCATATATCTCTATCCTAGAGAGTTTTTTTCTCATTCTAGAAAAAATTATGTATGAAATCTAGAAAAAAAATGATATCAATAATTTAATACCATCACTACTCCACGTAGCTTCGGGTATGTATAACATGTCAATATTACCAATAATCCACATAGCTCCTGACAAGTATGACGATGAATAAGAAATGGAAATACTACATGTCTAATGTATACCTTATTTCATAATTAAAGAATATTCATTACATCATATACATGTGTATGGCCATATGATTGAATTTGACAAGACCATTTGTCAAATCATGGATTCAACAAGCTCCTCTTGTTGGCTCCAAACTCAGTAACTACCAAGTTAATGTGAGAATAAATATTATCCACTCACATATCTTAGTACTCATGTTCCTAATTTAGCAGTCTTCCCTTGGGTCTCCATGACCTAATGATCTCCAAAATGTGTACAAAGTTTAGTGAATTAAATTTTATACTAATAGATCTCAAAAAATAATAATATATGTTAAATAATTCTAGAGGTACCAGCATACATATAATAAAAATTATATAATCAATCCATAATTGTATTAATTTACCATTAGCCAAACATAACTAGTATCATATTTCAATGCTTAACTTATAATGTTATATTCATAGTTAAGAGGAAATAATGTTAAAATTATCATAAAATATAAACGCCAAGGATCACATCATCCTAAAAACCTTATAAAAGAGTAAGTGAGACAATGTCTAATTGCTTTCTTAGATAGTTACACAATAATATAAAGCTTATCTCAACCTTTTTAGACTAATAAGATGTTTTGAACATCCTATACCCTACTTGCTCCTGGTGAAATGTGCATACATGTCTCATCAAAAAACATATTTTTAAGTAATATAAGGTCAATATCAATATAATCAAGGGTATATAATAACAAAATGATTATAATAAACTTATAATTCTTAATCTAGAACCAATAAAAATTCATGGTTTCCCACTCCACATGGTCAAAGTTCACTAAATTAGATAAATTAGCACTAGAAAGTATGAACTAAAAAGTCACAAGTAGAAAGGAGATATCTAACATCTCAATAAATAAATAAATAAAATACCCTCACATGGTATAAGGAAAACATCACAACCCAAGTTTCCATAATCACTACCTACTTACCAAACTTGTAAGAGTATTATCATAACTTTCTTCGACAAGTAGAAGGAAAATACTAAACACGAAGATGTATCAATCCATCCAATCTTAAAAATTCTATCTCAACAAGAATTAAAATACATTATCTCACAAACTAAAGGAAATTAGGTCAAAAACAAAAAATTTAGAAACAAGTTTTCATTTAATGGAACACTAAAGAAACATCATGAAAATATGAATCCTCTTGGTATCTTATAATGACATTAAAAGAGGGTGAAAGACTAATAAGTCACCTCTATGCTAGCTATGAGAGATGACATTATTTTACCAAGTTCAGATAAAAATATGGGGTGCCAGTACATAAGCAAAATCCTAATGCATAATAATCCTCAACAAGATAATTACATTGTACAACAAAGATAATTCCCACCATACTCGGTGGTGCCAATCTAAAATGGTCTTATATAATTTATCACTCCTAGGATGTGTATAAGATGCAAAACTACTACACATATACTTAATTGATAAACATCCAATGATTTTAAAATACTCACCATGCACAAAAAAAGTGGTGGAGGTAAATTTATTACCAAGAAAGGATGTAATCATTCTCAAGGTGTTCGATCTAAATGATTGAAATATTGTACAAATATCTTATTCACCACTCATGAACTATACTATGTACTCACCTACCCAAACTTCTTATACAACCATCACCATTGATACACTAAAAAAAAACAACCCTTTATAAAATTTAAGAGGGTAAGAGTAATCCTAAGGTACACACTTAATGTACCACACACATTCACAATTCTCCTTTCTAATAAACAGAAGGATACAAAAATTCTAATGGACTCATTAGGTCCTAGAGTTTAAGCTACAACTATGATAACACATGTAACATCACCACTAGGATCTACCTAGAAGTATGTGTTTTTTTAATTTAAATATGTATACTATAAATATATTACACCATGAGAATATAATCAGAGATCATACAAAATACTCTAAATGTGATAACTATAAATGAAGAATGCTACATCATATATCATTAATCATTATCATCATAAGAAATACAACCTAATATAAATATATATAGTAACTACATTTAACTAGCTATGGATGATACATGCCTGCAACCATTATTGTCAATATACAGTAAATAGATAATTATAGCTCATCAGATAATGTTTCAATAATAAATACAATACAATGTACATGAATAAAAGATACATGCCTCCTCAGAGCATAGTTCTCAGGACTCTGGTATTTGTGGAAATCTCAAGCATCATCTTCAAATAATTATTATAGTGGGGAGGGAGAGCATCATTCAAACACATTTTCACACTAACCACAAAAAAATGCTACCTCACACTAATCCCATCAGGGTATGGCTCTCCTTTCACATATGAGTAGATAGTGATGGCACGGGAATCCAAAGAGACAAGCTAGTATCTATGTGATGTATGATTTATAAAACTAAACATACAATGTATTATAGAAACCCATTCTATTACAAGATATCACAAAAATATGTAAATCATACTCATGAAATGATAATATCTCACTATACATGCCCAAAATTTCAAATAATAAGTGATCTAGGGATCAGTCAAATTCATACACACCATTTGATTAGATTACCTTCATCTAGCATTATGATGCTAGTAATTTAGTGAAAAACATCTCAATACTTACCTAGTATCACTAGTGTAAGATGTGGTTAACATAGTACAACCAATAGATTCATACAAACTACATCTTACTAGAAATCACATAACATGCTAAGCATATGAATAATAAAAAAGCATACATTTATTCCATCAAATGTATAAATGAATTTCATAACTTTATTTATCCCATAATATAAATATTAAGGAAATAATTTCAGATAATGTCTCTTGAGTATAATATATATTATGTTGTACACTGTATGCTTCATAAGCAGACATAATATAGTACACTCTACTAACTATCATAAAACAGGCTATCCCCATAAATTTCCATTAGACATGCATTTAGTCCATCAAATGTATGAATTAATTTATACATATTAATTATATTCTGCAACACTTGGGTATAACATACATTTAGATCATAGGTTTAAATTAAAAAACCTATATGACATCACATAATATCATACTTAATTGCATTTGAGCACACTATTCAATTATGAACATCCATTCTTATAATTTTAAGAATAAAATGTCCACTATCATAAATATTAGGTAGGGAAGTATATTTTATACCAACCGGGTATATCCAATGTTTAAACTACATACTAGTAACCAAAAGAAACATAACTTATAGGTACACATCGTGATGCACAAAATATATATATATATATATATATATATATATATATATATATATATATATATATATATATATATAGACACACACACACACACACACACTTTTACCTTTTAATTTACTCTCAATATGTACCGCTCACTAGTTTTCATTTATGTATGTATATATTCATCAACAATCAATCATGCTATTTGCAAGGAGTAAGCTAACCTATAACCAAGTTAAACCATAAAAATTCATTTAAATAACTTAATTTTATTTCTATGTATTTATTACATATGGTTATAATTTCATTCTCTTGAACACCTTATGAATCAAATAAAACCATACAATTTGTTATAAGCTTACGAATTTGACCCAACACACCCATTTATATTATCTATTTAACATGTGTTGTAATGTGGTGTGTGCAAGGTTCTATCTAGTTTCTCTGCTATTCCCCAACATTTCTATCTACATCACCCTTTTCAATGATGTTATCCCTCCATCATGTTCCAAGGGATGAATTTTTCTTCATCAATCTCACAACAAGTAGGTAGTTAGACCATAACATCATGATATACATACATCATAAAATATACATGACATAATAAATCAACATGTTCATAATATAAATATATACACTATAACTCATAGAAATGTAATCATGTAATCTAAGAAATATATTATTATCTCATAATAACATATAGCTCAAAGCTTAGTTAAAAATAAACAAATCCAAATTTTTCATCTATAAATATCCATAGATAATCAAATAGTTTGCTTAGTGAGGAATTAGGATATAACACCAATGTTACAAAAGAATAGTTAATAAAGCAATTACTAGGTAAACTGGAGGAAACTGTTAGTGCTTTAATCATAAATGGATAATATCATGTATTTTCAAATCCTTATAGTGATGGTGAACATGGGAGTTAAGGAAGTAGAGCTATGTGTAAGATATTTTATACTTAAAATTGTTATAATCCATGTTTGCATATAAATTTGCAATGTAAACTCGATGCAATAATCAATGATATAAATAATGGATATTATAGCAGAGATATTTGATGATATAAATAGAAACGTACTAGATAACTTGACATGTTCTATAATACATGATTAGAGGGAAATTTATTTGTATATTATGATAGGACTACCTCAATGGGGTCGAGAAGGCAAAGGATTTGCTATGTATCATGTGTTTTTTGTTATGTGCCAAAATTCATTTTTGAAATTATAGTAGTAAAAATGTTGATTATTGTTAGTATCATGAAAATTTCATTGTAAGAATCTTATCTTGCAATTATTAGCATGCAACCAATAGTTTCCAATAATGTATTGGATATTTCTACTTAGTGGATTGAGGAAGGAAAATCTAGTGAAACGTGTCTATATCTCAAGACATTGTGAATTTAGAAGATATTGTTTATTATTTGATGTCAATAAAAAATATTAACCATGTTTATAACTATAACTATTCAATGATATCCTTGCTTATTAAAAACACACAAATTTTTTTGTATATTTTTATAATCTCATTTGATTGGTGTAGTTTTTAGTCCTCACATTTATATTTAGAATTATATGTGATTTAGTTTGATGGAATTTTAAAATGTAAACTTGATTTAATAATTACAACTAATGTATTTTTTATTTTATATTAATTTATATTAGTGTTATAAAACATTGTGTTTAATTATATTAATTTATGATTTAGGTTTGTGGAATATTGTTTCATTGATTTATATATGAATTTATAATATTGGAGTAGTATATATGTATAGTTATTTATTTATTTTGACAAGTACCAAGGTTAAATGGGTTCCTTGACCTTTATATATATAGGAAACAAGTTAAAAAAATTACTTGCTAGGAAATTATCAATAGACGGTTCCAAGGTCATCCAAAATATAAGAAAATACAACTAACTAGCGAGCCTAAAAGTAATAGTCTAAAAAAATTACCTGATAATACCAAAGGATTACAATATAAATACTATGGAGAGGGGAATCCTAAATCAAGTTCTACAAAACCCAAAGAACATGGCCAACATAAACAATGTTATCTTCTACTTTTACCTCCACCTCCACTACTTATGTGTTGACATTACGTAAAGTTGTGTCAATATCCTTCGACCTCCCACCAATCACCATTGAAAGTCTTATTTTCATAACAACAATGAAGATTTAGAATGGATTATATCTATTCTTCCTTGCATGGTCAATGTAAACACTCTTCTAAGAACCCACGCCAGCCATGGAGGAGCCAAACCCCTACCTAAGACTACCATCATGGCCACAAATTTAACCACCTCTACATGACCTCTATCATGCCTCCATACTTCTAACTCATGTCTTTGAATATTTATTTTCATTTGAGGGGGATGGGAGATAAAGAGACCCATAAAAGAAAGAGTATGGAAAATTTTGGCCTACAAATATTCTATGAATCATGCCAAATTCACAACCTTTTGTCTAGATCCCTGAAAGTAGACAACATAACTAACCCAAGACCATTCAAACCTAAAAAATGGAATAACTAGGAATGGACCAATGTCCATAGATGTCATGTCCTCCAACAAGCCCTTACAATAAGCTTGGTTCACAAAACAATTGACCACCTCGGTGATAAATTATTTATCAGACATCAGAACCAAAAATATTATGGTCAAATATGGTTACCACATCCAAATTCACTCTACTATAGAAGTTGTTTCATAGGTAATCTTTATCCAAAAAACTAAAAGTGAACTAGAATAAATCCTCTAACATGACCCATAAAATTTTCTTGATGTGAGCCCAAGACACCTCCCCATAGAATGCCTTTTCCCTTGCCTCACTACTACCCAAAACTGTTGGTTCCCTTAACACCATATGCATTACATGATCCACCCTTGAACTAACTCAGAATGCCAAACTACCTAAACAGGTGAAGGGAATAGTAAGAAAGGAAATTTGAGTAAAGTGTGTAAAATCATATCAAAAAAAGGAAAAGTTGGGCAAAGAAATAACCCATCGACATAAAAGCTCATTAAGATGACTCACTCATCCATAATGATGTTTCATCATTTCTCACATGCCAAAGAAAAATCCAATTAATATTTGATCATTAGTTGTTACATTGAGATTAAAATCAAAGTTTGATATGATGAACACCTTCAAAATCCTCTCACATCGCATTGTGGTTATCAATATTTTTTTCATCCAACTGATCTATTCCATAATTTACAAGGAAATCAGTAGTAGAATTAGCTTCCTTGAAGCATTGATTATAATCCCACAACAAAAAAAATTCAAGCTACTCCTAAGATTTCATGAGGATATTTTTTAATTTTTAAGAAAAGATGGTTTTATTTTTCAAACTAGAATTCAAAATCTGGGAGTCTCGTAGCAAAGTTGAATTTATCATATAAAATGGTGATAGCCAATGACTAAATGATGCATTTGAAAATGCATGTGGGTATTTTGAATGTAAGATATATATGGTGGAAAATTTAATTTTGCATTAAACATTTAAGGAATATGCACTTTTATGATTTGGCACACCTCATTTCACTTAGGGCCCTTCCACCTATTTTGTCAATAGGATCTCATGTGTCAGTATGTGTCTGGAATCTATGAAGATCTTTAGGTACCCAATATGTTCCCACATGGTAGCATCCTAGGTGACCCAGTGTTTGGAGGTCACTTGATTATCTATACCTTGGGGCACATGATGGCCCTTGGGATACTATCGAGTAATAACATCCCATGGATCAAGGTTTTTAGAAAGGACTAGGATGTCTTTGGCATGAGGATGCTACCATGTGATAATATCAAACATGTCTTGGTGATTGAATCCCATTGTATATGGATTGAACCTAGGGCATGTAATATTATACCATGTGGTAGCATCTCACAAACCTGAGTACCCAGAGACAGCTAGGATATCTTGAGACCAACACACACCTAATATGATGAAATGTTATAACATCCTACACATATAGATACCCGAGAATGACCTTGATGTGTTGAGTACCTAGAATATTACCATGTGGTAGCATCCCATGCTTCTAGGTCAATGCCTTCAAGTAGAATAGTGAAATTCCTTTAAATTGGAATTTTTTTATTTTTGGAATAATTTTTTCTAATCAATTATGTGTGTTTCATTAGGACAATCTTGGAATCTAAATATTACTTATTTATATCTTGATAACTAATTTTAATTTGAACTTATCTTTAGTTTAGACATATTTTTCTTGGTTTTTATTCATGAAAAATGACTATTTTGTAGATTATCAAGGAAATAAGGTGGAAATAAATAGTATTTTATTTAAAAATATAAACAAGAAATGTAAAATTTTATAAGTTTTTACAATTTCATTTTTTTAAGATGTAGTGATCTTTTAATTTTTATTGGTAGCAAAATGATGTTTGTTTATGTGGGTTTTATGCACACCCAAGAAAATTTTACATGGTAACCTTTAACATTTTAGGAACTTACAAAAGTAAACTCTAATCCAAGGCACGAGTTGTAGGCTATTGGTTTTTATAGTAACATGCGGTGTAATGGTGGATGTCTACACACATTTTAGCCCAAATGGATCAGATGTGGATATGAATGTTTGACCTAATTTGAGGTGGATGATGATGGATCTATGCTAAAGTGGGCATGAATTAAATAAATTAAAAATAGAGGGAAAGGTAAGGCAGAAAAGATAATCTATAAACAAAGAACATGTGTTCTTTATAAATGGCTTTAGGATAAGACAAACACCATAGACTAATGCTTGTAGCTTATTATTTTGACACATAAAACTAGAAACTACAATAAAGAGGTCTAAGCAACAAAATGAAATTAAATAAAATTTATTAGCTAAAGATTATTATTACTAATATTATTATTGTATCTATTAATGAAATATTGTAGCTAAAAAACAAAAATCTCATTCTATTAACTATAGCCCCCATTTTAAATTTACATCAAAATGGTGATTTTACACATATCTAAATATTAGATTAGCAAACTTGTTGCATGACAGAAATATTTATCAACCTAAAAATAATACTTCACATTCTTTATTGATATAATCCTAATAATTAGCCATAAGATATTATAAATTACTATAGAACATATCAAGAAACTAAACTAGTAGTAAAAACAAAGCACATAATCAATATAACATATAAATGAAAGAGTCAGTCATAAAACATAGAGTTGAAAAATAACCTAAAGGATTTCTTATATATATTGAATGTCAAAATTTATCATCCCTTTGAAATGTAAGAGATGCATGTATATATAGGCTTGGGATGGGGATGCCTCATCCTTCAAAACAATCATTCGTAAGAGAAAAAAAATGTTAAAAAAATATTTGATTATAATTAACTAATGTAATTACAAGGTAAATTTATTATGAATAAGCCATTATAGTTGTTGATTCTTGTGCTCCAATGGTCATTCCAGTTGTAATTAGACTTGCAATTGTGGTTAGCCTGGGTGTTTGAGAAGTAATTGTAACTAAAATAGCTAGTGGCGGTAAAGTAGCCAGAGATGCCTACCTTCTTGATTAAATTTTTAAATAGAGAGTGTGACTCATTATGAAGTCAATTTCAATTTCCGTTAAGTCTAATGAAGGTATTTTGAATAACTATGGGATTCTATCCATAAATTTTCTATGTGATTTTAATGCAAACCCAAGTTCCATCCAAACTATCTATGTTGAGGACCCTACTTCTAGCAAAAACTTTCAACTACAACAAATCATCCTGAGTCTTGTAAATTTCTCCCTCAACCTCTACCTTGAAATTATTTACTATTTTCTAGATAAAGTGTTAAAACATGACCCTAAGACCAATTCCCTAGTTAGGTTAATCACACCATTGATTCTCATTTCCCCTAAAAATCAAATGGCCTGATCCTCATAGCTAGTGAGTTGTATAACTAAAGTTTGCATTTAATGATGGCATTTAATCAATCTATCTCTTATAGAAGCTATTTATTTTAATGCCCATTTTGCATATAGAGTAGACATTAAGTTTATATGCTCATAAGTCTTGTTATGGACATCTTAGATTAATAAATGGAGTCTAGCCTCCATTTTCTTCATTTTATCATCAAGGGCTTATACATCTACCCACTTGGGTTTTGACTCTTTTACACTTCTTATTAATTTGATAATGTCATACATCTTGCAAACTACTCCTTGATATTATCCATGAAGCCTTTCATAGGTTGTATGGTACTTATTCCTTGTAATGACTTGATGTCTTAACCAAAACCTTTGAACATTTATTTCATTACTCCCTCTGTAGAGTGTACAAAGGTTTAGGGGTCTTCAATGTAATTGGAAATATCAAAGGGGATCAATTTTATTCTCTTTTCTCTAATTTTACCTTTTGTCCTTCAACCAATATGGTTTTCCTTTTGACTTTCCTCATATTCTTCATTTCTCTATCAAAATAAAACTTGACTATTGATTAATCAATAATTAACATGTCCTCCCTGCCTTCTTCTACCTGTTACATTTTTTGAATCCATACATTAATGTTTAAGGTAACTTGTTGTTTTTAAGGTTCTACTTAATCTATAGGAGTGGTAGATGGGGATTTCTCTATAGTGATCATGGGATTTGAAGAATAGGTTTTCAGTCAAGGGAAAGGAGTAATAGATTCTATCTAATTAGTGACCTTATTTTCGGCCACTATGTCAATTATTATCTTTTCTTTTTCTAACCACTTATGTTTTTTAATGGTTTTAGCTTCTATTTGGGATGCAAGACCAATTGGTATGCCCAATTGAGTTGGTGGTTGGGAGGGAGTAACTGGGAAAGCCAAAATGGTGGTGGACACCAAATATTCAAAATGTACTTAAGTATTGAATCTAGAGGTAGGTAGGAGTGGTATTGAGTAAAATATGCAAATAATCCATCATATATGTGAAATCAAATCTAGTAGGGTATTTTTATGGTTGCTTGGGGGTGCCGTATATTTGATCATAGGTGCTAAGACCGATGATTATATAATCAATGTTGTAGTAGTTATATTGATTAGAAAAATAATTGAAATAATAGGTAAATAATGCATAGCTTGTGTAGTTACGAATTGATAAGTAACAATTAAGGAAACTATTATTTCAGGTGCCATTGTTGTAATGGGATGTGCCAAGGTTGGAGATAGGTTCATTGATTGCCCATGTGTATAAATTATAGGTTTAGACTCTTTTTCATCTTCTTTATCCCAATCTGGGTCCTAAAATAATTTAGTTGAGATTGTACTGGTCTTTAGGATCTTAGTGTCATCTTACTAAGACTCCTCTAATAACTATTCATCCTCAGGATCTCATTTTTTTGTCTCATTAATGGTTTTAGATAACGATGTAAATATTTTATCCTTCCATTACTCTTCATTAAATGAATTTTTTCACTATTTATCACCTATATAGGTTATACCACTTTAGAAGCTTTTATTTTATTGAATCCTACCTCTAATGTTTGTTATGAGGTCTCATTTGTTGGAATGCCTTGAGGAGAATTTGAAGCAGCTACCTAATTCCTATTATATCTAAATGGGTTCTATTAGGAGTATAAGTTGATGTTAGAAGAGGTGAAACAATAGTAGGTGAATCTGATGGGGCAATAGGTGGATTTGATGAGGTGAAAGCAGGAATGACTACTAGGGGTGAACTTGGGGAAATTTATACTTATCTAGGGGAAGGAGATATTAATGGAGATGGTGGTGAAATGGTTTGGATTGGGGGTATGAATGGATCCAACCTAGAAACAAGGAGTAAATATGGGAGACTCACCTATTGCACCACTATGAATGGAGGAAAGGGAAACATAGAGAACAAAACCCCCAAATTGAGTTATAGATGCAAGAACCTATGTAGTGGAAACTAGATAATGAAGGATGGATACTATAGTGGTTGTTGTAATGGTAAAAACTGAGATGGGATTTTTATGAGATGCTTGGTTGATTTCATGTTCACTTTTCGTAGGTGTTTGTCCTAATGGACCAACCTTTTTTTGTCCTTGTGGCTTGGCCTATGGGAAGGATCCTTGAGGAGGTTTTAAAACCCAATGGTCTACCTCAATTATCCCAACCTCTTCCTTATTTATTTATGTATGATATTTCATCTACTTGTCTATCATCATCGACATATTCACCCTATTCATTCTTCTATGGACCTGTGTATCATTTAAATCATTCATGAATACTTCATAAAATGAATATGATACATAGTGATAATCAATCTTCAGCTTCCCTCTAAATCTATTTAAGTGTTTCCTAACCATGTGTCTTGGATTACAATGCATGTAAGGTGCCCACTTGAAATGATAGTGTGTTGTAATTTTTACACTGGATGGAATTCCTACCATTTGGTGTACTAGATCATACCAATATTAATGGGAGGTGGGTGGGTAGCTCCTTATTTATCACTTCTCAGTTTAACATCTAAAGAATTAACTAGTTGAGCTATAATTTTCTACTCTACCACCTTGTCAAGAACTAACCACAGTAGATAAATAGGAGGATCCCTAGTCCCTCTATTATGATGATTGTATGGTCTAGATAGAAACAATAACCACCAATATTTTTAGTTTTTCATTGGATTTGATTATATAATCTAGGCATGTCCTTACCATATATGGCTTGTTATGCCATTGGATAGAAGGTCTCTATGTGTCTGATCATATTCTACTTGAATTTGTGTATATGAAGAATATTAAATTCATCACCAATTTAGTTCTTAAAATGTTCAGTTAATGGCTCCCAAGATTCCTCAAAATTTGAGTGAATAGTCCCCATTATGGCATTTACAAGATAAGACATCATATAGAATTTACCATCTAGTCTATTTGCTAAATTAAGTACTTGGATACTCAAATTGGCCCCAAGGATCTTGATAATAACTATGACCTTGGCAGAAGTAAGGATGGTATCCAATAGGGTAATCCAAACCTTATTGACATAGGTTATACTCAGGAAACCATACATTTAGTTTAGGAAATCCATAGAAATTCAAATTCTAGGCCTAAAAATGACAATGGGGATAACAATAATAGGGGCCCTGATTGTGAAGGTACTATGGTCGCTAGCACATTCTTGGAACTTATTAGTTGAGTTATTCGCATACATCCATGAATTAATTAGGGTTGTATTATAGGCTATTTCACGGAGGGGGAGCCTATAGTGTTTTTCAAAGGTATTCCCATTAATATACACTATTGGGGTGATACATTGGCAAAAATATAGGATTTCATTATAAATTATGCCATTTAAAAATACATAAAATATTAAGTCAATTCAAGGCATTAATTCAAGTTTTTTTGGTAGCATTATGTAGGCCTACTAGTTTTATTGCCACCAAGTCTTCTTTGTATCTTACCATTTAAGTTGAGAGATGATCCACAGGGCCATAGGGTTCTGCTACTTCAACTTCCTCCCATATAGCAAAATAATGTTTGATTTCACGATTGAGGGAAACCTCGTCAAACCTTGTATCTTTGCATTTCTCAATTCCTATAATGGAATATGTAGATGAGGGAAGTAGAAGGTTTGAATTAGATGCCATTGTTTTTATATTAAGAGTCTTGTTTATTTGAAATAATCAAATTTATTGGTCATAATAAAGATCAAATTAGGGCTAGTAACTACTTTTTAGATGGCAATGTAATTATAATTGAATTCATTAATCACATATATTAATTTTGGGGTCTTTACCTCTGTTTAGTTGATTGCACTCAAGTCGCTAATTCATATGGATTAATGGCACCAATGGCACTAGTTTTTTTTATTTCTTCTATTTTCATATTTTGAATTTCCCTGGTAAAGTGTCATCCCCTTTTGAGGTCTTCATTGTTAGGTGGTTTTTTATATTTTACTTTGAGTGCATTGTCATCTCCATTTGACACTTTGAAATATTTTTCTTCCTCAAAAAGCATCATATTACTATTATTCAGCTTCATTCTTTGTTGATACTTGTTTCTTTACTACCTTAGGCTTGCAAGATCATGGCACATGGAAGGTTGTTGTCGTGCTAGCATAATGAGATTATTGTACCCCATTCATTCATTATGTAAGATCTAGGTTATTGACATGATGATGCATGATGACATCTAGACACTCCACTTTACCAAAGACTTATAATCATCTTGGACTAATTTGACAAAGGTGGGTATATGGGATCATGATATGTGGATGGCTATCACTAAACTATTGGCCCTATGACTTTGACATACTAATATTCAATCTATTAGTCACTACGTGAGTGAGATGATGACACATGGATGGTTGTCACCACTCTGGTGGCCCTTGGAATTTTTTACATAAAATTTCAATTTTCCATTTGTTGAGTGAGTGAGATTGAGACACTTGGCATTATTTCAATCTTATGCTTGCTTGGGAGTCCTTTTAAGAAAATTCTATGTGTAAAAAAAGTCTCAAGTTAGTGGGTTGTTACAGAGTAGCATAAAATCTTTTTGAACACTGAATTATAATGCATAGTTCACTTGCCTTCAGTTCTCTAAGAGAACGAGTAAATACTACATGGTAGGATTTGGGGGCTCCTTAGGTAAATGGGTGAAAAGCAGAAAGAATTCTATGTAAAGAACAACCTACACAAGATAAAAAACAAAACAATGTAATTTAAAAAGATAGTCATAATCACAAAATATATTAATGATAATATTTGATGATATTATAAAAAAACTACTAGCCCATTATCACCTATCAATATAATAAATTGAGACTTATTTATATAGAACTTTTTAAAATGTTAAACATTCACTTAATTTTGAAGGAAACAACAACAACAACAACAACAACAACAACAACAACAACAACAACATCATCATCATCATCATCATCATCATCATCATCATCATCATCATCATCATCATCATCATCATCAAGCTTCAGAAATGTTAAACATTGAACATTTTTTTAAAAACTTGCCACTAAGGTGGTATTCTTTATCACATATCAATTAAGGTGATGAGACTAGGTAATGTTAGACATATACTCCTTTTTAATAAATATTTTGTTATTATTTGGATTGAGGACTTTATCATCAGTTTAATTTTGGAGTTAAATTTATTAAGATGGTATTTTGTCTCTGATTTTTTGAATTTAACTTTCAAACTTTTAAATGTTATGTGGAATTTTATAAAAATATATTACATCTTATTTAATGTTAGTCTACATACTGATAATAAAGGCTACAATTTATATGGTATTTCACAATTATACGATCATATAAATTTGTACTGATCCATATAAACAAAAAAGCTTAAATAAATGGATTGGTGGTAAACGTGTATTCATTGTATGAATGTAATTTAAAAAAATTACCTAAAATTTTACTTATAAATTTTAAAATATTCCCAAATAATATGACTAAAAATATTCTAAATTTATATATAATTTAAAAAATATATATAATTATTAAAATTATATACGTTTTTTAAAAATTAATTGATTGAAACTAAAATACCTAATTAGAAAGTGAAATCATTAATATCCTACTTTTAACGAAGACTAATAATGCTGAAAATATATATATATATATATATATATATATAACTAAAACTAAACGAAACGTCCGTTGAACCTACATTGATAGAGACTGATAATGCTAAAAAGAAAACAAATGCCACTAAATACCAAGCATCCGTTGGACATGGAGTATTGAAAAATAACAAGAATAATTAGAAAGCTTATGTGAAGAAATGAGGGCAATAAATTTTGAAGAGCTTCCCCTCCACGTCCTTACTACAAATAGAGTGAAATGGAATCTCAAGAAGCTTCCCTTTTTTAATTAAAGAAAATTTATTGTAAGATTTTCAAGAGTAGAAGAAAATATATAACTTAGATTAAATGGATCCTTGACCAATAATCCTATTAACGGAACTCTTTATTATATGTTTGTATTTGTTTTTAAATGTTTGATTAAGTGAAGAGGTTTAAAATTACTAAATGAATTTTTAATCAAAATAAGAAAGGAACTTTATTTTATAAATACAGAAGATTATTTTATTTATTTCAAAAAAAATAGTTTTTTAAAAATAAATTGCTTGGCTTAAATTTAGGACGGGTTTACTTTAAATTATTTTAAAATGTACGGTACGTGATATTTTGAAAAAAGTATTATTTTAATTATTTATGCGGGCCATTGCATAATTACCTAACTATTTAGTAGATTCAATTTGAAGTTAACTAAATGATTAACTTATTAATTTAATGCCTTCAATTTTTTTATTTAATCATCGGTACATTTAAATTATATATTTAATTATAGAAATGGGAATTTTTCTTGTTTAATTAAGCTTGCATATTCTTATTAATTGAGATTTAATCATTATTTTGAAATTAGATAAATTATGAGCCATATACTTTATTAAGATAACAATTTTAGTCATTCTGTATTTACATATCCAAACATAACTTTGATATATTGATGAAGATGAAAACTATCTTGAACTTGAGTTGACTTCGAAGGTGTTGTCATAGAAAAGAATGGTGATATGATTTTGTCATTGTTTTGTCTAACTGCCTCAAAAAAAACATGTATTGGTCACTTATTAACTAGTGTGACTTCAAAATTAATTTATACAGAACCAAAATAAGTGTTTAAAAGACCCAAGCTAAGATCGATAGCCTATTCTAGCCTTATTACACTGAGCCCTTTATTTAGCAACTTGATCTTCTTAGGAACTCAGTCAAGTGGCCAACTTCTATTGCTTTTCTATGGATTTTTTTTCAGATCCATCATTCTTTTCCAATTATGGAAGGCCATAAATAATGCTAATTTCAACAATGATGCTTCATCTTATGATTTCACACATAATGATAAGGTCTCTATTATATATTCATCTTGTATTCAGCTTCAATCCGAAATAGATACGAATGTGATGAAATTTTTCTATCTCTAAGAGTTACTGAAACATTAGGGGAGTGCCCATTGCAGTATCAACTTGTGACACTAGATGAGCCACCTTAGGGAACACCTCTATTACTTCACTAAAGGCATAGAATCCATTCATGAATCCATGAGAACTTTTCCCCTCACTTTCATCTAGGAGGGTGGGGATTTCCACTATTGTGTAGAAAATGTGACACAACCCACACTTGTAGAGTATATCCTAAAGGAATTGATACTCAGATGTAGCCTGATGATGACTAGGCTATTGATATAACCATATATCCCTCGGATGGTTGGGTGGTCTTGGATCCTTCTTCGACATAAAATTCTACCTAGGTGAATTTGTGTCAAAAAGATGATCCTTCGCCCCTCTTTTGTGTGTCATTTTTTGTACTTATTATTGGTGTCTATTTTTAAGTGTTGTTTTTATTCCAAATTTGAATTTTGTATCCACTTATGATTTTAGATATATATTTTCCTCTAACATGAATTTTGAGCCATGAATACCAACCACCTACCTTACTATGTAGCCTTCATGTATAATTATTTATTATAATATACGATATCTTAAAGCATTCTAATAGTAAAACTATTTTATTATCTTATATCTTTAAAAAAATCATCTTACTTATTATAGATGTTTTAGGTTGCTACACTTATTCAACATCTTTGTTTTATTTACATTATTTGTACTATGTCAAAATCCTTCCAAACATCTACAAACTACACCTGTCCCTTGGGAAAGACAATACCCATTTACATATAAAATAATAAATGCATATAATTGAAATAATTTAAAATGTCATGCAGCATCTACATTCACTTATGATTACCATAAGTATACAATATAGGCTTTCATAGTTGATTTAGTCTTTACAAGATATTTATTATAATAAAACTCAAATATGTATCTCATAGCCCATCACAAGCTTCATATGATAACCTACATGTCTTAAGATATCAATCACATCTCTTTAGGTGTTTGATGCTTCCGGTTGCATAACTACTAATATTTTCCCAACATTACTTATTAACATATAGCATTGCCAAGGAGTCTCCCAAATGAGCTACAAAGACATTTAAATTTAACGAGATCTATTATTAAACCTACTATATAGGTACTATTTTTTTCCCTCGATAGATTAATTTATGCTGTGTTGACATTCAATGACAAACTAGGGGTGGCCAAAAATGTAAACTATTTCTTAATGTTCACGGGAGGCTTTGAATATTTTACTATTTTTGGCAATTGTTGTTAACAAGTGAATAGTAGGATTGGCATGCATCCAATCAACGTGATTTATTTTGTTTATGTTTATACTGATTCCTTTCATAACAATGTGGGCATGAGGACGTTTACTGTAGGTGGATGGAGTCGAGTGGCAAATGGAATGAAATGTGTCCGCGAGCAAAGACAACTGCAGCATATTGCTATTGCCACAGGCCATCGCCTACCCTAAGATATGGCCAATACATAGCACATGCAAATGGTTTCTATAGAATGGTCGTGATATGCTACATCATTATCAGAATATACCCTAGGATGCATGCAAATATAAATATTTTAAAATGGCTCAGACATTTTCATCTCCTATTTAATTTGACAGCACAACTCAGCAACAAAAGCGTACGAGTTTTGGCAACATAGTTTGGACTATATTGAGAACATATCATAGCTGTGTAGTTCATTTACTCCTTATTTCCAAAATATATTAGTGGGTAGAGCCTCTTATCTTTTAGATATGAATAATGGGCCTCGTAACGTCCATATAATCACTTATATAGGAGGGTGCAGCGATGTTTTACTTAGTGGTATGTGCAATACTTGAAAAATCTCAAAAATTGTGTTATAATTATCTCTTGAGCCTAGCATAAGGCATCATACATCCTGTACTCTCCATTCATTTGATAAGTTAAAAAATCCTTAATCAAATCCAGTGTATGAAAAAAAGGTTTTCAAAATTCTTGCAGTTAACACACCATGGGGAAAAAAGAAAGAAAAATGAATTAGGTTTTTTAAATTCTAACTTGCTTGTAAATAAGTTCATTATTACCATGGTGAGTGATGTGGATTATACCACGTTCGATGGATTTTTGGATACCGGTGATGAGCAGCTTGTATTCTAATACATTAATGGCTAAATTGTATCCAAGCAAGGTGCTATAAAATTCAAGAATTGTTTGATTATGGTGGTAGAGAACAAAGCCAATGCCTCTACTGCCACGGTTTCCTCTGCAAGATCCATCGAAATACAATTTATATTTATTTTAAGGTCGTTGGAAACATGGTATGCCAAGATTTCATACCCTGCCCCTCTATTCTAATTTTTCCTTTTTGTTGATCAACAAATTTTCTGATAGCTTTCATTACCTTGTATAATGCTCATTTTTATTATCTTAACTTATGGTATTCGCAGGTAGAATGTTATGATAAAAAATGCTTTCAAATTTAATATCAATGATTAATATGTTAACTTACTTAACCTATTAAAACTGCTAAATGAGATCATCTTACAAGTTACAGATCTTTTCACTGATAGAAGACTAGTAACAAAACCCTTGTACAAATGGCAACACTGGTGCAAAAGACATTCTAGAAGACTCTTCTGAAATAATACACTTTTAAAAAATACAATGGCATCTTTATTTTTAAATCTATAATTTATAATATTTATTGTGTAATTGCAGTAGGGCCTGTGGTACAGATGATGTATCGCATCATAATCCCTTAATTAAGTCTTATTATAAAAAACACAGATCAAATTTGATGGTCGTATGACTGTGCTTATGTTATTTAATTGTAAAATATAATCATTTTTTTTTTCATAGAAGCTAATTTGTCCCTTATTATTAACCATTAAACTAAACAAATTATGTAAAAATAGACTTGAAAGTGATGGTATATACAACATAATGCTTGAGGGCATGTAGCATTTATAAATGCATACATGTACTACTTGTAATTCCTTGCCCTGCAAAAGGTAGGTACTATAGCTAATTTGTAGAACTTATTTCTTACATCTTTCAAGCATCACTATTAAAAAATTTACCAGTCAAGTAATGCAAATCAAACTACAATAAAACGTGGATGAAATATTTGAATGTTTGCAACATGAATGAAACCTTCAAAGATTTGTCATCACCAATATCAACTTTCGGTTATAATAATCATCATTAATACTATTTTTACATTTTATATTATTCAATTTCATATTTCAGTGTACTCAAACCTCCAAAGATTTATCACAATTAATTCTGAATTTGGTTTTGAAGTTTCTGTATATTATAGAAAAAATCTCATTATTATAGGGCATATTATTAAAACAAATTGAATCTAGGTACCAAACCTCTTTACGACTATTTTCAAATTTATCATATCAAAATAACCAATTATATGGAGAAGCGTCATCATTATCATTATCATTATCATTTTGTATTTATAACATTATTTCCTTATTTAAATATACATTATAATGAAAAGTGACCATACTTATGTCAATGATTGCTTTGAAAATTTATACTATCAATTCTACCTCTATTGTTCCTTTTCCACCTGGACCACCTCTTCTTCTTATATTTGCTAATGCAGAGATCAAACCTCTTGGAGGCCATAACTTTTGATCTATAAATCTGTTTGAGATCTCATTTATGCCAAAGCAACCATTTCAAAAACTATAATTAATTCACAACATTCATATCTAGTTAGGGATGTTTTAAAATGTTTTTAGAGACCATACATAATCATCTAGGGTCTGAAAATATATTTTAATATTTCATCTCAATTTTTTTAATTTTAGAAATACCATATTTTTGTAACATGCATGAACTAGAGTTTAATTTCATCCATTAGATTAATTTTAGTGTTTTGAAGATATGTGGATATTTTTTGGCCCATTTGATCTTACCTGAAAAACTTCTAAAAATAGCATTTGAAAAATTACTAGAAGATGAAAACTACTAAAAATTGTAATTTTATAGAAATTGCATGGGTTAGTTAGCTTTAAGTAGATTTTAATTTATTTAAATTTTTTAATTTTTCATTCCAACTCCAATTCCAAGTTGATATTTATTTAAATAATCATGCAATATTTTAATCATTCAATGAGAATCAATCGAGAAGTTCATTTCCATGCAATTTCTTAGTTTATGCTTACTGATATTTTGTTTAGTTAAATCATGTTTTCATCATATGGTATTAGAGAAAGTTCAAAAAATTGAGGTAATATGTTTTCAAATTAATATTTTATATTTTGGTAGAATATTTTTTATTAAATAACAGGTGTTAGATATGGTGAGAGGAAAAATATGAGGAATTGCTTAGATGAATATGACTATGCAAGAGTTATAGAGGAAAATGGAACAATTAACTACAATTGTTAAAAATCAAAGACAAAGGCAAGTAGAAGATGAAACAGGGGAAGAAACATATCGTGAAGTTAAAGAAGAAGAGGAATGATAATATCCACCATCAATGGAAGAGAGGATGGTTAGAGATTTAGAGGAAAGGGATGAAAGAATCAAGGTTGAAGTACCATATTCTAAAGGTAGTTTAAAACCAGAGAAGTGTTGATGATTTAAAATTATGCTTGATTTTAATCAACAACAATGGGAAGTTTCAAGATGTGGGACTTGTGACTTGAAACAACCTCCAGATTTTAAAGAAGCTGGTTCTTCTCTATATTAAGTAGATATTGGGAAAATGGATAAGAATTTAAATCAAAAACACAAATACAAGAAAAGAAATCTAATCTATGGTGATGTGCCTGAATGTAATTCAACCTTAATCCTGAGCAGAGTAAGACTATATGTAGGATTGATTTACTTTTAAGAGCAAACAAGTGTATGATCAACGTAAAAGATGGAAACAATAGATAAAGAGGCTCATAGCATAGACTACTTTTGATGTGATACAAAAAATGTCAACAAAGGCATAGGGTTCAATCTTCTTATTTGAATTTTCTAGTCATATAAGAGGCACAAAAACACATACAGTTATATAAACTTTTCAACTCAAGAAAATGAGACAAAAGCAAATGACATTCCTAATCACAACTCTAGAAAGTCTACAACCTAGACTACTTTTGCAAATGACACATAAAATATCAACAAAGGCATAGGATTCAATCTTCTCATTAATTCTCTAGTCACATAAGAGGCACAAAAACATGCACAATTACATAAACCTTCCAACTTGAGAAGATAGAACAAAAGAAAATGATATTACTAGTCACAGCTCTAGAAAGTCTAAACTCTTTACAATAATTCACTCTCAAAATTATCTCTGATATCTCCCTCCCCCCTTTTTTGGTGATCTCTGCACCCTTATTTATAGCCTTGGATTCACTCTGGATTGTTTTCTTGTTCCCAATCTAACGGCCCAACTGAAATCTAATCGAACTGGCAGTGTCTAACAAAAGATATTTTATAGATTCTGAAATGCTTTGTCTTTTGGTAGTTCATTGGCTAAAACGGATTGTAGGATGCTCCCTTCTCTTAAATGCTAGATAATACTTAGCTAATTCTTTGAAAATCTTCCTATTACTTAGGAGACACCAAAAAATGACACTTGGCATGTTTCATAGCACCTATTAAAGACACGCAACACTTTTTGCATAACTTATACTATTTTGTGTCTTTGCTCAGGAATGTTCCACCTTTGACACTTGTCGCTATCTACTTCCTCGAAACTTCAACATCTTAAAATAAAATAAGACCCATAACATTCCTTACCCAAGTAAATTTAAAAGGGCCAGAGGGATAGGTGTCAATCTCCACTACTTTTAGCTACCCTTTTAGAAATCTACTGAAGATGACAGGTGGCAGTCTCCACTTTACTCTATTTATACCATAGAAACAATTGGGTCTCATTTCACATTTACATGGACAGTGACACCTAGTGGCTTCTGCTTAAGAAACAAAACTTGGGACCCACCAGTCTTTGCTATATCAACGAAGAAAAATGAAGATAATTCAGATCGCAACACGTGGTGGCTTCTGCTCTCTTTTACTAGGATACGTGGCATCTTCCATCAATTTTAGAAAATAAAAACTAAGACCTTCTACAAATTCCACTTAGCACTTTCTACTTGATCCTGATACTTATCTTGTTAAAACCTTTCACTGAAAAGAGATGAAATGCGAGTGCCGATATGAAACTATGGATGATGACACTTGGCGTGTTCTGCTGAGTCACTGTGAGATACATGGCACATTTCGACCCACTCATAGAAAATATGAATGGTGCCTCAGATGACAACACTTAGCATTTCCACTTGAGAAAGGATGCATCGGAGGATGACACTTGTCAGCTTTCGCTTTACCCCGACACTTAGACATAAAATGAATCAAAAAGGAAAATAGAGCCCATGCTCTATTTTAAAACTCTACCATCTCAGACCAAAGTATGCAAAGACAAAATTTCACTGTGCACGACTAAAAAATAGAATGAAACTTAGAGTAAATTTTTACTCTATAGTTACTGGTGACCCCGAAGACTCTTGAGCCTGCTCAAAAAGAAACCACACTTTCCTGTATATAAAAATGTGGCAAAAATCACAACTTCAATAAGGTCATCTAATAAATAGACCATTCTGCATTAAATAGCCCCTGTTTATTTTACAACTCCTAAAAAATTAAATCAAGGTTAATGATGTCCTTGTACAAAACCTCTACAAAATATGAACTATAACCTTCAATTGGAATTCAAGCTGGATCAAAATAGCTTCCACTTCTAGCACTAACGAATTAGACACATCTGGGGAATTATGGAGATTTGAGAGAGAATTAATGTGTTGAGAGTCTTAAAATTTTTAAGAAGATTCTGAGCCATGGCCACGTGCTCAAAGAACACCTATTTAAAATAGAGAGTGGAAAAGAAAAAATGGGAAAATAGAGCAACAAAACTGAAAGCAAACTACTATATACAGCTAACTAGGTATATTTGCCTCCCTCTTGGATCAAAAGGAAAATTTTTGAAGTTTCCTTCTTCGCGAGAAGACTTATGATGCCAGACAAATGGCTGAATGGGATGGAGCTCTGGTGACTTGCTCATCCTGCCTGCCACCTTGATTGGCCTGGATTTGAGTGAATCAGAGTCAAACATGCTTCCACTATATACATACTCTTCTTGTTCTTGAAAGCTTGTCAAATGCTAATTTTTTATGATGTCATGTCTCATCAAGAAATCAATATCTATTGGCTCTTCACTTTGTGTCTCTTGACATACATCATTTTTTGGCTTATCTCCTTTTGCCTCATGCTCAGGTTCCATTTCATGATCATCCTCTTTGCTTACTTCAAAAATATCATCTTCAATTTTACCAACCTCTTAAAAGAACAATTTTGACATTTTATAGCAATTTTGCATATTTATTTGAGTCTCAATGCTACCTTCTCCACCTGAAACCAACTCACAGCCTTCCTGAAGAATAGTGTAACCTACCCCAATGACTTCAAACAAGTCATTCAAAACATGATAAAAAATTATCTCTTTTTCATCAGAGATAAAGGCAAAAGTTTGTGACTTGTCCTCTGGTTCATCAAAGGGTGTACCTATGATGATTTCTTCTTCATCTGTACTCATGGAATCTTCTTGACTAGCCATGAATTGAATATACTCCTCTTTACTTGCTTCCTTAAAAATATATTCCTTTGAAAAGGGATGAAGAAGAAGACTGATGATTATACATATGTGGAAGAGGAGATAATTCTTGAGCTAGAGTCAAATGATTCTCTTCTTTCCATTTGTCCATCACTTCATCTATATCAGATGTAGCTTGATAGCTCTCTTAGAGGGATGAAGATGGGGTGTGTTCAAATGTAGGATCTTCTATTTGATCATCATCATGAGTGAGAATAGCCTCAACCTCTTCAAGGCTTTGAGCAGAACCTTTCTCCTCCTTCTTTCTGCCCCATGATTCCATTGTTTGTTTCCAACTCATGACCTTGTGACCAGAAATTTTCCCTTGGGAATAGGTAGCAATTTTATCTTCTTCAAGATCCCTAGTTGGTTCATGATTTTCCCTCTTCCAACTCAATATTTGGGCATCATGTTGAGAGATCTGAGGATTGGTAGAAGAGGTATTTTTTGGCATAGGCTCCTCTCTAAGGTCTGAAAGCTCTATCTCTCTTTCTCTAAGAAATCTCATCTTTGCCTCTAATTCCTCAATTTGCTTAGCTATATTTTCTTGAAAGAGTCTTTCTTTGAGCTCATAGGAATCATCATAGAAGTGGGGAGTGCATGAAGGCTGTGATGAAAAACAAGAAGCTTCTTGAGGAAGGGTGGGAGGGACTTGAGGGGGAAGTGAGGGCTTGGATTCCACTTCCCTTGCTACCAACATAGACTTGACATAATTGGGGAAAAGACCTTGATAGGTTTGACTTGGCTCATGAGCAGGGGCTGTGTATATCTGATATGAAACTTGTGGTAGTGAATATGTAGGTTGATAGACTTGGTAAGGCTATCTCTCATGAATACTCAACTTCTCTTCTAAAAATACAATCAAGCGACACACATCCAACATCTCATATGTAAGCCTTTGCCAATTTACTCTTTCAATGGGAGCCCATTCACTTTTAATCATATCTACTGCATTTCTTACTTGATAGATGACATTATTAGGAATTTCTTGGCCGCATCCCCTTCTACTATCAAGCTCTAATACATGTTTTTTATATCCCAACAATGCTTGTTTGAAGGTGGAAATGAGATTAGTTTGAGTATGAGATGTAACATATTGGGAATATTGGGCATATGATTGATATGGCTCATGACAGGGCTGAGGCTAGTCATATTGGACCTGTGAAGGGCAAAAATTATAACCATATACATCCTTGTTGCTTAATGTGATTCCATGAGCAACCTGATCTTGATTAAAAATATATGAAGGTGCATAAGACCCATAGCTCTAAGTAATAGAATTATACATACTGAATGGTGATTTCTTGATGATAATAGGATTGCTTAACTAACTGATTCAACTCAGAGTCACTGTTGGTGTTGATAAAATAAAAACCTCCAAAGGCTAGTTAGCCGAAGAACACACCAAAAATTCAACTCCTTAAAAGATTAGTCCCATCGGGAGTGCCAAAAACTGTTGATGATTTAAAATTGCTCTTGATTCTAATCAACAACAATGGTAAGTTTCAAGATGTGGAACTTGAGACTTGAAACAACCTCCAGATTTTAAAGAAGCTAGTTCTTCTCTATATTAAGTAGATACTAGGAAAAGGGATAGAAATTTAAATCAGAAACACAAATACACGATAGGAAATATAATCTATGGTGATGTACCTAAATGTAATTTGACCTTAATCCTGAGCACAGTGAGACTATATGTACGATTGATTTACATTTAAGAGCAAACAAGTGCATGATCAATATAAAAGATGGAAACAATAAAAACAGAGGCTCACAGCATAGACTACTTTTGCTGTGATACAAAAAAATGTCAACAAAGGCATAGCAATCAATATTCTTATTTGAATCTTTTAGTCATATAAGAGGCACAAAAACATGCACATTTATATAAACTTTTCAACTCAAGAAAACAAGACAAAAGCAAATGGCATTCCTAATCCCAACTCTAGATAGTCTATAGCCTACACTACTTTTGCAAATGACACAAAAAATATCAACAAAGGCATAGAATTCAATCTTCTTATTAATTCTCCAGTCACATAAGAGGCAAAGAAACACATAGAGTTACATAAACCTTCCAACTTGAGAAGATAGAACATAAGCAAATGATATTACTAGTCACAGCTCTAGAAAGTCTAAACTCTTTACAATAATTCACTCTCAAAATTCTCTTTGATATCTCTCTCCCGCCTTTTTTGGTGATCTTTGCACCCTTATTTATAGCCTTGGATTCACTCTAGATTGTCTTCTTGTTCCCAATCTAATGGCCCAACTGAAATCTAACCGAACAGGCAGTGTCTAATAGAAGATATTTTATAGATTCTGAAATGCTTTGTCTTCTGGCAGTTCATTGGTTGAAACAGATTGCAAGATGTTCCCTTATCTTAAATTCTAGATAAAACTTAGCTATTTCTTTGAAAATCTTCCTATTACTTAGGAGACACCAGAAAATGACACTTGGCATGTTTCGTAGCACCTATTGAAGACACGCAACAATTTTTGCATAACTTATACTCTTTTGTATCTTTGCTCAGGAATGTTCCACCTTTGACACTTGTTGCTATCCGCTTCCTCAAAAATTCAACATCTTAAAAGAAAAAAATACCCACAACATTTCTTACCCGAGTAACTTTAAAAGGGCCACAGGGACAGGTGTTAATCTCCACTACTTTTAGTTACCCTTTTAGAAATCTACTGAAGATGACACATGGTGGTCTCTGCTTTATTTTGTTTATACCATAGAAACAATTTGGTCTCATTTCAAATTTACATAGACAGTGACACCTTGCGGCTTCAGCTTACTTAAGAAACAAAACTTGGGACCCACCAGTCTTTACTATATCAATGAACCAAAATAAACATAATTCAGATCGTGGCATGTGGTGGCTTTCACTCTCTTTTGCTAGGATACATGGCATCTTCCATCACTTTTAGAAAATAAAAACTGAGACTTGCAAATGCCACTTGGTGCTTTCCGCTTGATCGTGATACTTAACTTGTTAAAACCTTTCACTAAAAAGAGATGAAATGCAGGTGCTGATATGAAACCATGGATGATGACACTTGGCATGTTCTGCTGAGTCATTGTGAGATACGTGGCACATTCTGACCCACTCACAGAAAATATGAAAGGTGCCTCAAATGACAACACTTGGCATTTCCACTTGAGAAAGGATGCCTCAAAGGATGACACTTGTCAGCTTTTGCTTTACCCTGACACTTAGAAAAAAAAATCAAAAAAGAAAATAGAGCCCATGCTCTGTTTCAAAACTCCGCCATCTCAGACCAAATTGTGCAAAGACAAAATTTCATGGTGCACAATTGAAAAATAGAATGAAACGTAGAGTAAATTTTTACTCTACAAGAAGTTGATAGATTAGACAAAAAACATGGAGAATTTTTTAGTATGAAAAACAATGATGAAGATTAAGAAAATTAAAGTTTTCATGCATGAAATTGAAAGTTTATGCAATGATTTGGTCAGATGACCTACAGAAACAGAGACATAGAAAGGGTAATGAAAATATCAACATGTGGAGCAATAAGGAGAAGAATATAAGCGAGAAATTTATTACTATAGATTATGCACAAACCCTATACATAAGATTTTACAATTGAAAGTAAAAGGATAAAAGTATACAAATGATTTTTATAATCCTTCCACGTGTGTGGAACATGATGAAATAAAAGAATAAATAGATTTAAGGTATGTAAATGGTTTGAAGTTTTCCATTCAAGATGAATTGAACATGCACATAATAATTTACATGAAAAATACGTATCCATTAGCTTTGAAGGTAGAAGAAAAACAAAATAGACTAAATTTTAAAAGAACAATTGGGCCAATAAGATTAAAATCCCCTCCACTAAGGGGATGAAGTGGTTTCAATATCACTACAGGTGGATTTTATTCCACTATAGGGGAATCATCTCATGGTTTAGAAAGGAAAGAATATAATATACAATGGTTTCAATACCAACAATATGGAAGTGAATTTTAGAGAGGATGAGGCTATGTTAATGTCATAGGATGGTTTCCAAATTAACATTAGTCTTATGTTTGTTATAGATTTGGAAAAGAAGGATATAGATAATTTGAGTGTCTATGCTAACATGGAAAATAATGGAGGCAAGAGAATCATCCAAGAGTTAATTTAGTTGAGACTAAGATAAAATATCAAAATATTAAAGTTTTAAAAATATATATTGGAGAAAATATCATGATGAGGAGAACAATAATTATTCCAAGGAAAGATCATGTGCATAATAGGTAAGGTGATCATGCATGGCTATGAATAATTTTTTTTAACAAGGTGTTATTCAGGAGGTAAGATATGAAAACTAATTATAGATGGTGGTAGTTGTGAAAATATTTTTTCTAATGACATGATTGAGAAACTAGGTTTGTAGTGTGAAAAACATCATTATTTTTATCGTATTTCATTGTTTAATAAAGGGAATGAAGCTACAGTAGATAAACAAAATTTAATTATTTTTTAATAAGAAAAACATACAAGGGTGAAATCTGGTGTAATTTTATAGCAATGGATGCATTCTATGTGTTATTGGTGAGACCATGGTAGATTGATAGAAAAATAATTCATGATGGTGAAAATAAAACATATACCTTTTATAAACATGATAGGAAGATAATTTTATTACCACGTAAAGAATAAGGGTAGGCTTAAATCACGTTCTACACAAAATAATTTATCAATGAAATGACCATGATAGGTTATTATTATACATTAATAACAAATAAATAAGACACAAATATGGTTAAAATGCCAAAAAAGTAGCAAAAGTGTTGAAATAAGATGCAAATGTAATCCCTGATGAGTTAATAGATGGTTTACCACCAAAGAGAATAAACTAAACATAATATAGATTTAATTATAGAATCATCTCTACACAGTCAAAAAAGGTATAGGATGAGTCCAATAGAACATATAGAATTGAATAAACACGTTACTAAATTGGTGAGAAAGGGTTTAGTAAGAGAGAGTATGATTCTTTGTGCAACACCAATATTTATAACTACAAAAAAGATGGAAGGTAGAGGATGTGTGTGGATAGTAGATCAATAAATAAAATTATCATCAAAAACATATTTCATATACCTCATTTAGATGATATGATGGATGTTCTTTCAAGCGAAAAATACTTATAGTGAACTGAGTTGTTACTATCAGATTTAGATTCATAATAGAGATGAATGGAAAATAACATTCAATACTAGGGATGGCATATATGAATGGATGGTGATGACATTTTAATTATCTAATGTACCCAACACATATACGGGTCATGAACATAGTGTTATGAAATTACATTGGTATTTTTGTGGTGGTTTATTTTCATGAAATGTTGATAGTCAATAAGACTAAAGAAGATAACTTAAGCCATTTGAGAATGCTATTAGATTTGTTAAGAAAGGATAAGCTCTATAAAATTTTGAAGAAGTGTAGATTTATGAAAAATAGTTTGATATTTTTAGGATATTTATTTTCAATAGATGGAGTGAGGATGGATGAAGAAAAGGTAAAGGAAATTGTTGAGTGCCATATTCCAAAGATTGTATTAGAGGTAATAAGTGTCCATGGTTTATAATTTTTTTAAAAAATATTAATTAAGAATTTTAGTAGTCTTGTTGCACTAATAACATATTGCATGAGAGGAAAAAAATTTTTTTGACAAGATAAGTAAGAAAAAGCTTTTGAGTTATTTTAGAATAAGATAATAGAAAAAACTATTTTAATATTACTATATTTTAACAAAGAATATGAGGTTGACTGTGATGCTTCACATGTGGGAATTGGTGTTGCATTTAGTCAATAAGGAAGACCAATAGAATATTTTAGTGAGAAATTGAATTAGATAAGAAAGAAGTATTTTACATGTGACATTGAATTTTATGTCATTGTACAAGAATAAGGGCATTAGATGCATGACCTAGTGCCTAAGGAGTTTATCCTATTTATAGTTCATGAGTCTTTGAATTATGTGAACATTCAAAAGAAATTAAATATTAAGCATGAAAATTGGGTGTCTTTATTTTAGGGATATACTCTTGTTTTAAAATGTAAATCAAGACAGTGGCATTTTTAACTACAATGGTGAGAGAATTAGTTAGATTTGAAGTTGTTAAGTAATTATATGATACTGATCTAGATTTTGGAAAGATAATTGATTAGTTTAGGAATACATTAGCATGTGAGATAATTACTATTCATGATGAATATACTATACAATATGGTTATCTATTCAAGTAAAAAAAAACTATGGATTAGAGTTGGGTCTCTAAGAGACAATAGTATAAATAATTTCACAACGGTGCTTGGTTGGACATTTTGGTAAGGCTAAGATAATAGTTTTGGTGGAGAAGTATTTATGATCAAATATGAAGATATATATGGTAATATATTTTTTGATATGTAGAATATGTCAAGTAGCTAAAGGACATGCAAAAAATATAGGGTTGTACATTACATATCCAGTTCCAAGTGGATTTCATGTTGGGATTACCAAATAAAAAAATAAGTAGTAATTTAATTTATCTTATTGTAGATAGCTTTTTTAAGATGGTTAAATTTATTGTAGTTATTAAAAATAATTATGCCACTAGAGTTTTAGAACATTTTTTAAAGATGTGAGATTGTATAGTGCTCTAAAAACCATTACATCGGATAGGGACACAAAATTTCTAAGTCATTTTTAGAGGACATTATGAAAGAAGTTGGTAACTAAAGTAAAATTTACTAGTGCATACCACCCAAAAATAAATGGATAGATAGAAATTATAAATAAGATATTGGAAAATCTATTGAGATTCAAAGTTGGAGACAATCCCAAGTAATAGGACTTGGCTTTACCATATGTTGAGTTTGTATATAATAATTTAGTGGACAGATCAACATGAAAATCACTATTTCAAATTATTTATGGGAGAAATACTATGGGTGTTTTATATTTTGTCCAGTTACCAATTAAAAAATGAGTTAGTGATGATGGAGAAGTATTTGTAGAGGATATAAAAAAGTCTCAAGAAGAAATGAGGAGAAAGTACATCAAAGCAATAAGTATAAAGTAGTAGCCGATGTCAGAAGAGTGTCAAAGTTATTTTAAGGATATTTAGTGATGGTTTAATATAGGAAATAAATATTTCTAATAGGCACATACAATAATTTGAACTAAAATAAAATTAGTTTCTATAGAATTTTGAATAAAATCAATGATAATGCTTATGAGGTGAGTTTGCTAAAGAATTTTGATATCTCTCCAATATTTAATGTTTCAGATTTATATGATTTTTTTGGAGAATATGATGAAGGGGAATAAGATTAATAAATAGATTAAAAATAATAATAAACAAAGAAGAAGAAATAAAATATAATTCAAGTTAAAGATAAGAAGATAATTCACACAAGGCAAGGAAGTTATAATAGGTATTTCATATACTGGGAAAGACTACAACACAAAGACAACACCTGGATTTCAAAATGAATGATTAAAAATATTGAAAAGAAGAAATGGGAGGGATTAAATTAAGGCAACTCATAGGCATTAAGTTATTTTCAACCAGAGGAGAACGATACAGAGACCAAACTCAAAAAGGCCATAACAAGTTCTATCTGATTATCTATGTTTTTAAAAAAATTTAGAGGCCATATATGACCATTTTAGGGCCCAAAAATGCATTAAAATATTTTTAAAATATTTTTCTATTTTTAAAAATAGGGTATTTTCTTAATAATAAATTAACTAGATTTGAATTTCATCCATTACGATATTTTTAGTGTTTTGAAGATATGTGGAGGATTTCTCCATTTTCAGAAGTAGTGTATATTTTTGTAATTGTTTTCACTTTGAGTATCACGCTTTTATTATATGTTTCATGTTTTCTCACTCAATTGACATAATGGAAAATCTTTAAGGTTATGGGTGGCCTATGACTAAATATAACCTATAGAGAGGGTTGACTCCCTTGATGCTTCATGTACTCAAATTACAAGGAAAAGTGAAAGAAAAATTTGAAAGCAAATAAAAAAGGGTGATGCAGCAAAATTTATGTCTCCTCCTATTGACCATGAGTTGGTAATAAATCTAGGACAAGGTTAAATATGATCACAAAAATTCCAACACTTCTCTAGCATAAGTATTTCAATACGGAGGTTTTGGTTGTTACATTAGCTAAGAGGAACAATCAAGAGACCTAGAATGAGGCACTACTGAAAGTATTCCACATTTAGAATTTGTAAAATCACTTGACACACAACATATGAATTGAAAAAAAATAACTTAATCATAATATGCAATAATGAAGAGGATAAATGAAAGGATATTAAGTAACAACACTATCATTCATCAATAACTCACCATGAACACACTAAATGTGATATGAAGAAGGTAAAATAGTTTGCATTCACTTCAAAATCAAAAAGTACCAAGTTTAATAGGGATTCACCGTACTAACATGTAGGATCATTTTAAAAGCCATTCAAGGCCAAATATATAAAATAATTAATGAGAGAAGGGGAAGAGACTAGGAATCCCTTGAATACTAGCACCATCTATTTTTTAGTTACAAAACTGAAATATCCTTCAATAAGTCATGCAAATAAGTGTAGTCATATTTTTTTCAATGTACTATGCTAAGTGTTGGTAAAGTTATCAATGAGGTATGACATATAAGTTCAACATGGCTAACTTTATTATTTTTAAAACTTATTTTATTATCTTGGAGTTACAATTCCACTTCTTGAAGAACAATTACAAGTTGAGGTCTCGACTCATTTATTATCATCATCACCTCCCACCTCATTGCTATGTAGCATTATTATTATCCATTGAATTCAAATCCCTTTGATATTTGAGACACATAATTCATGTTTATGGACCTTTAAGAACTGATGCATAAGTATGTATTAGGCCTCTTAAATTTCTTCAAGAATATGCTTAACTAAAACTAGTTCTTTATGAGATACACTTGATATAACTAGCTTCTTAGACTACTCTAGGTTTCTTTTCTAGACTTTTAAAAGGTGAAAATTGGTTTAACAATTCAAAACATCCTTCACTACCTGCACAAATATACTATGAAGTCGAAACCTCTCAAAACAAGCTTGGAATAATATATAGAGGACAATATTTATATTTGAGAGTTCATATTAATTTGAAGCTAGTAAGATGCCTATATGTTGATCTCTTAAATCTTCTTGTAAAAATTGAGATTGTTTTCATTGTGATTTGGAGTTCCATCCTAGATTCATATTAGATTTATATAGGGGTTCTTCAAGGTTCTTGTTCCGTTTGATGACCTTAATAAGATCTTCAACATTTATTCCCTATGCAAATAAGAAGATAATATTCACATGGCTTTCTTTAGAGACTTGAAACCTATTATATCACCATGGGAATATATATAATGTATTTTGGTAGGTTATTAGACATCTTACCAGGATTGAGAGACCTCTTAAACTAGTCAAAATACCTTACTCACTCAAACACTTGCAAACAGGTTCATAAATGTTATTTCTAGACCATTTTCATGCATTTCTCCTCCACATGTGCCATGTTTATTGACCCAATATGTCACCATGAGGTGTTTATACATCATCAAGGTGATTTCAAGGAATTTTAAGTGCATTATAATAATTTAAACAAGCACTCTCAATCTTTGATCTCCTTGAGGGAAAAAGGAAATTTTAGATCTCTATCTTGTTAACAATTCTTTATAGAGTTGAGCCCCTTAATGAAATAAACAATATAGTGAAGCTGGAGTAGAAATTGCTTATAATCATCACCTAATGGAATTTTTCCCAATGCATATATTTTATTAACTTCTCATGTGTTATATTTTACCTTCTTGAGCATTTTGGGCCTAGTTCTTTCCCCCCCTTCAAGAAACAACCACATCAAAATGACACTTATTTCCTTTCCAATGACTTGATGGAGTTCTTGAGTAAATTTTACCTTATGTTAGACCTTTATCATCTAATTGAGAAATATTTTGAACTTGAGGAGGCTAGAGGAGGTTGTGGATAAGCTATATCACTTTGTGCCATTGTTCTCTTTTTTTTACATGCTTTGATTCACTATGCAAACCTATAAATATATCTGACACATGCCTTTTCTTTCCATGAAATATTTTAGTTGGGAACATGCCCTATTGTATATTTTTTAATCTATGTACCATATATCAAATGTAACACTTTGTGACTATGGAAATGATGATGGTAATGTCCAAGAATATCTTTTATCTCTTTTCCTACCATTATGCTACATTTGGAGTTAAAGCAATTAACAAAGAGGCTTCAATTGTGAATAAATATAAACATATTATATGGGTATAAAAACATAATGAATTAAAATATTACCTTCATTAAATTCCAAATGAACCAAATTGACCCCTTTGACCTTTATGCATGGTACTAAATCCTTACACTTGATGTTCTCCTCAATGGGGTTATATTATAATATTGTAACAAGAAATAGAAAAAAAGCCAATCGAAACCTTTATATCTCCAAAAATATCTTAAAATTTACAAAGTGATTGAAAAGATAATGTTTTTACTTCATTAATTTTGTTTCTAATCCACTATTTACTATGGAGCACCATGCATCTTTTGAGATCACCACCTCATTGTCTTTCTCCATGGATCACCTATACCTTGACTCTCATAAAAAAACCTTAATATTTCAAAATTTACCTTAAACTTTAATAAGATACATTAAAAATGACCTCATTTGGACTTCTCTGCAAGGGAAATTGATGCAATAGTCAATTTTTGGATGGTAGGGGTTGAATTTTGGCCTATGAGACCAAAATGTCAAAAAAACTGGTGACTTATAGGGGTTGGTTAACCTAATAAACAATTAAATAAATATCCGTAATAGTCTATTAGGCTAATAATTCATTTAAAAATTAGTAACAAACTCGATATAGGACTTGAAAACTTAGTATAATCCTTTAGAAGAAGTTATGAAAACTCATACTACCTTCTCAAACACACATCAAAGAAGAAGAAAAAAACCTATGTCATGAGACCCTTAGGGAAAAGAAAAACAACAAAAAACATGGAAAACATGTGGTAGAAACATTATAAGAAATGAAAATACTAAACTACTATGTACAATCCTCAAAAATTCTTCATTCTACTTGGATAAAAAGAAAAACCTCGCAGGTCTTCTCCATATGGTTGAAAAAAATGAAGAAAAAATTGGTGCTTATATGTTTTTATTGTTTGATCATCTCTTTTCTATCTTGACAACCTCCTTATTTTTATTTCAAATGGATCAACTGAATAAAATACATATTATATATAAACTAACTATTCTTATCATTCAATACTCACCTCATGTTGCTCATCATCATTGAGAAATCTCTCCAATGTGATCACATTCTGATTCATAGGAAAATATACAACATCAACCTATGATGGATCATTAAAACAATGTTCTTGGAATTCTATGAAAATTTGAGAAATGTCATTTTACTTTTCAACTTTTTTAAATTGTTCAATCTCTTTAAAGAGTTTCAAATACTACCCCCTAGTTTCATCAAGGTTTTCATAAGATGCGATTTGATCAAAACATCTTAGACATGTTCTCCAATATTTAAAACCACCCTATCAACATCCTCATGAGGAAATGTATGCCTACAAAGAGTATGAATATATTTAATGGGCTCAAGGTATTGTTTTCATTCTTCATTGGGGTCTTTTTTTTGGTTACTTTAATAAATGTCCTCTTTTTCAAGGTCTGCCAATTAATTAATGCATTTATAACCAATATTAAAAACATAAAAAAAGTTAATATCAAGTGAAATAGGCTATTGGGATGTCATGTTTAAAGGACTGCTCTTCTCAACCTTATTTATATTATAGTCTCCTTAATAAAGAACATAACCTTCTTTTAGAACATCAAATAATTCTTGCAAATGTCTTTCACTTGTTTGTGGCTTATTTAGACCATATTTTAGTTTCATGTGATTTGGTATGGAGGTGGTCTTATCAATAATGGAGAAGGATATTAATTATTCACCTTATTCATTATGTTCTTGAATGTCAAAATAACCATTGGCCCACTCAAAAGAGTCATTAGGAGCCTCTTCAATTAGTATAACAACCTCATTGTGAGTAGTGTCTCCTTTGTGTCATTGTGCTTGCAAACTAATTTCAAATTGATTAAGGGATTAGTATTTAAATACATGTTCTTCTTATATGTCTTATTCACTTTGAAAATATTCTTACACCACACCAAGTGGTAGTTCCTCAAATAATCTAGTGTCTTCTTCTTCATGCTCAAAAATATCATTGTGTCTACTATGCCCCATTAGGTCTGAAACAATATGAAATTACTCATGAAAATAGTAATTTATTTGATTATCCTCCTTTTCATCAAGAGAGGTGATGTCCCTTGCTTCAAACTTGGCCTCTTCTTCATCAAAAGCATGCCGAAAAGACTATTTTTTTTCCTTTTGCCCTGAGTCTAGGATATAGTGATATAATGAAGGTTGACAAAGATTAACTCCTCATCACATTCACTTAGAACACTCTTTTCGTATCCCATATGATCTTCAATTTCCTTTCATAGAACTATTCCTCCTTCAAATAGAGATATGGCGGGAGCTAAATAAGGTACACTTGGTAGAATAGGAATTTACAACATTATGGGCTACCATTAAATTATATTTAGGGTTGAAGAAGCATTCCTAAAACGTTGAGGTTTGGAAGTGACAGTTTCATTCAATAATTCTTAAAGAGGAGGAAAAGAATCTTGTGATAGGGATACTCCATTCTTATCTTTCAAATTAGTAATCCACCAATCAATCTTAGATATGACTTTATCTTCATGAAAAACTCTAACTAAAGAGGTGGATGAAGGATTTGTGAATCTTGGAAAATTTCTTGGTTTGGTGTCTACCAGCTTTTCCTCATGCTAGTTTTGGTTTGGTGTGTAAGGACTAGTCTAAGAAGACTGACATGAGGTATAAGTTTGAGAATCTTGAGGAAGAATGGGTGGAGTATGTATAAGTATAGGCTCCTTCATAGGGTTAAGAGTATAAAAGCTTGGTATTTTAAAACAAGTAGGTTAATTTAAAGAACCTTGTCTAAAACTAGGGATAAGAGGAGGCAATTGAGGTTTGGATTCAATTCTTTATGATCTCATGGACTGATTAATTTACTCTTTTATATCCTCATCATATCTTTTTGATGGCTTTACTTATTTTTGGTGCGTATAGGAATGATATGAAAGTTCCTCTTGATATCTATTATATCTATCTTTTCATATCATTCTCCATATATTATCTCATATAGTCAAGCCCTATCTCCTTGAAGTCTCTTTCAAACTGTTTGGAAGGAAAATAGTTTTGCCAAGGATAATTGGTAGCATGAGTAGGGATACAAGGGGGATAAATATCATGGGAATAATGGTATCTAGATAGGTTAGGGATACTTGAGTTGAATCCGTAAATTTTCTTAGCTTGATACAAAGGATATGAAGGTACAAAAGATGCATTTTCACAAAAAAAGATGATTAAAATACATACCAATTGATGATCTTTAAGCACTTAGACTACTTAAAATAGATTTAGGTAACTTGGAGTCACCATTGGTGTTTATATAGATATTTATAAAGGCTTTTATGATGAATAACACCACCAAAAATTTCTTAGTAGATGAAAATTTGGCCCCATCAAACATGCCAAAAACTCTTTTTACTTTAATTTTCACCCTTTTAGGAAATCTTTATGGTATCCTCACTCAACTAATATAATGGTAAATCTCTAAGGATATGGGTGGCCTATGATTAGAGATAACCTAAAAAGAGGGTTGCCTCCCTTGATCCTACACCTATTCAAATTACAAGGAAAAGGGAAAGAAAAAATGAAAGCAAACAAAAAAAGGTGATGCACCAAATTTTAGGTCTTTGCCTCTTGAACATGATCTAGTAAAAAAGCTATGATAATGTCGAATATGATCACATAAAATTCAATATTTATCTATCATAAGTATTTCAATATGGAGGATATAGATGCTATATTATCTAAGAGGGACAATTAAAAGGCCTAGAATGAGTTACTAATGAAAGTGTTCCATGATTAACATTTGTAAAACCATTTGAAATATAATATATGACCTATAAAAAGATAAATTACTCATAATAAGAAATATTGAAAAGGAAAAATGTGAGGAGATTGAACATCGACACTATCATTCATCAATAATTCACCATGAACACACTGAATATGAGATAAAGAAGGTAAAAATAGTTTGCATTCACTTGAAAATTAATAATTATCAAGTTTAGTAGGGATTCACCATACTAAAAAGGATGATCCTTTCACAAGCCATTCATGGTCAAATATATATAATAATTAATGAGAGAGAAGAGGAAGAGAATAGGAATCCCATGAATTCTACCATACTCCCTTTTTAATTATAAAATATAAATATCCCTCAATAAATCATGCAAGTAAATGTTTTCATCTTGTTCTCAATTTACTAGGCCAAGTGTTGGTAAAGTTTTCAATGAGGGATGGCATATAATTTCATCATGGCTGACTTGATTCTTCTTGAAACTCATTCTCTTATCTTCCAGTTATAGGTGCACTTCTTGAAGAGTAGTTATAAGTTAAGGTCTTGACTCATTGACTCTAATCATGACCTCCAACCTCTTTCGTCAGTAGCATTCATATTATCCATTGTATACAACTCAATTTTATATTTGAGACACCTAATTCATGATTGGGAAACTTCAACAACTAATGCGTATGCATGTATTAGGCCTCGTAGAGTTGTTCAAGAACATACTCATATATAAAAAGGTATTTATGAGAGAGACTTCATAGAACTAGCTTCTTAGACTGCCCTAAGATTATTTTAAAGGTTTCTCAAAGGTGAAACATAGGTTAACCAACTCATAACATATTCTGATACCTATACAAACATAGTATGAAGTTGTAACATCTCAATACAAGCTTGAAATATTGGACAGATGAATATATATCTTTTAGAGTTCATATTACTTTGAAGCCAATAAGATGACTATATGTTGATCTCTTAAACTTGCTTGTATCCATTGTTATGGACTTTTTTGTCACCTAGATATCCATCCCATAGTGGTATTATATGTCTAAATTGGTCATTGAAGGTTCTTATGCCATTATATGAAATTAAGAAGGTCTATAAACTTTCTTCCCTATGCAAACAAGAAGACAATCTTCACATGGCTTGGTTTACAGAATTGAAACCTGTTATATCACCATGGGAATATTTAAAATGGATTTTGGGAGGTTATTATATCTCCACCTAGGCTTGATAGACCTATTCAATTTGTAAAAATAGTTTACTCAATCAAGCACCTATAAATAAGCTTGAAAATATAGTTTGTAGATCATTTTCATGCATTTCTCCTCCACGTGTGTCAAGATTATTGACCCAATAGGCGACCATGAGGTGTGTAGAAATTAACAAGATGATTTAAGGGCATTTGAAGTGCATTATAATAATTTAAACATGTATTTTCAATCATCAAGATTCGTGAGGGTAAAAAAGGCAATTTTAGGTCTCTATATTGTTAATTATTGTTCATAAAGTTGAGGTCCCTAATGAATTAACAAATTCCATAAGTTAGAATAGAAGAACCTTATAAATTCCATAAGACCATTCATGAAGGATTTATAAATTTACTCTCCTATTGGTATGTCTTTTTTTTTGACCTATTGATATGGAGCGTGCATTGGATTATTATTTCATGTGTTTCCTTCATTATTCTTATTTTAAGGTTCTATGCTCTTTCAATAACTCTATACAATTGCTTGTATTTTATTCATGAACTAGTGTTTGCATTTGATCTAGATATCTTGGTGGTTGTTCCATTAGGATTTTAGGTCAATAAATTAAGAGATAAAAATGAACAAGACTCACTTAATCATATCTTCAAATAAATAAAATTCAGGTTAAATAAATTGACATAGCTAAGACAAAGAAGAAACATCAAAGATGAACAAAATCTCTTTGGTATTATGAGTTAAAATTCTTTCTTGGGTATTAAACATTTAGATTCTTCCTTTGATATTAAATATTAAAGTTTTATTATGTTAAAATACATAAATCCCTCGAGTGTTTCCCAATATTTATCAAATACCTATATAAATTTGGAATACACCTTAATGTTTTTTTATTGTTTTTTCTATGAGGTTTTTTGTTTTGGTTGTTGTTATTGTTGTTATTCCAATGTATTTTAAAAATTTGCATTAGATTTCCAACTTAATGCTTCCATAATTGTTTTCCTTTGCTATTATACAATTTACATGTGCTTATATGAAGTGTTATCTTAATTTTTTGATGTGTGTGTAGTTTGTAAATTGCAATGTTTTTAAACATGAGAGATTTAATTCTATTAGTGATCCGTAAACACTAGTAGGAACTTCACTACTTTTGTAAATATGTTTTAAATGGATCTTTTAAATTCTCAATTCCAAAATTTACACTGAATTGGAGGTAGAAATTTCTCAACTTTTAAGATGTTGGAATGATTAAATCTGATTAAAATCTGATCCAAATGAAGTTTCAAAAATGAAATAAAGGTGAATTGATAGATCACATCAAATATCCATTGAAACTATCATATTTTTCAAATTCTTGATTTTATCCAATTTCTCGTAAATGATCAATTCATTAAATTTTGCATTCTAATTAAAAATCTAAATTTATAATCTAAATAATAAATAAAACTAAAATGCAAAAATGAATCAAAAGATCGAAAAATAGAAATTCTTTATGGGGTTCAGAATTCCTACATCCCCGGGTTTGTATCAAAACGATCCATTAATGTTGCTAAAATTTGCTAGATAAAATAATACTTACAAACAACAAAAGATCATATCTCTCTTAAAAAATAGTGTTTCAGACCTTCGAAAGACCTTGGCTGACTCAGCACATCCTTCACCTTCCTGAATCACATGTAGAGGCTTCTCCAAATTGAAATTGGAAACTTATATAGCTCAAAATGGCATCACAAATTCCCCAAAATGGGCAGATGAATATACTACATAGAGCGTATCAAAATTCTAAAAAACTTTGTAGTTTACTACGAGCTCTGGTTTGGCCTCTAAGGGCTCCAAAATGACCAAATACAACAAAATGGTCTATATTCTCCAATACATAGTCAGCCAAAAGCTTACCTTTAAATACAAGTTCCCTCCTTTCAAAACACTTGGAAGTCTGTAGCCTAAGCAGTCAAGGCCTATATATTTTGCATGGGAGGTCAATGATTCAAGTCTTCAGCATCCCTTTTAGGGTGCTTGCTTATCCATTTGTCCTACGTTGAGAAGTGGAACGATTCTCCAGGCTTCTAAAAGGGTTGGTGGCTCCTTTGAATCTACCAACACCCCCCCCCCCCCCCCGCATTTTGTGGGATTTCAATGCCAAACATAGTGTGGTAGTTGGTTGGTGCCAACTTAGCATGGGACGTTGGTTCAAATACCAACTTTAGTATATGTGCTTATCTCCATGCCCTCTTCTCACGTTCCACGAGGTAGATGGACATGGAATACTGAGCATTATCTTGAGTTCCTATGAATCAACATTTCTCACGGCTTATGTGGCAAGTTGGTTTCTCCCATGTGGTTGGGGCTCACTTGGTAATTTTTTTAAATATTACCAATGAATAATTACAATTTAAAAAAAAAAAGATAATTATCCCTCTTTTTTTGGGATTTCAAATCTACAAACTTTGCATCTTCAAATCTACGGACTTTGCAATTTCAAATCTATGGACTTTGTGATGCAAATTTAAATACAATGCTTTTATCCATGCACACTATCAAAGAGAACAATCACCCAAAGTGTTTGGACATCCATTAACTGGCACATGTCACCTTCTGATTGATCCACTTGGCCTGTCCACATTACGCCACCTCATCTTGTGACACCACATTTTTCCCTGTCGCATTAGAACTTCAACGGCTTATAACTTGAGCATACGGTGTCTGTTTTGCAAACCACAAAAAGCACTGAAAAGATATCAACGAGATCTACACTTTGAAATTGGTTTCATCATGACTTGAAAACTTTTTTAAAATTGAACTCTAGATCACACCTCCCTATAAAAGAGGCTTTTGGTCTCCAAAAGTCGACTGTCACCTGAAATCTTATAACTAGTCTACTACATCACATCACACAGAACCCAATCATAGAAAGAGATAAACATTGGAAAAATAAATGATTCAAAACTCAAGTAAAAATGCCTACACATGGCATGATTAAAATAATCTGCAAGTGCCAATAACTTGATCACAACATACTAAAATTGTCTACCCACATCACATTCTGTAAAGTGGTGAACTAGAAATAACTGAAACAATTCCCAATGTAACTACAAAACAAGTTTGTTAATGCTGACAACATATAATGAATGTTGTAGACATGTTGCAATACAATGCCCTGGTATGGGACTTATATGCTAAGCAAATGCAAACAACACAGAGTGTATATTGCCTAACATACAAACATGCCCATAGGGTCTTACAATGCATCAATACATCCATGTGACAAAAATAGATATATTCAAAATAGTAGTCAAATTAGTGTTGTAACGAATTAACTCAACCTACAACATGCATTCTACTATTATCTCTAACTGATCAAATGAGTTCAAGTCCTCTAGACAACTCATATAGCATAAATAGGAGATTCTAAAACATAGAGCTTTTAAACATAAGGTGAGAATTGAAATAATTGGAATGATGAACCTATCTCAAAGAGTTATCACAAACTCTACTAATGCATCATCAAAGCTTGTCCTTTCCCTTAATAGAATTCTTAACAATGCTTTGAAAGACAAGTGCATTTTAAAATCCACTTAATCAAATTTTCTGCCTAGTTAACTTGATTTCCTTAGTGGATTCCTTAACATCATTTTGGATTGATTTAACTTCATTGAACTTATTAATAGGTTGATAAATCATCTTAGTTTTACCATTTCTAGAATGAGAAGATGATTGATGTTTAAAACAATGATCAATCTGATGTCCACTCATATGGCAATGAGTGCAAATAACCTTCTTAGGTGAGGTCTCCCTTTTACCTCTTTTTGCTTTGCCATGACGAGAATGGTCTTGAACACTTGCAATATGCTTAAGAAAAGCATCTCTTTTTCAACAAAATGCAAAATTGTGGTTATGCATCCCACAAAAAGTACATGGAAATGATTGCATCATCTTCTAAATGTTAAATCTAAATTTTTTAAACATAAAAAGTGGATCAGAAGATTTAGTGTTAACTCTAGTGTAGGAACTAGGAGGTGGAATCTTAATACCTCTTCTACTTTCCTTCTTACACCGTACATGCTCTACTAGTGGCCTCGATCCTTTGTTATTAGAAGCTTGTCTTCCTTTAGCCATGGAGGAAGTTTCTCCAATTTCCACCTGCTCACTAGTGTAACCCAAACCTGCATGAAGAGAAGTATGCTCTACCTATACTGGGTTATTAATTCCTTGGCCATCTTAACCAAGACCTCTTCCATTAAATCCCATTTTCATCAACAATTTGGATCCTATACCCTTAGTGTGTTGTTCAAAACTACCGAAAGCATCATTACTTGAATCTAAATCTAAATGGAGAGAAGAAGTAGATGAATTACATGGTGAATAACTTACATTGCATTCATTCATAGTCTCTACATCTGAAGTGGAAGGTATTGCCTTCTTTGGTTCACCACACTACAATTTGATTAAAATTTCATCCTTAGATTCAAGATTTGATTTCAAACATGCAATTTTCTCTTCAAGGGAATAGAGCTTGCATCTCAAGAATACATTCTCATCCTGAATTTGGTTATTGATTCTTTCAAGCTCTTCCATCTTGGCTTTATGTGAGAACTTACCCATGCTTTCTTGCAAACACACTGATTCCACAACTGCACACTACAATCTAATCAAGTGATATTGAAAACTAATAAATTGAAAGCAACTGTCAAATCACACAATCAGAAGCTAACCCAAATTTTTAACTACTCTGATACCAAAATATGATTCGTAAACACCAATAGGAACTTCACTAATTTTATAAAAATGTTTTAAATGGATCTTTTAAATTCTTAATTCCAAAATTTACACTAAATTGGAGTCACAAATTTCTCAACTTTTAAGATGTTGGAATGATTAAATCTAATTAAAATCTGATCTAAATCAAGTTTCAAAACTAAAATAAAGGTTAATTGATAGATCACATCAAATATCCATTAAAACCGTTATATTTTTCAAATTCTCAATTTTATCCAATTTCCCATAAATGATCAATTCATTAAATTTTGCATTTTGATTAAAAAAATGAATTCATAATCTGAATAATAACTAAAACTTAAATGTAAAAATGAATCTAAAGATCAAAACACATAAATTATTTATGGGGTTTGGAATTCCTACGTCCTCGGGTTCATATCAAACTGATTCATTAATGTTGCTAAAATTTGCAAGCTAAAATAATACTTACAAACAACAAAATATCATATCTCTCTTAAAAAATAATATTTCATACCTTTGAAAGACCTTGGCTGACTCAGGACATCCTTCACCTTTTTGAATCATACGCAGAGGCTTCTCCAAATCAAAATTGTCAACTTCTATAGCTCAAAATGGCATCACTAATTCTCTAAAATGGGCAAATGAATAAACTGCATAGAGAGTATCAGAATTCTAAAAAACTTTGTAGTTTACTCTAAGCTCTGGTTTAGCCTCTAAGGGCTCCGAAATGATCAAATACAACAAACTGGTCTATATTCTCCAATACACAATCTCCGAGAAGCTTACCCTTAAATACAAGTTCGCTCCTTTCAAAAAACTTAGAAGTCCATAGCCTAAGTGGTCAAGGCCTATCTATTTTTCATGGGAGGTTGGCAGTTCAAGTCTTTAGCCTCCCTTTTAGGTCACTTGCTTATCCATTTATCCCACATTGAGAAGTGGAACGATTCTCCAGGCTTCTAAAAGGGTTGGTGCCTCCTTTGAATCTGCCAATGCCCCCCATTTTGTGGGATTTCAATGCCAAACATAGCGTGGTATTTGGTTGGTGCCAACTTAGCATGGGACTTTGGTTCAAATACCAACTTTAGTATATGCACTTATCTCCATGCCATCTTCTCACATTCCACGAGGTAGATGGACGTGGAATACTTAGCATTATCTCGAGCTCCTATGACTTAGAATTTCTCATGACTTATGTGGCAAGTTGGTTTCTCCCATGTGGTTGGGGCTCGCTTGGTAATTTTTTAAAATATTACCAATAAATAATTACAATTTAAAAAAAAAAGATAATTATCCCTCTTTTTGTGGGATTTCAAATCTCCAGACTTTGCATCTTCAAATCTACGGACTTTGCAATTTCAAATCTATGGACTTTGTGATGCAAATTTAAATACAATGCTTTTATCTGTGCACACTGTCAAAGAAAATAATCACCTAAAGTGTTTGGACACCCATTGACTGCCACATGTCACCTTCTGATTGATCCACTTGGCATGTCCACATTGTGCCACATCATCTTGCAACACCACATTTTTCCCTATCACATTAGAACTTCAACGACTTATAACTTGAGCATACAGTGTTCATTTTGCAAACTGCAAAAAAGCACCGAAAAGCTCTTGACGAGATTTACACAATGAAATTGGTTTCATCATGACTTGGAAACTTTTTTTTTAACTTAACTCTGGATCAATTAGACTTTAACAAAACTAAAATAGTTAAACCACATATATCTAGGTTAATAATATTTAATATTATAATATTTTAAGAAATTTTCATTATTTTTTAAAGAAGTCTATTTTGTTGTAGATGGTGCCAACAAGTGTCTGTGTTAAGCACAAAATAATAATAATAATAATAATAATAATAATAATAATAATAATAATAATAATAATAATAATAATAATACATTATTTTTAAATTTATATTTATTACTAAATCATTAGTATTTTTTTATAAAAAAATTGAGTTATATTTGATATTAGAAGTAAAAATGATCTTTTCACCAAAAATATTAGATCTTTGATCTTCTAAGTTAATATAAAATTTTATAGCATCAAAATAATTTAATTAATATTTTATTCTCTTATACATCTTTTTTATTATAAAAACAATTTTAATTAAAAAATTTTGAAGTAAAAATTATAAATAACATGATAATGAGATATAAAATATATCAATATATAAATCCATTTAATTATATCATTCATTGAACATATCTCACAAAAATGATTTTCCTTTGCTATTCAATATCTTTTATTTTATTTACATATAACTTAATTCTTCAAAAATATTTAGTAAGGGGTGTGTATTCTTAAATTCTAAAACCAAAACATAATTATCATTACAATTTTTAATACAGTTAATATAATAAAAATAAAAAGTAACTACTATAAAACCCTTATTCTAATTTTAGAACTTCCTTGTTGAAATTTGTTATTGATGTTTCTCTCCTTCATTTTTAGTGGATTATTGTAATAGTTTATGTATATCCATAAAATTCGTCAATCATATGTTGCCACTTAATGGATATCATGCTCAAATGGTAGTGCTTAGTGGCTCATTAAGTATCCATTTTTCAAACGTAATTTTTTAAAAAATCATTTCTACACAAGGGTGTATTCAATTTGTTGATTTTTGTAGCTCGAAAGGTGGAATGTGGAATTGTTTTAAAGCAACTCAAGATTAGATATGCTTTAAAACAATTCGAGTTGAATTTTCAGCAACATTAGTTTCTAGAATGTTTCTGAGTTTGTAAGGATAAGATAAATCCTAGAGTGATTTTGTGTAAAAAAAAATGCCAAAGAAAGCAAGGAAAGCTTCTTTTTCTTGCACGATATGTAAATCAGCTAGGCTCTCTATAAAAGTAAGATTGCTGTAGCAAACTCATATATTGTATTTTTTGGAAAGAAAAGTTTGATGTTAGGCTGAATAGAAGATCCAACATTTGCAGGTTTTTCCTCACATTGGGGTTTCCTGGGTATATCTGTGTTATTGTCTTTTTGTATTGGCTTATTATTATTTTTGCTTCCGCTGTTATTAGTTGTTAATTAACCCAATTGTATTAATTGTTATAAATCAGATTTATGTCTGTGAATTTATTGTGAAATTAATTTGTTGCTGGGTTATATAAACTAACATGGTATTAGAGCTCTAAACTCTGAATACAAAGCCAAGATTTGTAATGTAGATTTCAAGAAAAAAAATCATTTTTTTTCATCCTCAGTTCTTTTTGTGGATATGGCAACTAGCGTTCGATATGATGATAGGCTTGAGGGTGTGTCTAACTTCTTGAAGTGGAAGGTTCAGATTACATCTTTTCTCAAGGAGAACTGGCTGTGGATCTATGCTAGCACAGAAGTGACTCCACCAACAAATGATCCTGTTGCCTTAGATTCACATGAAGTTAAAGAGGCCAAGGCTCAGAGGATTATCCTGGATGGAGTAAGAGATCATCTAATTCCTCATTTATCAGGGAAAGACACCACCAAGGAGATGTGGGATTCACTCACAAAACTTTATCAGAGCGATTATCAGAGTCATAAGATGATGCTCAAGGACAAATTGCATAATACCAAAATGTCCATAGGTGAGAGTGTGACCTCTTACTTGTCCAAGCTAACATAGGTTAGGGATGAGCTTGTTGCTGTTGGAGAGATGATTATAGAAGATGAGTTGGTGCGTATAGCCTTGAATGGTTTTTCAAAGCACTGGGAAGTGTTTGTCGAGTGTGTTGTTGGTAGAGATCAGCTACCTGATTGGGAAAGACTTTGGGATGATTTTGTTTAGGAGGAGATTCATGAAGGTGCTCATTAGGGAGATCAGATAAAGAAGGATCAAGATGAAGAAAATCTTGCTCTTACAAGCAAGGGTAAGAAGTCCAATAAAGAGCAATCGGAAGGTTCTTCTTCTAAGAGTGGGAAGAAGAAAGATCTGAGAAAGATTAAATGTTTTTGCTGCCATCAGATGGGTTACTATGCCAGTCAATGTCCGAATAAGAAAAATAAGGACAAGCAAAAGAAGCAATTTGTAGGTACAACAGAGGTGGATGAGTTTGCATCAAAATTCGAGAATGAGTTTTCACTCATTGCCTATCTCTCAAGTTCAAGTGCCAATAGAGTATGGTATATTGATAGTGGGGCTTCTTGCCACATGACGGGAGTCAAAGAATGTTTCACCAAGTTGGAGGAGAAGAGTCTAGATTTCTATAATGAGCTCAGAGATAATGCCAAGTACCATGCAACTGGTATTGGCACCATTAAGTTTTAGAGGGAGTCTAGCAAACCTTTGCTGGCGGAGGATGTGTTGTATGTCCCTAGCATGACAAAGAATTTAATCTCAATTTCTACCTTGGAAGGCAAGGGTTACATCATGACCTTTGAGAGGGGAAAAGTCTATATTCATACCAAAGATTCTAAGATTGCAAAAGTGATTGGTGTCAGGCATGGCAGCATGTTTTGAGTATAGTTTGAGCTAGCACATGCATTGGTTAGTAGCTATAAAGGGATAGGATAATTGTGGCATAGGAGGATGGCTCACCTTCACCATGGAGCACTTAATATTCTTAAGGAAATAGTGATGGGGCTGCCTAAGATAAAGACAAAACAACATGACATATGCAAGGGTTGCGCTCTTGGGAAATATGCTAACACCAATTTTCTAAGTAGCGACACTAGATCCGAAGGGATTTTAGATCTCATATACTTAGATGTGTGTGGACCTATGTCAACAAAATCCTTAAATAGATATGAGTATTATGTTACCTTCATTGATGATTTCTCCAGGAAGACGTGGATATATTTCATGAAGAATAAAGATGAGGTATTTATTAGGTTCAAAGAGTTTAAGGCTCTCGTGGAGAACCAAACTGGGAAGAAGATCAAGATACTAAGGTCTAATAATGGAGGTGAGTATACCTCAAATGCCTTCAAATATTTTTGTGCTCAAGAAGGTATCACGGAAGAGTTGACAGTTTCGTACAACCCTCAACAAAATGGGGTTGCTGAATGAAAGAATAGAGCTATCATTGGAGTAGCCAAGGCCATGCTTCATGATCAGGATCTACCTTGGTTCATATAAGCATAAGCTTGCAACACAACTGTGTATTTGTAGAATAGGAGCCCTCATAAAGTGTTGGGAAAATTGACTCCAGAAGAGGCATTCACTAGTAAGAAACTAGATTTGGGGCACATTCACATCTTTGGATGTATTGTGTATTGTCACATTCCTTATGAGAAGAGAATCAAGTTGGAACCTACTATAGAGAAGGGTATCCTTGTTTGGTACAGTGAAACTTCTAAGGCTTATCGAGTTTATATTCATGCTCTCAAAGAAATAGTGGTTCACAGAGATGTGAAGTTTAAGGAAGAAAGGGATCTTCAGAAGTCAAGTAACTTGATGAATGAGGAGGAACAAACATCTACAGTTGAGGTAACACAAGTTCCTCAAACTTTAGTCACACAAGTTGGAGAGTAGAACAAGCAAGATGATCAGATAGAGGAACAAATAATTCCTTAGCCTCAGATTCCTATTAGTGAGAAGAGAAGAAATAGGGCAGCTGAGTGAACATTAAGAGAGGATCAAGAATATGTTGGTGATCCTCAAGATTTAGTTAGACAAAGAAGGGCTCTTAGACATTATTTAGATTATGTAGCACTTATGAGTGAATTAATTGAAGTAGAGCCTTTCAGCTTTAAGGAGGCATCCAAGCACCAAGTATCGAGAGATGCCATGGTGGAAGAGTATTCTTCCATCATGAAGAATAGTGTGTGGGAGGTAGTACCAAGACCAGAAGATAAGTCTATGGTGGGCTTAAGATGGCTGTATAATATTAAGCATGCTATAGATGGTAGTGTGGAAAATTTCAAAGCTTGGTTTGTGGCTAAGGGGTTTTCATAGAAGGAAGGAGTTGACTATGATGAGACTTTTGCTCTAGTAGCCAGGTACTCATCCATAAGAGCTATCATTTCTATAGCAGCATAGATGGATTGGAGGATTCATCAGATGGATGTAAAGACAGACTTCCTCAATGGGGTGATTGAGGAAGAGATTTATATAGAGCAACTAGAAGGGTCTGAGGCACATGAGAGAGATTGTCATGTATGCAGGTTGAAAAGAGCACTGTATGGACTCAAGCAGGCTCCTAGGGCGTGGTATTCACATATTGATAGTTACTTGGAAAGTGTGGGCTTCACCAAGAGTGAGGCAGATTTGAACCTATACTATGTTCAAGTGAAGGGTAAACTTCTCATATTGTTGTTATATGTTGACAACCTATTTCTCACAGGGTCAGAGGAGCTCATAGCACATTGCAAGCGAGATCTTGTAGGAGAGTTTGAGATGAAGGACATGGGGTTGATGCACTACTTTATGGGATTGGAGTTGTGGCAGAAAGAGGGAGAAATCTTCCTTGGACAAGGGAAGTACTTAATTGATATCTTGAAGTGATTCAGGATGGAAAACTGTAAGCCTATGTCAATGCCACTTGTGACCAACTGGAAGAAGATTGATGCTTCCAGATCAGAGGCAATGGACCCTACTTTATACAGACAGTTGATAGGCTCTCTTATGTATCTGGTCAACACTAGGCTAGACATTTGTTTTATAGTGAACTCACTCAGTCAATTTATGGTGGAACCTAAACGTGTTCATTGGATAGCTGTGAAGCATGTTTTGAGATATCTCCAAGGCACAGTTGATTATGGGCTAAAGTATGTTCAACAGGATGGAGTGAAGCTCAAGGGGTTTATTGATATAGATTTGGCAAGCTGTACAACTGATCAAAAGAGCACTTTAGGGTGTAGTTTTAGTTTGGGATCAGGAGCATTCTCTTAGTACAGCAAGAAACAGAAGGCAGTTGCACTGAGTTCTATAGAGGCTGAGTATATGGCAGCCAATATGGCTACATGTGAGGTTATCTGGCTTCAAAAACTTTTAGTTGGGCTCTTTAATTAGGAGCTAGATCCTATAGTCATTTATTGTGATAATCAGAGTTGTATCAAACTCTCTGAGAATCCATTATTTCATGACAAGTCAAAGCACATTGAGATCAAGTATCACTTCATCAGAGATTGCGTGGACAAGGGGATAGTGAAGCTCAATTACATTCCTACGGACGAACAAATTGTAGATAACCTGATGAAGGCCTTGATGAAGAGCAAGTTTGAATTCTTCAGGGACAAGTTGGGTGTTGTGTAGAACACCTTCCTTGCTAAGAGGGAGTATTGATTTTTGTAGCTCAAAAGGTGGAATGTGGAATTGTTTTAAAGCAACTCAAGATCAGATATGCTTTAAAACAATTCGAGTTGGATTTTCAGCAATAGTAGTTTCTAGAATGTTTCCGAGTTTGTAAGGATAAGATAAATCTTAGAGTGATTTTATGTGTAAAAAAAAAAGCCAAAGAAAACAAGGAAAGCTTCTTTTTCTTGCATGCTAAGGAAAGCTTCTTTTTCTTGCACACTAAGTAAAGCAGCTAGGCTCTCTATAAAAGTAAGATTGTTGTAGCAAACTCATATATTGTATTTTTTTGAAAGAAAAGTTTGTTGTTAGGCTGAATATAAGATCCAACATTTGCAGGTTTTTACCCGCATTGGGGTTTCTTGGGTATATGTATGTTATTGTCTTTTTGTATTGGCTTATTGTTATTTTTTCTTCCGTTGTTATTAGTTGTTAATTAACCCAGTTGTATTAATCGTTATAAATCAGATTTATGTCTTTGAATTTATTGTGAAATTAATTTGTTGTTGGGTTATAGAAATTAACATAATTTTCTTTCTAGTTTTATTCCACCAATCCATATCCAATGCTGGTGACCATTCATTTCTACACAAGGGTCTACCTCGTTTGTTTCTCTCTATATTATGCCTTCTTTGGTAAGAAGTTACTTCAACTCATGGGATGAAGATTCAGTTCTCTATTCCCTCGATCACGATCATTTTTTCAACTTACTCCTTTAGTATTGAAATTTATTTTTAACCTTATAGTTTTCATCACCATACACTTATGTTATGTATCTTATCATTCTAGCATCTTAGGTCAAAATGGATTCCATAATGGTTGGTAGGGATTTTTAATATCCTTTGCTTCGTGTTATGAAAATATAAGGTAAGACATAATATTCACCTTCACTAGCTCCCAATTTGGGGTTTCCTTTTTTATATCATGGTGTAATACTAAGCTTTCGACCATGGTGCTCAAGTATCTTACAACATGTTAACCGATATATGTGGTTCCAACTTCTCATTTCATTCAAAAATGTATCACAGGACATTAAATGTGCTTATGTTCAGATTCACCATCGTATCTAGGGCCATGTTTCTTATCATAGTGAATCTTGCAACCTTGGCTTCCTCCATCAAGTCGAAAGTAGTATACGCAAATTTATTTTTTTTGTACCATCTTTAAAGTGTACCTACTTTAATTTTTTTAAATGGAGATGTCAAATTATTCTTGATTATTAACTTTTCCATTATTTGTTGAGAAAACCAATTCTTAAATTTTGGTGTAATAGGTAAAATAAACTACAAATGCAAATATGCAATAATTGTTTTATTTTAGACTATTATAAACTGTATAATAGTTTCTTTATTTTAATTCCATCTAACTATTAATCAACAATTAGTTCTTTTTATTGATTTAGTTGATTTTATTTGAAGTTTATTGTGGGTTAAATTATTGTTTTAAATATCTTTTTAATCAAATTAATTTTTATTAAGGAAGCCATTTTTATTCAAAAGTACAAGCATTTAATCTAAAATTAATCTATTTCCCTTTTTTTCCTAAAATGATAGTAAGACTTGAAGCAAATTTACAATGTATTAATTTCAACAAATTGATATTAGAAACAAGTTGTAAAGAAGAATAATGACAACGAAAAATTATTTTTTTATGATTCCTGAACTCAATGATGGTCACTATGAATATTCGATAATAAATATGCAAATCTTGATGGAATTTAAGGAGACATTGGAGATAGTTCAAATGGGGTATGCAAATCCATGCTTTCCAACACAAGAGAGAAATGTAAATAAAGAGGCAAATAATAAGGATGACTTGGTGATGTTTTTAATCCAAGTGCTTTAGATGTAAGCATTTTTGGAAGAATTATTAGTGAAAAATGTTGCAAAGAAACATGAGACACATTGCAATACACTTACCAGGGAACACAAAAATTCAAAATTGTTCATTTGAAAAATTTGCATAGAGTATTTGAGAATCCTCAAATAAAGAACAATGAAAATATAACTATGTTTTATGTTCGAGTGCAAGATGTATTTAGATTGTTGTAGAGAAATGGAGAGGCCATTATAAATCACGTAATTTTTAAAATGTTATTAGATATTTACCAATAAAATGTAATTCATTAGTTATTTCAATATAATAAAGCAAGGATCTTACAACATTAAGGGTAGATCAACTAATGGGATCATTGTCATGTCATGAAAGTAGATTAGATAGAACTCTAGAAAGTTGTGAAAAAACATTTTCAGTGAAGGCTAAAGTTGGAGAAGTAAGCATCATGATCAATGATATTTATTAAGAAAGAAGGAGGGATTTGTCATATTACAAGAGTAAGAGGAATAAGTTGTGGAGGGAGAGGACATGCATGTCAAAACTTTCATAAGTCACTTCTATAATATAAATATTGTAAAAGATTTGTCCATTTTGAGAAGAAGTGTATAATCATGTAGAATCACATACAATATAAGAATTGAAATTTCACTCGTGATGAAGGAGAGAGTTCTAAATACATATAAAATAAGAGGGAGATCGTTACCAATGATCAAGAATAATATTATGGATATTAATTTTTTTCTTCTTACTGTGTTACATAAAAGTCTTCAGATGATGTTTAGTTTCATGATTTTGGATGCTCTAATCATACGCCAGGAAATAAATACTTATTTTTAAATTTTTTAAAAATAAGGATAATTCAAGATAAGTTTGGATATGTTAAGGTAGTATAATTCATTTTCAAAGACACTTTTATAGTAAACACCAAACAAGGTGAGGTGAAAATAATTAAAGATACTCTATTTATTTTTTAGTCTTAACAAAAATATTATGAGTGTAGACCAGTTGGTTGAAAAACATTATAGAGTATTGTTTGATAATGGAGCTTATAAATTTTTTGATAAAAATAATGGGGGAAGTTAGTTGAAGAAATCACCATGACAAAATAAAATGTTTCCAATGAAGATGCATCCATCAAGCTTAAATATTTTGGAAGAAACAATTGAAGGCAATAATGGGTTTCAACATAGGAACCATGGTCATTATATTTTCAAAGATCTTAATTTGTTGCACATAAATAAAATGGTTGGAGGCTTGAGGCTTACGAAATATAAAAATAAAGATGAGGTTTTTCATGGTTTTACACCAAGAAAGAAACATAGGGATAAATTTATGATTGGGAAACTATGACGAGCTTCACAACCACATAGCTTGTTCTTTCAAGTATCTAGAGTGTTATGCAAGAACCAAGTATTTGAAAGTTTTTTTGTTTTTGTAAATAATTATATATGGCTATTATATAAATACATAGGTTCATTTATAGAGAAAAAAGATAATATTTTTGTTGTTTGTGAGTTTAAAAATTTTAGTTAAAAATAAAAGGGGTTATTCACTTAAAATTTTGAGGATTGATAGATGAGTTGAGTTCAATTGAAAATAATTTAATGATTACTATGATAATAAAGGAATCAAAAGAAAACTTACAACAAGTGTGATGTAAAATATGGATTTGATGAGCAAAAAAAATATACCATTACTAAAATGTTAAGATCCATGTAACTAGAAAAAATGATGGAAATGAATTTTAGGCAAAAGAAATAAATAAATATGTGTATGTTATTAACCACAACCATGCATTATTTGTAAAAAATTATATACCAGACGAAGTTTGGCCTTGTAAAAGAATAGGCATGCTGAAATTCAAAGTGTTTGGTTCATTAGCTTATATTCATGAACCAAAATAAACCATAAATAACCTTGAAAAAATTGAAGCATATGTTTTTCCATTTTTATTAAATAAGTAAAGCATAAATTTCTCAAACACCAAATAAGGAAAATTTATTGCATCACATGATGTGATATTTGATGAAGGGGGAGTGTGGGAATTATTTTTATATCACAAAGGACTAGTAGATAAGTAACTAGAGTCATCTTAGATGCCATTATTCCTCCCTCAGTGAGTCTTAGTAGCAGGTCAAGACTTGGTGGTATTCCAATTTCATCACCAAAAAAAACATATCAAGCATAAGTGAAGATCTTACATCAACTCTAAAATTTCAAAATAAGGTAAAAAACCTTAAATAATTCATTCAAATAACTATAATGTAAGAGGATGCAAATTATATTGTTAACATTGATTTATTTTCTCAAATTCAAGTTACACTAATTTGTTGTGAAGATCTAGTTGAACATGGAGCTTGGTGTGATGTAATGGAAATAGAAATGAAATAAATTGAAAGTAATGAAATTTTGGAGTGCACTGATCTTCAAAAAGATAAATAGGTGTTAATATTTAAATGTAAATATAAAAACAAACATAATAGTGATGTAAAAATTGAAAGACATATGGAAAAGAGAGTACCTAAAGGATATGTGTAGGTGAATAAAATAGACTATGAAGAAACATTTGTATAATTTTATCATTAGGATATAATGAGAATAGTGTTAGAATTGGGGGCCCATTATAAGGGGATAATTCACTAAATGGATGTGAATTCAAAACTCTTGAATGGATTCATTGAGAAAGAGGTTTATGTGTAGTAGCCAAATAGATTTGAAGAAAAAGGGAATTAATATCTATTATATAAATTAAATAAATCATTATATACCTTCAAGAAAGCTCATATATATTTGTATTTAAAAATTGTCAATTATTTCTATTAGTAGAGACTCTTACAAAACCCATTAGAATGTGCTAATATGTGTTAATGTGTGAAACATGATACAAGATCAAAATGCAGACATAGTTATAGAAAAAGATAAGTATTTATTTGCTTCAATTTTTAAATTTATCGAGAGAAATAGAGAATAAATTATATAGAACCTTCATTATTATTAAATGATAAAACAAAACAAAACATACACGATGCATAGAATAAATAAAAAAATATTTTTGATAATACCATCATCAGATCTCCATATTACTCTCTATATTTTAGAACTCCTTTCCGTTAAAAATGATCAGTATATGTATAAAAATACAATGTGTTGTTGTTTTGGATTTCATCATTTTGGTTCACGATCCAAGGTTTATTTTCACATTCCAAAAAAATTAGAATATATACATAGGCCAAATACAAATAAAATGAAATACATTATTCAAACCAATATCCATTGCACACTTGCCATCCATCTACACTATGATTTTCCAATCCTATTCTACTACCAACACTTTACTGGACATAAAAATTTATCTCATCATGAGTCAAAATTGTATCATGTGTGGTAGATGTTAAAGTGATGGAATTACCTACTTAGATATTTAGTCTAAAACATTACATTCTATAATTGATCGAGTAGATGTTTACCAATTTTCACCTCTTTCACACTACTTACCCACCCTTCAGGGTTTTCAACTAAATAGTGTACCAATCTACCACCCTTGAGAGTTTTCAAAAGATTACCATAACTAGGTGGTATCCATTTATGATTTTTCAACCAACTTGGGCCCACTCCTAATGTTTAAAGCCTTCCTTGCCATAAAAATTCTTCAAAAAATTAAAAGTGGAATCTATGTAGTACTTAGGAAAAGGTGGAGGCATATCATATGTTACTAGAAGTGAGGCAAGCTATGAAGATGATGTTTCTAGAGTTTTTATAAAGAATTTACAAATATAGAGTTAGGTGCATGAGGATTTTACTACATTTAAATGGTTGGCTATGTAGTTGTTACATATTTTCTCTACTTGGGCTCTTGTTAGAACTAATTGGGTGGGATAAATTATGGATCCTTAATGATTTATGGGATGGAATTATCAAATTAGAATAGGTTCTTAAACACTATCTAATTGATGAGAACTCCTCGTATAATACTAACCATTTTTCACAAAGTGATTTTTCATCTTATCATATTCTAAATGTCATCATATTATTTTATCATGAGGATGGCCATAGCATGTGACAAATTCTACTAGATTTATTTTACTAAATCCTCTATTCTATTTATGTGCTTCTACATTTGAATTCTAGTAAATGCATTTCCTAAAATCTCATGTTTTCATGGTTACATCTTGTCCATCACATTTCCTCTCAAGTTAAGATACTCCTTTAGTATAACATCCAGCTCATCAAAAATAGCCTATTAGATCCCCATTTCTATTGTCTCTTTTTTAGCCTTATCGAACTCTAGTTTAGCTTTGATCTATGTTATTTTTACCTAATGTTTCTAGTCAATCTCAATTTTGGGTGTGTTTTTAGCTTAGAGTGTAGTAATATCTAAGTCTTTCTTGTATTCTTTGAAGAGATATAGTGGCCTTTGTTTTAGCCTTCATATTTTGATCTTACATTCAAATTTGTTGCAAAATCTATGTAGTTATCAAGCATTTTATTAGTTGGGACAAATAAGCTATGAACTAATTTTCCTCATACATGACTTAGCCACCCAACACTTGGATGATCAACATAGGACATGTATCATCAATGATCTTTATATCCTTTGTAAGGTAGAGGTGAAGCTCTATGTTTTCATCCGTAAGTTGTGCTGCATATTATTATAACTGAGAATCCTTTTATCCAATTTGTTCTTTGAACACCATATCTCCCTATATATACTTTTCCAAAGTTAACTTGGTCACATCAAGTGATACTTCTTGAGAAACAATGGATAAACCTAGTGGAGAATACACAAGAGTTGTTATGGTTGGTTATTGTCAAATCTATGACAAAGGGAATGTAAATGTTGTCCTTTATGTTGATGGTTTTGGGACATCCCACAATAAACCTATGGATATTGGCCTATGATGTGAGGATTATTCTTATGTGCTTCCACATATAGATTTAGATCCTTGTGATGTGTTAAATGTTTTCTAGGATCAGTTATCTACACTTACATGCTCTCCTATGTCTATATTTAGGATATGATATCATCCTTCTTTGTTTACTCGTATTCTTGTTTAGATGTGGTAGCTACCTATGCATACACCTTAACTACTTTTTTTTTTAATGTCATTGGTAGTTCGATTCATGACCCTTTTCTTTTAGACTTATATTTTGATTTCACAAGACCTCTTTATTATTTTATTCCTCTACATTGGTTATTAATTCAACTTAAACATTTTCTTGTTGCACCTCCTAGACTTCCTAATCTACTTGTTCCATGTTCTTTATTGTAGTCTCTTATTCTTTATTTTTCTTCTTATTTTTTCATTCTTCATCCTACTTATTTTTTTCTACTTCCTCTACTTATTTAATTTATGTATCCTTAGCCTCTATGTTCTTCCTCCTCTTTTATTTTTCTTCTTGGGATTTGTGTTATTCTTATTTTTTTTTACTTTCCTCATTCATTTCCTTATTTTATGTTTTTCTATGTACATTACCTTGGGATATTTTGTCTTGCATAGATTTTAGTTCTACTAATATGTCTTCATGCACCTTTGGATCTTATGGTTGTTTTTCCCCACTTACATGAGCTTCCTTTACATGAGTAGGATAATATGGGGATGAAGATGGATGTGTTGATGTATATGAATGAAATTTGTAATCATGAGTGGAATAAAAATGGAAATACATCACCATTATGTGCCTAATTATTGATATCTTTATTCTCACATGTGGGATGAGAACCAACTTCTAGTGCTTGAGTGTGAAGGTTGTCTTAGTAGGTTATTCCTTCGTAGCTTATTCTTCTTTATACTGGATCTGTTAAACCATTTTTGCTTTGCCAAAAAGAGCCCATGTGATTTGCAATAAGAGGAGATGTACTTAACATTATGTATAGTATGATTTTATGTGTGACATATTATTATGGGCTATCTTTTTGTGTTGTGCCTTTTCTTTGGCCCTTATTTTTATTGAGTTGTTTGCATGGATGAACATTATGTATCATATTCCCCATGGAAGATGTCTATTGTTATGAATATTATCTCTTCCTTGTTAGTGATGGTTTCCACTTTGATTACATCATGAGGTGTGGAAATGTTAATTAGGATGTCTTATAAGACATTATTTCACAATTTACAAGTGTGTACTAATTTATATAAGAAAAAATATTTTTCTACGTCTTCCTCATATAGTTATGAGCCTATGTTTTCTAGCACAAAATTATCTAATTTTTACTCAATGACACAAAACTATACAATATCATATTATACAAAAATATTGGGCACATTTGTGTCATTCATCCATGGGTTGCTATTATGGGTATTTTTATTACATGAAGGAGGTGTTGTTGTCCTTTGCATTAGCATCTTTCTTTTCCCACTAGAAGTCTTTGATGAAGCTGAAGATGTTTCAAAGGTGCTTGAGCTTCATATTATGGATATGTTGGCAAATTTTTTTGTGATTCTATATGCATAAATAACACTGGTTGGATAATTATGGTAGACAAGGATACAAATCTTTGGCCTTTACATGTAGCATACTGATGAAATAGTGAAAATAAGTCATTGTTGCCTTGGGAAACTCATGAAATTTTATATGAATGCCACCATGTAGATTTTTAATGACTTTATGTTGCCAAATATATTAGATGGTGTCTTTGGACATATAAGGGAAAGAAATAATGAGATCTTGGACCTATACTAACCATGCATAGAACCATCCCAACTATGCATCGTATTACCCTATCTTGGTCTAGTTAATATTGGTGAAAGTGGTCATAGGCTATAAATAAGCATTAAGTGCAAGGGCACCATTAAGAGACTTCAAGTATGTGAAATAGATGAATAATACTATTAATTTATATTAATACACATGTGATGTGTCACTAATGACCTTCTTAATATTTTTAGTTAGTTTGGATACTATAAACTCTGGTTAATTGAAGTACTTATTCAATAAATCATTTCCTATACAATATCAATGATCCCTTTAGTAACTTACCTCACACTTTTGGTTTCTTAAAAAAATAACTTGGTATTACATTCAGATAATATAATCATATCATCATCATCTACTGAGTCAATAGGGATCCCTCTAAATTACATATTATAATTATGTTTCATATTTGAGTGAATTGGAGGGGAATTGATTTTGTAGGGTAAGAGAAATTTTACTCAAACTAGAAGTCTTATTTCTTGTGCCATGGTTGTTTGATTAACTGATATCATGATATCCTTGATGAATTTGATTTCAACTTCATTGTATGATTGAGAAGTGTCCTCATTAATTTTTATAATTGATTGAATGTATGGATCTTGAGGATTTCTTTTATGTCAGATCATTTTAGGGGGTGTTGGAGAGCTAGGTTTCATGTTTTTGATGATGCAAATTGGTTTTTGAAAAATACATTGGCTTCTACAATATTGATAACATAAAATCAATATGGATCATGGTACCATTTTTTCCTTAGTTTAAGGCCAATCACCATTTCCTGTTTATATCAATCTGATAATGAAATAAATATTTGTATAGATTCATGGTTTTTAGTAGGTATATGGATGTAACTAAAAGTCATGATACTTAAAATTATATGATTAGGTGAATTAATTAGACTCAATTCATTGATTGATTTTGTTCTCAATGATTTTTAATGTTGGTTCCATTTGTATGTCCTTGCTTATATATATTTCATTCCCTTCTTTAGTTTGACACTTTACATTGAATTAAATTGATCTATCCTAACATCATTGTGCTCTTTTTTGAATGAAATCAATTATTATGGTGTGACATTGGTGATTTGATATGTAGGTTCAATATTTTAGATTACTAAATTATTTTATTTGATGCATCATCATTTAAACTCCATTCAATTTCCTTTATTGTACATTAATTAAGACTAAAGCACATATTTACCTTTGGAAATAAGCAATATTTAGTGTGTTATGTCATTAATTACTTTTTAAGTGACCATTTATTAACTATCCTTCTACCTTTTTCATCACTACCACCTTATCATCTATTAGTTATTGACGTCATGTTGACATCATGTTAGATTTTTTGTGCATTACTTGTTCCTTACTTTAGTGTTCTCCTTTGATATTCTACGATGTTGAATTTCAAAACAATGTTCTAATGTCTTGAAATATAGAGATTGCATTATACAACTTAACTATAGACCTAAAAATAAAACAAGATAAAATATATAAAATACAATTTATAATCTACATGGTGCTACTCAATACCCTCTCAAATTTCTCTACAAGATTTGATATATATTACTAATGGTATGGATCTTGAGGAGTTGTTTCATGTCAGATCATTTTAGGGGATGTTGGAGAGCTAGATTTCATGTTTGTGATGATGTAAATTGGTTTTTGAAAAATACATTGGCTTCTACCATATCGATAAAATAAAATCAATATGGATCATGGTACCATTTTTTCCTTAGTTTAAGGCCAATCCCCATTTCCTTTTTATATCCATCTGATAATGAAATAAATATTTGTGATGGATTCATGGTTGTTATTAGGTATATAGATGTAACTCAAGGTCGTGATACTTAAAATTATATGATTCGGTGAATTAATTAGACTCAAGTAATAGATTGGTTTTGTTCTCAATGATTTTTAATGTTGGTTCCATCTATATGTCCTTACTTATATATATTTCATTCCCTTCATTAGTTTGACACTTTACATTGAATTACATAGATCTATCTTAACATCATTGTGCTCTTTTTTGAATGTAATCAATTATTATAGTGTGACATTGGTGATTCGATACATAGGTTCAATGTTTTAGCTTACTAAATTATTTTATTTGATGCATCATCATTTATTCTCCATTGAATTTCCTTTATTGTACATTAATTAAGAATAAAACACATATTTACATTGGGAAATAAGCAATATTTAGTTTTTTATGTCATTAATTACTTTTTAAGCGACCATTTGTTACCTATCCTTCATACCTTTTTCATCACTACCACCTTATCATCTATAATTGATTGACCTCGTGTTGACATCATGTTAGATTTCTTTTGCATTGCTTGTTCCTTAATTTAGTGTTTTCCTTTGACATTCTATGATGTTGAATTTTAAAACAATGTTCTGATGTCTTGAAATATAGAGATTGCATTATACAACTAAGTTATAGACCTAAAAACAAAACAAGATAAAAGATATCAAACATAATTTATAATCTACAAGGTGCTACTCAATACCCTCTCAAATTTATCTTCAAGATTTGATATATCTTACTGATGGTATGGATCTTGAGGAGTTGCTTTATGTCAGATCATTCTAGGGGGTGTTGGAGAGCTAGGTTTCATGTTTGTGATGATGAAAATTGGTTTTTGAAAAATACATTGGCTTCTACCATGTCGATAAAATAAAATCAATATCGATCATGGTACCATTTTTTCCTTAGTTTAAGGCCAATCCCCATTTCCTTTTCATATCCATTTGATAATGAAATAAATAGTTGTGATGGATTCATGGTTTTTATTAGGTATATTGATGTAACTCAAAGTCGTGATACTTAAAACTATATGATTAGGTGAATTAATTAGACTCAAGTCAGAGATTGATTTTGTTCTCAATGATTTTTAATGTCGGTTCCGTTTGTATGTCCTTGCTTATATATATTTCCTTCCCTTCATTAGTTTGACACTTTACATTGAATTACATTGATATATCTTAACATCATTGTGCTCTTTTTTGAATGCAATCAATTATTATGGTGTGACATTGGTGATTCGATACGTAGGTTCAATGTTTTAGCTTACTAAATTATTTTATTTGATGCATCATCATTTATACTCCATTGACTTTCCTTTATTGTACATTAATTAAGACTAAAACACATATTTACATTTGTAAATAAGCAATCTTTAGTGTGTTATGTCATTAATTACTTTCTAATTGATCATTTATTACCTATCCTTCATACATTTTTCAGCACTACCACCTTATCATCTATAATTGATTGACCTCGTGTTGACATCATGCTAGATTTTTTGTGCATTGCTTGTTCCTTACTTTAGTGTTCTCCTTTGGTATTCTATGATGTTGAATTTTAAAAAAATGTTCTGATGTCTTGTAATATAGAGATTGCATTATATAAGTAAACTATAGACCTAAAAATAAAACAAGATAAAATATATAAAATACAATTTATAATCTATATGGTGCTACTTAATACCCTCGCAAATTTCTCTACAAGATTTGATATGTATTACTGATGGTAAGGTTTAATCCTACATCTATTTAATTATTCTAGAAGGATGATATCCTAAAGGTTCCTTAACTTAATTTTTCTTTGTTATGATACATCATGAATGATCTAATATATTTTCCATTAGATGTGTATTTTTATTTTAAATGTCAAATATATAATATCATATAGTAAAATTACTCATTCTAAAACAAAAATATTTGAATCGTATATTATTAACATGCAACGCTATTTAAATTTGTTTATTGACTTCCTGTATCTAATATACTCTTTGCATTTTTTCTTCCATCTTAGTTAAATCCATAAATTGTGTCTAATGAGAGTATCGATCTCCTAGTAACATGATCATTATAGTTCATAGAATATGGACTATGTGTTATATTGGCATGATGACTTCATATCCTTTAAACATTTGAAATAGAATTAAATCTATCTATGATATCAAGAATTTTATCAGGTCAATCATGTCTTTAGACAATACATATTTTTATTAGCATATTGTCAATGGAATTTTTGATGTCTTTGCCTACCCATTAGCTTGTAGATGATATGTTGTGTTTTTACGGTGAGATATCGTAAATCCCTTTGTCAAAGTCTTGATGGTAATATTGATTAAAATCATTCCTATTTCACTAACCAAATTCACATGACATGTAAATTTGGTTATAATATTATCATACATAAATTTAAATGTGTCCTTAGTGCTATAACTTAGTTTCATAGCATTTTCTACGTATTTAATGAAGTAAACCATCATAGTAATTATAAACTATGTGTGATTGTGTTTACTGGGTGGATTGATTAGTCCTACAAAATCAATTCACCAATTTTCAAATGGTTTCTTAGTTAACATAGGGTTTAATGGTATTTCATATATATGAGTAGGCCTTACCACACTTTGACATATGTTGAATTGTTTTGCTACTCATTGTGCATCCTAAAACAAAGTAGGCCATCACATGCCACTTTGAGTTATATTCCTTGTAGTCGATTATTATATGAAAATTCCAACCCATAATTCTAGGTTTTGCCTATTGAAGAATTTGTTGGCCACTCATGATTTAAAGGTACTTTATGCAATATCTCATATTTTCCCATTTAATATATAAATCCATTAATTATACTGAATTGAAACTCTCTTATGATTAATTACATTTTATCCCTTTCCACATAGTGTGTAGGTAAAATTCCTTGTTATAAGAAGTTAGATATGTCTTCCATGTTCTATTGGATTTTAGAGACTTAAAAAATGGGCATCAAATGATTCATTTTGGAGTCATTCATGTTCCTCTCTATCACGTATTCATCTCAAGTGATCTAGTCCCAAATTTTCTCTCCTTGAATTCATGTTGATTATTCACTAAAATTATCTAAAAAACATCAATCACTTATGTTTTATTCCTTATAACATTAGATTAATTAATAAATATCCAAGCCTAGTGTTCAATAAATAATTCAAGAAGTGATCATAAAATGTGGTGTCTAAACATTTAGAGTGCCATTACCATTGTATGATATTTTCAATCTATAGTCATGTAATATTTATCTATATCTGATATATTTTGGTTTGTGAAATGAATGAGTTGGTCCAATCCTCTATCTCTTTATTGTGATATAATAACTCCTACCATAGTTCTTGAAGCATATACATGAACATGAAACTGTTCTCTCCAATTGGGAAATACTAAAATTGGATATGTTACTTTTACGAATTTATTTTAGTATCATGTATGTCCAAAGAATGTTTTACACCTATAAATAGCTTCTAGGAGGTGGAATACAAAAAAATAACCATAATTTTGTCTTGGTCCACAAAAATCCCATTGTTACATACTATATGACCCAAAAGGACACCCAAAGGTGTAAAGAACAAGCACTTATTAAGGTTCAAATTAATATGTAGATATTGACAGTGTTCTAACATCAAATGTAGCTTGTAAAAGTACTCCCTAAATAAATAAAAATATCCCAATCATCCAAAAAATCATGGATTAACTCAATAAATGCCATAACCATGACTTTGGATAAAATAAAAGGAACATTATTTAACCCAAAATGCATTATATTTTATGAAAAATATGCCAACTCCATTATAAATTTGGTTTTATTTTGATATAATACTATGATATTTATCTAATGGTAGCCACTAAAACCAACTATAAAATAATACACTTCATGTCCAGTGACTGACTCTAGGACTTCATCTATGAAAGAAATTGAGAATGGATCATTAATGCAAGCATCATTTAACACATGATAGTCTTCATAGTTTACAATTTATCTAGGATTTATATGATAAACTACCATTGGGATAATTGAGTTAATTTTATTAAATTATATATATTGTATGCTTCTTCCATCATGTCCTATTCATCCTTTAACTTCAATTTCATGTTGGGGTTAAATTGTATAGACTTTTTTTCGTGTAGGCCTTATGCAGTCTTTTATCTCAATGTGATTCTCCCCTAGTGAATGGTCTACACCTTTTACTTATGATAACTTTGTTAGAAATACGTCTTGATAATCTCTTATTAGTTGAATTCCTTCTGAAATCTCATTTTATATCTACTGGTCACCTAAATTCATAATTTTTGGCACAAAATCTGTTCAAATATTGCCTACCAATTTATTGAATGGATCCTAGTATGTTTTATGCATATCCCTTGGAATTTAATCTTATAATGTTCTTTTTCTTTTGTCCTCTTAAATATTAAGGTTTTTTAGTTGTTGATCTTTAGTTTGGTATGTCATTGTCACTCTAAGATCTTCCACTTGTCACTTTGGCTCAAAAATATCTTCAAATCCAAGCCATCATCACTACCATTGGACTCAATGTGCTCCCCATTATGATTTATTATATTGCATGATTTTATAAAAACATCTTGTTATGTTTACTCTCCTTATAGTTTTTTGGGGCTACATTCAATTCCTTGCCAACTTCCTCATATGAATCACAATCTAGTATACTACTGAGATCCTCCACTCATCCAAATCATAATAATATATTAATATTATTAATTTCTTGGGGTACCAAGGGGTTCTCAAATTCAAATACAAATGTTTGATTAAAGTCGTGTTGGACATTTGGCTAATTTTGAGTCTCCTTTTTTCACTCTTTATGTATGTACTATGATATTAGAATTAATGTAAAGGTATAAATGAATATGCATACCCAATATTTGGGTTCTACACCTTGTGCATACCTATTATCCCTAATTTTAAAAATTTGGCCAAAACTATTAAAATTTTATTTTTATGGGAATATAGCTAATTAAAATCTATTTTTTACATAAAATCTCAGAGAATCCAAAATAATTAATCAATTACTAAAAAATATTAATTAATTAAAAATTTTAACAATTTTTTTCATTTTGCCCTAATAATACCGAAAAGCATTTTTTGACCTGCCTATGTGATAAGTCGCTTGCTTCCCTGAAAACAAAAAAATTTGTTTAAGCCTTTTCACTACTCCAGAATTGCATTTAAACTTTTTCCTATTTTCAAGTTGTGTAAATTGCAAAAATATTTTTGGGTGCAAGTTGCTAAAATCTTTTTGGTTCCGTATAATTTGCAAAAACATTTTAAGTTTCAAGTTTTAATTAAATTCCATATTCCATTCCTTCCACCATACAAATTACGAATTGTATTTTATTTTTCCACCATGTGCAATTTCTCATTGAAAATTCAAAGCTTATTCATCCCACATGAAATTCCCACAATTTCCCCCTGTGATCATGCTAAAATGACTTCTTCTTCTCTATAGTTCCTTGTGAGGTAGTTTTTCATTTTCTTCCATGTAATTTACAAATTGCTCTTCAAGGGGAACTAAAGGGAAGTTTTCAAATTTTTGGAATACCATTTGAAACACTTATTAATAATAAACTTAAAATATTTTTTCATTTTCATTCATATGTAAAAGGAGTTATTAATTTATCGAGCATCTTATAGAAATGAGAAGTTGAAATAGAAACTGGTAATCATAAAAGCTCTATCATTCCAGTTCATCATTCTTGAAATTCCCATATTAGATAGTTGCACCTAGCTTGGGGAAAGGATAGATAATGAAAAATATAATCTTTTTATGATCAACTACAATTTTTAAATTTTTAAATTTGATAAAGAAGTGAAGCTCAGCTAAAGATTGTGCCCATGTTTAAAAAAAAGGTTATTTTAATATTACAAATTCTTAATTTTTTTTCAAGTTGGTGAGTTTATAAAGAGGAGGGTGATGCTTTAAGTGGAGGACATAAGTCTTAACAGATCATAAATTATATAATTTTTGGTCTTTTATTATATGAAATCATATGACCTAGAAAAGAAGGAAAGGAGCAAAATACAAAAATAGGGTTAAAATCCTAAGCAACTTTTTAGAAGTTTTCAAGATTCAAATTTTACAAAAAATGGAATAGTTGATAGTTCATTTCATTATTGTGAGGTCAAAATCAAAAAAGAGTGGGATTTTTAATTAAAATATGGGAAATTTTTAATTTGCAATTTATCACTTTTACACCTATCAATAGGAGTCGTGGATCAATTAAAAAGTGATTTGATTATGCGAAAGTTCAAATCAGGCAAAGTAATCAAGCAATAAAATATTATTAGCTAGGAAGCATTTTAAAGACTCAGGAGTAATTTTCATGTTAAAAATATTAGTAAAACTTCTTTAAGCTATTTAAATAGATTTTTTTACATCAAGTTATTCACTTTTACCAAATTCAGCAAGTAAAAGTCAATTTGTAAATTTTTCCTGCGTGCTCGCTTCTCGTAAATTTTTAAAGTCTTCATCACCTACCCCAAAAAATTCAATCTTAGATAAAGATAAAGCTATCATGAAATATCAATATCGAATAATGGCTCTTTTCTCACCATTAGATTCCAACACATAAAATATCAGTAACACCAATCTCGGTTATATTGACCTGGGTGAGTTTTGGAAAAGAATGAATCCTATATATAAGATAGATTTTGGTCAAAATATCTATGATAGAAGTTTGGCACAAGTAACAACATTTATAGTGTCACTATAGTATCCTAACATGGTCTTCACCATTGCGAATAATTATAATATGGAGACACATTAAGTAAGAGATTCTCAAAGAGAATTGGTAGTGAGCTTTAATCTTGAGTGAATCAATAGTCTTTTCTATCTTCCTGATCATGAAACTTTTGTGTATTTAACTCCTAAGTCTTCTCAAGCTTCTAGGATGAAAATTTTATAGCATGGTCTAAGCAAGTTAATAAATCATGGTTGACCAAACAAAAACACACTTCCACTTAGGTTCCCAAGAATCTCTTGATATCATATTTCAAGGATGAGATAAGTAACATTATCACTTTGTTTCATAGGGTGGTGGGAAATAAAATGGCTAAGACCTTTTAGAACTAAATGTATAGGTTCATTTAGATCATCCTTCAGAACAAGCATTATATCAATTGGGGTGAATTAACTAGTAATTAAATTCATGAGTAGCTCCTAGAAGTGAAATAAACATTAAAATTCTACATGACTTCATATCTTGTCTATGCCATAGCGATCTGAATGTATTTTTATGGGTTACACATAGTGGGTGATTTTAGGAAAATAATGGTGTGTGATTTATATCCCTAGTTGACACTGAAATAAAGCATTAGTCACTTCAAAAGAGTTAATGATTTATATATTCACTTCATTTTCTAGTTGTTCTAGAAGGATCTTTTTAACATTAGGATGTCAATTACAGCTACTGTCAAAATAGTAAAGTGGGGTGCTTGTTTTATCTAGTTTTCAACATTTAGTTATCTAAGAATTGGCAGTTGTGATATTTCTCTTTATATTCTTTTGAGATATGTTAGTGATAATTGGGAATTGATGGAATTGACAAGAAAACCTATTGAAACACACAATTTGCTAACAAGAAAATAAAAAACAAGAATCAAATTTATGATTTTAATCAATAGGTATACATGACCTTCATTAGTGAAAGCAAAGATGGTGGAGCAGTATATGTCTAACTTCAATCTCACAAAATTTGAGAGTGGGGTTTCTTTTGATAATATAGGCTTTGTTGGGCATAATATCAAAACCTCTTTTTAGCATGTTCCACACTTTGAAGATTATTGGATGAACTGTGAAGATGAGAAAGCAATAAAGATTAAGGATTACTCACAATTTACCATGAAAAAAATAATAGAATTCAATGTTGGTTGATGATGGGGTCACATTGGACCCTATATTTGAAAAGGAAGGCATTGCAATAAAACTATTTCCCATGGTACATTTGGATAGAAGAGAACCTACTTATCTTAGGGACATGATGAGAACTATACTTCACATAAGTCTTAAGTGGTTGAAAAATAAAGGGATTGTTGTTGCGAATGTATATTTTCCTACACCTCATGGAGAAGACAAACTTTATAGCTTTTATAAGCAACATGGTGAGCAAACAAAGACATATGAAGTAGGTCCAAGTGAATAAATTCTAATAGTAGAATAATTAAATGAACTTGAAGCTATTCAATAAGAGATTCAACCATGAAAACCTCTCAAGCTAAAGATTAAAAGGTCTAGTGAAAATGTTTATTCTTCTTCTCCTAAACTTTTGTTTTCTCAATAAATTCCAATTGATAATTATCCTTTCTCTAAAGAGTTTGTAGTGAACACAACACAACAATTTTTATCTTAAAATGATACAATGTTCCCTACAATAATGGTTTATCCTTTGTAATAAATTTCCCCTACTCCATCCTCTGCTTCAAACCTTGATTTACCCATTTTTCCTTCTCCAAATATTCCAATGGAAACAACCAATACACAAGAACAAATTGAACTCTCTTCTCAAATCTCCCCATCAAGAGAACACCTTATCCAAAGTATCTAAGGTTGTTCCAATTATTTCAACCTTTGCCTCATATCATTCTACAATCACAAGGACTTCATATTGGTTGTCCATAGTAGTGAAGAGGATAAGGAAGGTTGTTGAACCTGAAGAGATAGATTTTGACACCCTGATGACCTCTTACTCAAAAAAACCGAATAAGGTAAAATTTGTCTCACAAATGCTTACAGATGATAGAGGAGAGAAATATTCAAAATTGGATATTCCTACAGTTGAAAAATATGTGTTAGAAGCTAATGTTGATGATTATCATGTCTCCATGATTCCTTTGGGAAATTCAACTAGAGAAGGGATGAAAGGAGACATTTAATTAGAAATTAGCACCATTTTCAAAAAACTGGACAAAGACAAAGTGACCAAAAACGAACAAAAAGCTAAAGTAGAATGGTTAAGCTTAGTGATTCATAGATTGATTAGGCTAATTCAACTAGTTATTGCTTCATCAAGTCTTCATGTAGAGACACTAGAAAAGGTAAGAGAAGTGGGTCAGATGGGTAACGTAGTGAAAGACTGGATTGAGAAAATTATAAATCAGGGAACATTGGCAATCCTTGTTACATTAATAGTTTTCTCTAAGATTCAATCACAGTGAAAAAAATGGAAACAAAGGAAAGTGTACATGCTCAGGGGCAACAAAATTGGGAGGAACTTTTACCTAGGCTAGTCAAATTCTCCAAATACTCTTCTATTGACCTTATTGAAAAAGGAGTAATCGATAGAGATGAAATTATTTATCAAATTGAATTATTTTGTGCCACTAGATTTATAATCTAATATTTTTAGGAATGTGTTTAAAAATTTATTAGTGCAAGGGCATTAGGAAATGATGCAATGATGGGACTTGACACTGCAGTCAAGAAGTGAATTGTCACTTTGTCAATGACAAAGATCAAGAAGGAAATGTGATTTTGATTGAAACTATCATCTAGGAGTTTAAGAAATATATTCAATACATTGCTTCTTTGTCTGCACTCAGTTATGAATAACTTCTTTAGCTATCTAGGTACCAGGTGAATATGGATGGTTTAGATATGAAAGTAAATAGTTTCTAAAGTAAGCATCAAGAGATAAAGGAGTTAGACTATTCAACATATATTTCTTACAAGTACATAGATGGACCAGATGATGATTTGATTAGTACAATTCTCCAAAGATTTTATCACTTATTAAAAGGGAGAGAATCGTAATTGCAGTGACAAGAGGAATGAACAATTGCTTTTAGTGTTCTTGCTTTTCTACTTCTTGCTTCTATGTACCTGGTTTCAATTTTTGCACTCTTCCCTCTCTTGTAAAAGTGCCTTTGGTTTTAGTAATTCCTTGTTTCAATTTTTCCAACTTGGTTTTTTCAAGTTGTGCTAGTTGTTAATATGCTTTTGCAAATAGTGTGAAAATCCTAATGTGTTTTGGCAAGTAGTGCTAATTGCTTGAGAATATTTAGCACCTTTTCAAAAAAAATTAATTTCTTATTGGTGTTTTAACACATCTATTAAAAGGAAAATTAGGTGGTTTTTCACCATAACCACCCAATTTTTCCTATAAATAAAAATTAGAGGCTCATATTAAGGGTTTGAAATAGATAGAATCTTTATAAAGCTTTTTAAAGAGATCAATTCTTCTACTCTTCGAAATCAATACAAGAAAGGTGTTTCTAAACTTTGAGTTAGTCATATCTTTTGGAATTATATCTTTCTACTTAATTCACCATATATGATTTTCATTGATATTTTCATAAACTTTAAACTATGGAGAATAAGGAATTAAATTACAAAGTTCATATTTTGAGTTGTAATTAATATTTCTAATATATGAGAAAATATTGGTGGGAATAGGTGTAATATCTAAATTGTTTCTATTATAGAATATAAGTTATCAACTTTTGTTATCATTATTAAATAATTTTTTGGTGTATGTTTCATACCCTTATGGATATGATTGTCTTTTCAACCCTTTGAATGAAAGAGGTTTCCCTAGTCTGAAAGGCAAAATATTCTTCCAATACATTCATCTAGTTTCTAATTCCTAACCTGATGAGTTTGTTTCCTGCATAACTTTCCCCTTGTCTATATCTTCTTACATATATATTCCTTTCTAAAAATTCATTTTCATACTTTCAGGTTAAAATTACTACCCATGATTTACTTTCCTTTGTTTGTTAATACTTTCCTACTTTCCCATTTTTCCTTTTCAATAAAGGTAGCTCTGCCTGTTAATGGGAGAGGGACTTAGTTCCCCATGCTATTGATGTGAAGTCATCAATTTTTTTTCCTAAAAAAAAATTAGGCTAAAAATTTTTGGTACCCACCATGGGGCACATGTTTACAATTTTAGTGTTTCCCATAGAATATTGGTCCATATGACTTTACCTTCATCTGAAGGACCACTCTAACAACCTGAGGTAGATTTAGAACAATAAACTCAATTAGATATTTTGTTAAACCTTGGAATTTTTTTTAGGATTCTGATGACATTTTCATATTATTCTATCCATTCTAAGCCAAGAGTTAGAACATGATAAAGAAGAAAAAATAATTCATGCAAGAAGAGAATATCTTAGAATTCATTTGGCAGCTCAAAATTAGTGAAAACCATATGACCATCTCAGGCCTTCAGAAATCCAACTGTCAACTAGATTTGAATTGGAATGAAGTTTTAGAAGAAGACCTAATTTCAAGCTTTCAATTGTTTTATTTTGAAAATAAAATAATCAATGATCAATTTGACACTTTTAGAGCTGAGTTAGATACTGAAGAGACACATGTTATAACTACACAAAGGAATTCTAAGATTGATTCAAGAAGACAAGCAAGGAGACAATCATGAAGATCACTACAAAGAAGGCTAGCTAAGAAAGATCTTCAACTTCAACTAGTACCTCAACATTAGTAGTTTTCTCATTAATAATTTTATTTTCAAATTGGCAAAAAGAAGATTTACTAGGGCTAGTAAATTGAAAGGTCAAGTTGATCCTTTTTACCAGTTACAAGAAAATTTGAGCTTTAAATTAAGTCCTGAACATTTAGATAAGATTAAAATAACAAGGAGTCTTCCTTCAACTCCAAAGAAAAATAAGCAACTACAAGGAGGAACCTTGATGAACCAAACTCTCATGCTATCAAAAATTATTATCCCATTGAAAGTTGCCTTTCAAACCATGGCATTACCATGTGGAAATGTAATTGGACCACTGGTTCTAGGGTATTTACGTGAACTCCCAATAGGATCATGAAAGAATTTTGCAAAATTATTTAATGATGGTAAACAATCCCTAGATGAACATCTCAACACATTCAACCTCACCTATGGAATTTTAGGCATTGAACATGAAGATATCATCATAAGATTATTTGTTGAAACACTTCATGATGGAACCACAAATTGGTTCTATCACCTTATTGTAGGGTTTGTTACTAACTCAAATACCATGAAGATGAAATTTGAAAATAGATTTAAACCTATAGAAGATGTTCATACGTTGCTCGCTCAACTTACGCAAATGAAAAAGAAGGTTCATGAACCCATGAGATATTTCATTACTAAATTTAGTAATCTATTGAAAAATATATGAAATACTACTAGACCAATAGATGAAAACAATAAATGTTTCTTTATTAATTCTTAACTGGCAGAAGTAAGCTATCAATTGTGGAGAGCTAGGGTAGTAGACTTACAAGTAGCTCAAGAATTGAATATTAATGTCAAAGATGATATGATTATGTCTGGTAAGCTAATTAAAGAATATTTTAAGGGTAAAAATAAAAGTTTGGGACAGTCCTAAACTAAACAACTCTTACAAAAAATGGCTAATGACATAACTGCTCTAAAGAAATAAATACCTCAAAAAGATATTAATGGTCTATACCAAGATATTTTAAGCATAAATTATTTTCGTTTCCAAAAGGATCATCCTATATTACAAGCCAAACAATAAAGACCTACACTTGAAGCCCTTCCTCAGTAGAACACTAATTCCCTGTAAATGTAATATTAGAAATAGAAGAGATATTCGGATATGAAGAAGTTGAAGAAGAGAATAAATCATAAAACCTAGATCTTCAAGAATGTGAAATTAATGAACTTGGTGGTGACTCCATTAATATTTTTTATAGATTATAATTTATATGAAGATGACTATGAGGGCAATGTTGAAGATATGAACAGTCAATCTTTTACAGTCTTTACTAGGTCTCAAAATCAAAATTAGTCTAGTGAGCCACATGAAGAAACTCCAAAGATTATTATTTCATGTGAGACTTACCCACTAGTAAAAAATAAAGGAAAACAACCACAAGTGTTTAATTCTTTGAATTTTAGTAATGGTAATGTTTATCAACTTGTTGAGAGTTCATCTAACTTACCTGTATTTGACATTAGTGATCATGTTAACAAAACTAATATTTAGATGTCACAAATATAATACTTAAGAGCATATCTTGATTAGTTAGATAGATTTGTGGATTTAATTAGAGGTAATAACTCTAATGTTAAAAACACAAATTTGAAAAGAATCTTGGCTCACCGCCCAAATTCAAATTTAGTCAAATAAATGGCTACAGCTACTTCCAAATCTAACAAGGTTGATCTATTATACATTTCCTTATTTCTCAAAGGATGTAAATTTAGTAACTTCATCATTGACATAGGCACATAAGATAACAGCATACTTGCAAAATTTCCTTGTGTACTTGGTTTGACATGCACTAAAACATTTAGACATTGTTATTCTATGGAAGTAAAATAGGTTCCACTCATTGGGAAGATAAAAGATGCTCAAGTAGCTTTAACATATTTTCCATAAAAAAGAATTAAGATCAACATCTTGGTTTTAGATATTCCAACAACATATGGTATTATTCTAGGTAGAAATTTTTGTAAAGAACTAAGAGATGAAATTCAATTAAATCTATCACATTCTATGATCCTAGTGAAAGGAGTTAAATAATGACTAGAACCTAAACTGAAAATAAAGTATATAATACAAAAAGTGGATGATCCTAAAGTAGGTATTTTTTATGAATATGCAAGTATAGGTAATTACCTCTTTGTGTCCAAAAAATATTTGGATATGCCAGAGGCGATAAATTCAGATCAAAATGATATTTGGTTATTATAATTTGATGGAAGTTGTTTGTCTACAGGAGTTGGTGCTACGTAGTTTTGACATCTCCTTCTAGAGAGATTTTTATTTTCTCTTGTAAATTGTAATTTTAATGCAAAAAAATATATCATAGAGTATGAATCAATCCTTTTAGGTTTACAAGTTTCTAAAGAGATGGAAATTAAAAATCTAAGAGTTTTTAGTAATGCAGATATGGTTGTGAAAAGTCAATACTAGGTAAAAAATGATTATTTGAGACACTATAGGAATAAAGTTTCGGATAAAATTGAGTCATTTTTTTCCTTTTCTATTGACACCATTCCATGAGAAAATAACTCTAACATACATTCCTTAGTAGTTTCAGCTTTCTAACTAATCCCACATGCTGAAATTGGTGTAAAGAATTATACCATTGAGTTGATATATGGAATAAGTGTTCTAGATAATGCATAAAATTGGAAAGTTTATAATGATGACAAAAAAATCATCTCATTCCTTGATAAATTTTATATATTTAAAAATCTAAAGTTTGAAGGTAGTGATTCCATAAACAGATAATCTTTAGCTCATACATCTAAGGAAGGAATCACTGAAGAACAAGATACAGATGGTGTTATCAAATTAAAAGGAAACAAAATTCCCAAATTTTTGGTATCATTAGAGGAATTATTTGACAAACATGATAAATTTATCAAAATTAAAATGCAGAAAGGAACTCTCAATTTTGTTGATTATGAAAAGTTCAATATTGGTTCCAAAGAACGCCCTAGATTTGTAAATATCAGGAAATGTTGTTCACCTAAAGAAAAATGAAGGTTTGTTAGATCCTTCATAAATACATTTATATAATTACATATTTAGATTTTGATTTGAAATATTTTCATCCTCAATAAATGTAACACATAGTTCCTCTCAAGCCAGATGCAAAACCTTTCGGACAAAGGCAAAGGCAATATAACCCTAAAATTGTTGGGACAATTCTAGCTCAAATAAAAAAGATGCTTGATGTTCATATTATATTTCCTATACACCATTCAAACTGGGTAGAAAGTATAGTATAATTTTTTAATGAAGATGGCAAGATTAGAATCTATGTTGATTTTAGGAATCTCAATCAGGCATTTCTCAAAGATAACTACCCATTGCCAATCATGGACCAAGTCTTACAAGTAGTAATAGGTGATGAAATGATTTTAATGATTGATGGTTTCTCAAGGTATAATTAGATTGAAGTTAATAGAGAATACCAATACAAAATGGCCTTCAGAACACCTTGGGGTACCTTTACATACATGCGAATGCCATTTAGTTAAATCAATGCTAGGGAACTTTTCAAAGAGAAATGGACATAGAATTTAGAGATTTAAAGAATAAAATAATTGTTATTTATCTTTATGACCTAAAAGTGCTCTTAAAAAATAGATAAGATCAATATGCACATTTTGAAAAAGTTTTTAAGAAATACTGATTACATGAAATCTCTCTTAATCCAAAGAAGTCAATATTTGGAGTCACTGAAGGTAAACTCCTAGGACATATTGTTTCAAAAGAAGGAATAAAAATTGATCTCAAGAGAGTTGAAGTTATTCAAAATATCTCATTTCCCACATGTAATCTAGGAGTGCATTCCTTCTTTAGAAAAGTGAACATTTTAAGGATATTTGTTCCCAATTTTGCATAACTCATAAGACATATTACAGACATGATGAGAGGAAAACCTTCATTTAAGTGAAATGAAGTTAAAGAGGCATTTGAAAAGATAAAAACTACTATTTATCTTGCCCGTACATTAGTTTTCCCAAATTTCAAGAAAGAATTCATAATCTATCGTTATGCCTCAGAACATACTCTTTTAGATATCTTAGTCCAAAGGGATGAAGAGAATATTGAATCTCCAATAGAATTTATGAGTTTTAATCTCAAATATTATGAGTTGAAGTATTCTCCTAAATAAAAACATGCTTTCATAGTGGTGAAGGTAGTTAATCAATTAAGATACTATATTTTGAATTCACACTCTATTGAGATGGTCCCCAGCACATCAGTGAAATCTATTTTGACTCAATAAGAACCTGGATCAAAAGCATGGAATTGGATAACCAAGCTTTAGGAATATGACTTGGAAATAAAACCCACAAAGCTAGTCTGAGGAAAGGGACTATGTCAAATCATGGTAGAACAAGTAACTATTCAATCAGAATCTTCAACAGCTTCAAATTAATAAGATCATCAAGATCTTCCATTAGTATTATTTGTCGATTTGACCGATGAATGGTTTTCTAATATTGCTTTCTACCTGACATATAAAGAATTACCTTCCCATTTAAATGCTAAACAATGAAAAATAGTCAAATTATAGGCTAATAAGTATGTTATCTAGGATGATACACTTTTTAAGAAAAACATTGATGGATTTTTCTTAAGGTGTGTGGATAAGGAACAATAGAAAAAGTTATTACAATATTTTCATGACTAGGCTTGTGGAGGACACATTTTTGCCAAGGTAACAATGTAAAAAATTCTTAGATATCATTATTATTGGGTGACCCCTTTCTAAGATGCATATGAATGGGTAAGGAAATGTGTAGCATTTTAAAATTTTATGGGTAAGCCTAGGTTAGCAACGCTTCCTCTTCAATCTATAATAATTGAATAACCTTTTCAGCAATGGGGACTAGATTTTATTGGTACATTGAATCCTCATTCAAGCCCATGTCATACTCATATTCTCATAGAAACAAATTATTTCACTAAATGCATAGAAGCAATTCCTATGAAACATACAACTTCAAAAGTCATTTGTAACTTCATCAAGGAGAATATCCTAGTATGATACAAAATCCCATAGAAGATTGTTATAGATAATTCATTTAATTATTCTTCCTTAGAGATATGGTATTTCTCTATCCCATTCATCCAACTACCATTCACAAGGTAATGGTCAAGCAGAATCAAGTAACAAGAATCCATTTATAATCATGTGGAAGGTGATGGATGAAAATCAAAGTAATTGGCATAAGAATTTATATGATGCTCTTTTGTTGGATCATATAAATTTGAAAAAATATTTGGGTGTGTCTCCTTTTCATCTATTATATGTAATTGATGTTGCGATCCCCATAACTCTTGAGTTACCAACCTTACAATTGTCTAAAGTGGCTGAAAATTCTAATTTTAAAATTACATTGGATAAGAGAATCCTTTATCTTCATGAACTCAAAGAGAAAATAAAATATGCGGTTGATAGGATCATATAACATCAGGCTCATGTCAAAGTTATATTTGATAAAAAGGCTTAGCAAAGAGCATTTCAAATAGGAGTTCTGATTCTATTCTGGGATAGTCATAGGGAACCTAAAGGGATTCATGGTAAATTTGATTCACTTTAGATGGGGCCATTCAAGATCAAACACTTTTGTGGTAGCAATAATTTTTACTTGGCATATCATGATGGGACTTAACTACCATTTCCTTTTAGTGGGAAATATTTGAATCACCACTTCTATTGATAATCATGTGATCAACTTTTATACATATGTAAATTTGATTTTGGATGTGTTTTCCTTTCTTCTTCCTCATTTTGGTGTGCACATTTTTTTCAATAAAAGTAATGATTTATTTTTTGCTCCCATTTCTTCATGTTGCTTTATTTCTACTTTTACATGTTCATCATTTACCTCCTTCCAGAAACATCATGAACAATCACAAGTTTTATGAAGATGAAAAATTGAATAGGTTTTTCATGGGTGCCTTTTTCAAATAGTCCAATTCCAATTCTGGCCATGTTATGAAAATATATGTGTTTTTCACTCAGAATAGGTGATGAAGAAATTGATTGGAATCTTGTAGAACAAGTCACAAATTCATGTTCTCTCTTTAAATTTTTTTTGTGTGAAAACATATGATGAAAATGCACTTGCATACACTATCTTTTGGGATATATGATAACTCATATCGGGAGGAGTACCAACACTTGCATACACTATCAATGACATGTGATAGCATTCATCAGATTGAGTATCTAAACCTCATAAACATTATTATTTAAACATGTGATAGTGCTCTGATGACTTGAGGAACCATCATGTTATTAAATATTAGACATTTATCAGTTGATCAAATTATTATTAAATTGAAGACTTTGTTATCCATTGGATAAACTTGCAAAACTAGAAGATTCAAGTTCTTTCTATTCCTTCCAATTTGGAATCCTAGTCGAAGACATCTATTATCCCCAATTTTAAAAAATTGGCTACAACTGTTAAAATTTTATTTTTACAGGTTAATAGCTAATTAAAATCTATTTTTTACACAAAATCTCAAAGAGTACAAAATAATTAATCAGTTACTAAAAAAGATTGATTAATTAAAAAATTTAACATTTTTTTACATTTTGCCTTAATAGCATTGAAAAGCATTTTTAGACCCTCCCATGTGATAAACTTGTTTGCTTCCTTGAAAATGGAAAATGTGTTAAATCTTTTTCGCTCATCTAGAATTGCATTTAAACTTTTTCCTATTTACAAGTTGTGAAAATTGCAAAAATATTTTTGGGTGCAAGTTGCTAAAATCTTTTTGGTTTCATGCAATTTTCAAAAATGTTTTGAGTTTTACATTTTAATTAAATTCCATATTCCACTCCTTATATTGTGCAAATGACAAATTCTTTTTCCACCCCATGCAAATTCTTGTTGCGAATTCGAAGCTTCTTCTTCCCACATGCAATTCCCACAATTTCCTCATGTGATCATGAAAATGAATAAATTTCCTCAAATCGTGTTAAATGACTTCTTCTTCTCTTTGGTTCTTCATGAGGTAGTTATTCACTTTCTTCCCTACAATTTAAAAATTGCTCTTTAAGGGGCATTAATGGTAAGTTTTCATTTTTCTAGAATACCATTCAAAACACTTTCTAATTAAAAATTTAAAATCTTTTTTCATTTTCATTCATCTGTAAAATGATTTATTAATTGATCAAACACCCTAGGGAAATGAGGAGAAGTTGAAATAGAAACTAGTAATCACAACATCTTTATCATTCCATTTCACTATTTGATAAATTCCCATATTAGATAGTTTCTCCCAACTTGGGGAGAAGATACAGAATGAAAAATATAAGCTTTTTATGATCAACTACAATTTTCTAATTTTTGAATTGGATTAAGAAGTGAAGCTCAGCCAAAGATTCCACCTAGGTTGTTTTAATATTACAAATTCTTAATTTTTTTTTCAATTTGGTGACTTGATAAAGAGGAGGGAAGCACTTTAAGTGGAAGAAATAAGTCTTAACAACTCAGAAATTAGATATTTATAGTCTTTTATTAAATGAAACCATAGGACCTATAAAAGAAGGAAAGGAGTGAAATACAAAAATAGGGTTAAAATCTTCAACAATGTTTTAGAATTTTTCAAGATTCAAATTTTATAAAAAAAGGGAATAATTGACTATTCATTTCATTGTTATGAGTTTAGAATAAAAAAAGAGTGGAATTTTTCATTAAAATATGGTAAATTACAAATTTTTAGTTTACTGCTTTTACATCTCTCAATAGGCATTGTATAGCAATTAAAAAGTGATTTGATTATGGGAAAGTTCAAATCAAGCAAAGTAATCAAGTGAGAAAATATTATTAGCTAGGAAGCATTTTAAAGACTCAGGAGAAATTTGCATGTTAAAAATATGAGTAAAAATTTTTCAAGCCATTTAAATAGCTCTTTTTACCTCAAGTTATTGACTTTTACCAAATTTAGTAAGTAAAAGTAATTTTGTAAAATATTTCCATTTTTTTGCTTCTCAAAAAATTTTAATGTCTTCATCACCTACCCTAAATCATCAATCTCAAGTAAAGATAAATCTATCATGAAATATCAATATCAAAGAATGGCTCTTCTCTTTCCATTAGACTCCAACATAGAAAATATCACTAACACCGATTTCGATCATATTTACCTAGGTGTGTTTTGGGAAGGAATGAATGTAATACATAAGACAATTTTGTCCAAAGTATCTATGACAGTTGTTTTGCACAAGCATTAGTGTTTCTAGTGTCACTACAGTCTCCTAAATTGGTTTTAACCATTAAAAATCATTACAATATGGAGACACATGAAGTCAGAGATTCTTAAGGAGAATTGGTAGTGAGCTTCACTGCTGAGCGAATCGACAACATTTTCCATCTTCTAGATCATGAAACTTTTATGTATTTGACTCTCAAGTATTCTCATAGCTTTTAGGATGAAAACATTGTAGCATGTTCTAAGAAAGTTAATAAATCATGGTTGAGTAAATAGAAACATTCTTCCACTCAGATTCCAAAGAATATCCCAAGATCAGACTTCAAGAATGAGATAAGGGACATAATCACTTTATTGCATAGGGTGGTTAGAAATCAAATGGCTAAGAAATTTTACAACTAGATGTACATGTTCATTTGGATCATCTTTCAAAACAAGAAACATAGCAAATAGGGTGAATTGATTAGCAATTCAATTCATAAGTAGCTCCTAGAAGTGAAAAAAACATCAAAATTCTACATGACTTCATATCTTGTCTATGTAATAGCAAGCCAAATGTATTTTGATGGGTTACACACAGTGGGTGATTTTAGAAAAATAATTGTGTATGATTTCCTTCCCTAGTTGACACTAAGAGAAAGCATTTGCCACTTCAAAAGAGTTAATGATTACTTTATTCACTTCATTATCCAACTATTTGAGATGGATATTTTTAACACTCGGATGTCAGTTATAGATACTATCAAAATAACAAAGTGGATTGCTTGGTTTATACAGTTCTCAATGTTTAGTTATCTAAGAATTGGTAGTTTTGATATATCTCCTTATATACTTTTGAGATATGTTAGTGATAAGTTAGCATTGATGGAATTGACAAGATAACTTGTTCAAACACACAAGTTGATAACAATCAAATATAAAATAAGAACCAAATTTTTGATTTCAATCAATAGGTATAATTTTCCTTCATTGGTGAAAGCTAAGATGGTGGAGTAGTATATTTCTAACTTCAATCTCATGACATATGAGAGAGAGGTTTCTTTTGATAACATAGGCTTTTTTGGACACAATATTGGAACCTCTTTTCAACATGTTCCACACTTCAAATATTATTGGATGAACTATAAAGATGAGAAAAAAATAAAGATCAGGTATTGCTCATGGTTTACTATGAAACAAATAATAGAATTAAGTATAATGAAACTACCTAAATAGTTCATTGATGATGGGGTCATATTGGACCCTATATTTGAAATTGAAGGCATTACGACAAAGCCATTGCCTGTGGTACATTGGGATAGAAGATAATATAATTCTCTTAGGGATAGGATGAGAAATTTGCTTCACAAAAGTCTTAAGTGGTTGAAAAATAAAGTGTTTGATGCTACAAATGTTGATTTTCCTACACCTCCTAGAGAAGACAAACTTGTTAGATTTTATAAGAAATAGGGAGATCAAACCATGATAGATGAGGTAGGTCCCAGTGAAGAAATTATCATGGTGGAAGAAGTACATAAACTTGAAGCTATTCAACAAGAGATTCAACTACAAAAACATCTCAAGCTAAAGATTAAAAGGTCTAGTGAAAATGTTTCTTCTTATTCTCTTAAAATTTTGGTTTCTCAAGAAATTCCAATTGATAATTATCCTTTCTCTCAAGATTTGGTAGTGAATACAAGACAATAATTATTAGCTTCAAATGATACAGTGTTCCCTACAACAATGGTTTATCCTATGTAATAAATTATTCTTACTCCTTCTTCTCCATCAAATCTTGATTTACCCATTGTTCCTTCTCCAAATATCCCAATGGAAATAACTAATACGTAAGAATAAACTGATCTCTCTTCTCAAGCTTAACCATCTAAGAGAACACCTTCTCTAAAAGTATCCAAGATTGTTCTAGTTATTTCAACCTCTACCTCATTCCCTTTCATGAGCATAATGAATTCATATTGGTTTCTCATAGTAGTGAAGAGGACAAAGAAGGTTGTTGAACCTGAAGAGATAGATTTTGAAACCCTAACGACCTCTTACTCAAAAAGAACAAATAAGGTGAAAATGGTCTCATGCATGCTTACATATGAGAAAACAGAGAAATATGTAAAAGTGGTTATTCTTGAGATTGAAAAAGATGTTTCAGAAGCTAGTGTTGATGATTATCATGCCTCCAAGATTCCTTTGGGTATTTCAACTAGGGAAGGGATGAAAAGAGATGTCCAATTGGTAATTGGAACCGTTTTCAAAAAAATGGAAAAAGACAAAGTGACCAAGGATGAACTAAAAGCTAAAGTATAATAGTTAAGATTGGTGATTCACAGATTGATTAGGCCAATTCACCCAGTTATTGCTTCACTAGGTTTTCACATAGAGACATTGGATAAGGTAAGAGAAGTGGGTCAGATGGGTAATATAGTGAAAGACTAGATTGAAAACATTATGAATTAGGTAACATTGGAAATCCTTGATGTAGTAATAGTTTTCTCTGAGATTCAGTCATAGTGTGAACAAATGGTAACAAAGCAATAACAAAGCAAAGTGTATATGCTCAGGAAAAAAACAAGGGTGAACTTTTACATGGGCTAGTTGAATTGTCCAAATACTATTCTAATGACCTTGTTGAAAAAGGACTAATCAATAGAGATGAAATTTTTTATCAAATCGAATTAATTTGGGACATCAAATTTTGAATCCAGTATTTTTAGGAATTTATTTAGAAATTTAGTAGTGTAAGGGCATTAGGAAATGATGTAATGATGGGACTTGACACTGACATCAACAAATTGAATTGTTACTTTTTCAATGACAAAGATCAAGAAGGAAATGTGATTTTGATTGAAACTATCATCTAGCAATTTAAGAAATATATTCAAGACATTGCCTATTTGTCTGCATTTAGTTATGAATAACTTCATCAGCTATCCAAGTTCTAGGTGAATGTGGATGGTTTATATATGAAAGTGAATATTCTTTGAAGAAAGCATCAAGAGATAAAAGAGTTAGATTTTTCAGCATATATTACTTATAGGTACAGGAATGGACTAGATGAAGATTTGATGAGGGCAATTCTCTAGAGAATTGATGACTTATTAAAAGGTAAAAAATTGTCAATGTGGCAACAAGAGGAATGAATAATTGATTTTAGTGTTCTTATTTTTCTCCTTCTTGCTTCTCTATACCTGATTTCAATTTTTTCACTCTTCCCTCCCTTGTAAATGTGCCTTTTATTTTGGAAATTCCTCTTTTCAATTTTTCCAACTTGGTTTTTTAAATTTGTGCTAGTTGCTAATATGTTTTTTCAAATAATTTGAAAATCAAAATGTGTTTTTGCAAGTAGTGCTAATTGCTTGAGAAGATTTAGCACCTTTTCAAAAAATTGTAATTTCTTATTGGTATTTTAACACTTCTATTAAAAGGAAAATTATTTGGTTTTACATGGTAACCACCAAAACTTTCCTATAAATACAAATTAGAGGCTCAAATTAAGTGTTTGAAATAGATAGAATCTTTGTAAATCTTTGTAAAGAGATAAGTCACCCTACTCTTCAAAATCAATACAAGAAAGGTGTTTCTAAACTTTGAGTTAGTCATATCTTTTAGAATTATGTCTTTCTACTTAATTCATTGTATTTGATTTTCATTTCTATTATCATAAATTTTAAATTGTGGAGAATAAGGAATTAAATTACAAGGTTTTTATTTCAAGGTGTAATTAATATTTCCAATATATTAGAAAATCTTAGTGGGAATAAGAAGTTTTCAAAAAAAATTATTAGGGTTAAATAAATCTTTGGTTTATGTTTCATACCCTTAGGGATATGATTGTCTTTTAAACCCATTGAATGAAAGAGGTTTTCCTAGTATGAAAGTCAAAATCTTCCTCCAACACATTCATTTAGTTTCTGATTCCTAACCTGATGAGTTTGTTGCTTGCATAACTTTCCCCTTGTCTATCTCTTCTTACATATATATATATATATATATATATATATATATATATATTCCTTTCTCAAAATTCATTTTCATACTTTTAGGTTAAAATTAACCCCATGATTTACTTTTCTATGTTTGTAAATACTTTCTTGCTTTCCCATTTTGGCTTTCAATAAATGTAACTCTAGCTGCTAATACGAGAGGGACTTAGTTCCCCACGTTGTTGATGTGAAGTAATCAATTTGTTCACCTAAAAAAATTCATGGTAATAATAGCATAAATATAAACATGTATGGATAAGTGGTATTTGGAATTTATCTTAAAACAATTCACAAGCCTCATCCCATTATAAATAGTTTATCTAGTGAACCCCTGACCAAGTGACAACATCTACCTTTAGTGCATGGTTTAGTACATTTAAATTATGATTTATATTAGGAACATGATGTTCTTTGCCTAAATATGATTTGACCTAAGTCATCAATTACAAAATTGTGAGGTATTTGGCATTCTATGGAAAAAACCATTTTCATCAAAAGTTCCTCATGTTCTCCTCTTAACTAATTTAGCATGAGTATATCTGATTCACCACTAATTGAAGATATAGTTCCAAAAGGTAAAATACATTCTCTTTTTGGCTCAATATTTTCCATGTTAGTCACACCTGAGTTGCATAAGGTGATTGTATAGACGATGACTTACACTATCATATTTGGAACTATGAAATATGTGCATTTGTTATCATAGGTCATAAAGAGATTTGTTTTATTTATTTATTTATTTTGGAGGATCTATTTATAGATGGAAAAATTGATACTTTATAGCTCATAATACATTATGAATAGATTTTATGACCACCTTGAACAACTATTATCTCCTTATGAATAGGGTGAATATATATATTTAAGTGTAATTTATGGCTTTATATCAACTTTATTCAGGGATAAAATGATAAATTTATCCCCTTGGTGTGCCTTTAGCTGATTCTATATTGTATTAATGGTCATTTGACCATTATAATCCCATTTTTTACTAATCAAAGCATCATAGTACATTTAATTCATCTTCAAGACAATTAATTTTAAATCACTTCATAAATTTAGGTCAACAACTTTTATTTATACATCCTCTAATAGACAAATAGGTTCTACCCTCCTGTAGTCTAAGAGACTTAACATTACTAAACTATAACTAAGAGTTGGTCATGCAATAGCTTGCCATGTAAATTGAGGAATCATATTGAATATGATTCCAAAATAAAGTATAGTGTTTTGTAATTCATATCCTACCAATTAAATATTCTTGTGGATTTTAACATCCAAAGGTTTCTTAGTCTTCACATAATATACGAATTAAAGTGTGTTGTTTACATCTCTATATGTACTCTAATAGGTTATGCATACAATTTTTAATATTTTGAATTATACCTTCATTAAATAAAGTTTTTATAAGTTTCAAAATATTAGTGAAGGTAGTAATTACTCCTTATATCATCATGTTCATAATTTATCCACACATATATGAATCAATGGTTGTAACATCACCCTCTAATGTAGTCTTTTTTTATATGTTCTGAAGAACCTAAGCAATGTGATACTTCAAAATATTTTTCATCATAAGCATATGATATTTATCTTGTTTGACCTTTAATATTATCTAATACTATGACATTTATAAGGGATGAAATCCATGATATATATATTCATTATTGATAACTAATTATATGAATTTATTATCCTTGGGCTATGAATTTATCAGGTTCACATTTTTCATAGGATTTTCTTTTCGATATTTTTATAATTCTAGATAGTATTTAGTGTGGTGTTATCTCAAAACTCTTAAATAAACACAACAAATATGTCTCTAAGGATTAGTTGGAAATATTTTTGTGAAGTGATGCATTCCCCACACAAGTAGAAAAAATAATTGGTAGTCGATGCCAACTTCCATTTAGTCTTCTGATTACCTCCTTGGTATCCACTTCTATACCCACTTCTATGTCTCCCTTATGTCTACTAGAATACCCAGATGGATGCCATTGACCCTTATATCCTCCTTGTCATTGAGGGGAACCCTACCCCTATTTTTATTGGCCATAATATCCCCTGTACATTCTTTGTGGATAATTTGGATCTCATACTAACTTTTTTTGTTGTCGAAACACAATGTTCGATGGATATATACTAAGGAAAAGGATAAGTCCATTATTTTTGTTACTAGGGAGATTGTGATGTCTAACTTTATAATCCATAGATTTGATATTGAGGTGATGTTGGAACCCATTCAATAATATCTTGTGTAGTAGTTGTCATGTCTATATTTGGGATTAAAATGCTTTTATTTATAGAGGGAATCTTTTGTGTTGCTACTGAGAATATGTTTTTGGTGACATATTCCTTCAATTCTTGGACTTCTCATAAAACCATTTCAAAATTATTTTACAATTTGTAAATGTTATAGTGTAGAGCTTGAGGTTATTTAGTGTATTATTTTGATAAATGGCATTTCATAGTTTCATACCCTACTACATAATAGATCTCATAAAACTGTATCCTAAATTTTGGGAATTCGTTCATATAGTTCACCTCTTTTCCACACTTCATCCACTAGATGTCTAGCCTATCCCTATTACATTCATGTAACTCCTCCATATTACATAAAACATCATATATATTGGTATAAGTTTTGCAGTAGGATGTTGGTTATCCCCATAATCCTCTATCTACTCCACATGGAGTGTAGTTGCCTCATCATATACCATAAAATAGTTAAATTTATTTGAAAAATAATGAGCCTAATCCAAATTCACAAGCCTTATACAAACCATGAAGCCTTATCACTATCCTAAAATATAAAGTCTTCTATATTCATTACATAATAAAATATGTGGTCATAACCCCATACAGACTCACCTAATTTTTTTCAAATCTCTTTCAGGTCCTGGATTATCTGACTCACACATATATTCCTTTTAAATTCTCATATAAGCTAATCTTATACATACTAAAAACTCAATTTGTTAATATCTATTTTTTATATGAACTCTAGATCTCTTCCTATTAAGTCTCTTATGATCTCACACTTCTTTGAATCATCTATAGTTACATTTTTATTCTTCCATTTCATTTCATAAGTTAATATATATTGATCAGGGTCTATAGATTCATCATAAACTGTCAAATCAATAAAATATCATGTATTAAGAGCCAATATTCCTAGGATCATACTTGAAACTAGTGGTTATTATGGACTAGACTTTGCCAATATCTTAAGATTTGTTTTAACTTGAAATCTAATGTCAATCAATTTCTTCCTATCCAACATTTTCTTGGTGTTTTCATTATATTTCCCAAATTTGTTTTTTTAAAAGAATCAAACCACGTACTATATATTTTAGATTTTTTACTTATTATTATTATTATTATTATTATTATTATTATTATTATTATTATTATTATTATTATTATTGATAACTTAGGCATAGAGGATATGTACACTTAAAATTAATGATCCATGTCTATGACTCCCATTTCATTTGAAGTTGATCTTTATTTAATCTTATGAATTAACATAATTTAATCAAAATATTGTTCCTTACCTTATCCAAACAATATCCTCCCTCTTAGTTATGATCTAAAACTACATTATAGCTAATTTACCTTCTCCTCTTCTCTCTTTCCACTTTCTTCTATATTTTATGCATATTTTTTCCAGTCTATATCTTTTTATGCACCCTCATCTACACCTTATCTTATTTTGGTCCCTCTCATTTCCTAATCCTCATTATATCTATGATATCTATTTCTTCCCTAAGCCATCAATTATTAATTTTATTCTAAAATTTCTATTCTACTCATATTCATAATTACATTAGGATTGCCTTTGTTATTCCATCTTCTTTGTTTTCATAGGTCTCACTGTAGTCCCAAAATTTAATTTTTTCTTTGCTTCTCTATGTCCTCCATATTTTGGGTTCAGTTTCAATTTTTATTTCTTAGTTATTCATCACTAACTTGATTATCACACACATCCCCTTAATGCCCAAATTGAGTAATACATGTTGGTAAGAGTAGGAACCATGGCCTTTTCTATACTAAACAGTGGTGAAAAACATAAATCATATTTATGATCCATCATTAGGAGATAGTGTTATGATGATGGATAATGCATGTTGAGATGAAATGTTGAGTTAAAATAACATAAAGTATTCTATAATCCTACAATCCAACAGTTATATATAGTGAAATTATAAAATATCTCTAGATAAATGATATTTACTAAATCATGTTTATTCAACATTTGTAAACATGATTAGTGTAAAATACATTTAGATGAAAAAAATCTTTCAAATTTAAGTGACATTATCCATATTTTCTTCTAAACATTTTTTACTCCATATTCCATTTGTTATGGCTATCATTTGTTTTGATCCAAAATGTTTTCACCTTTAAAATTTAAAAAAAAAAAAAAAAAAAAAATCTATGTAGTTGTTATCTAGTCTCAAGAGGACAGAAAAAGGTATAATCCTAATAGTTTAATAAATCAATTTTCAATTTTAAAAAAAAAAAAAAGGATTCAATCAAACATTATTTATGTTTACAAAATTTAATAGGTTCCCTTCCCTCTCACACCCACTACTATATATTATGTCAATAAATATCATAAACAACATTAATTTCAATTCTAGTTTTAGGTTTTTGAAGGCAATCTTTGAATTTAAAATGGGTTTAAATAGGAAAATTACGGGTTGTGAATGTCCTTTTTTTAACGTTACATGTACATTTTTACTATTTTGTTGTTAATATTTTACTTTAATACTTATCATCATGTGTTTCAGGACATGTTTATCACTATATAAATATCACATTTCATTAATAGTTTACATTATGTGTTCCATAATCTAATTGTGATAAAAATGTTATCATAAATTTTAATTTTGAAATTTACTTGAATTAATTAATGTTAACAAGTTTAATAATAAAAATATGGGGATGGGATCAAAATTTAAAGTTAGATTCACCTCCTTTATAGATGATAAATGTATGAAATACACACATACAACTAATGTTCTAGGTTTGTTGTCTGATTTGGTATTTCCTTGGATTAAAAAACACACTTCATTTATTTCACATACATACATCAAATAGTATATTTCATAAAAATATGAAATAATATAGGGTTAACTTTATACATTCCCTAATTTGATTTTTTAGAATGGTATTTCATCAGAATAAATATTCTATATTTATATATTTATTTAAACAAATATTTTGAAAATTATTCTGTGTATGTTTGATAAACTAGTTAAAGTCAACCTACTTACACAAGATAACTAATACTTCACATTATTAATAATATTTATTAAATTTAGAGCTCATATATACTATATATACTAATATATTCTATTGTATTATAGTATTCCATAATATTAAAATTATATATTTCATATAGATGTTAGGGTATTAATATGGTGAAATAGGTGCAATGAATGTAGTTCTTCCAAGTGAGGAGAAAAATGGGGAAATATAGATAATGATGGTCAGAAGCATCATGAGGATCAAGAGGATATCCATAACTAATCTAAGATGGAGTATAAAAGGTGTGAGGGAGGTATTTATGAGGATATTCAGTGAGTAAGAGTGGATGGTTGGGATGAAGACCTAAATTTTTGAGGATTTTATGGTTATGATTCAGGTTTTGAAGATCACCTATCAAATAATGCTCTTGTTTCAACACTTTGTATAGACAAAGAGAAGAGTGGTGACTATGATGTGGAAGATATTATACCTCCAGCCTCATTTGAAAATTTAAATGTGGATATTGTCCCTTGATAAAGATGATTATTTAAATTCCTTCCCTTGATGCAAATACTAAAGTTTTAGATGAGAGAGACATCACTAGTAAGTTGGTTGGTAAATAGATGTATATTGGTGAAGTATAATTTTGGTTTAAGGAGAAATGGGGTGTGAATTATCTTATCAAATTTATTCCAATAACTTTCTTTCTGGTCAATTTATCAGATGTGTCAAAAAGAGATAAAATTATTTCTTCTTTACGTTGGATGATGAATAAGGTAAGGATCTTGATTCAAATTAAGAGTGTTAATTTTGATATGAATGACTATATGTAGAATAAAGTTTCTACTTGGGTCAGGATTTATGTTTTCCTAATGAATAATGGTGAGAGGACATCCTAATATTTATTGACAACTTGTTTTAATCCTTAATTTTAATTGATCCTAGCTCTATGGAGTTCTATTTATTTACTTATGCAAATATTTGTGTGCTTTTGGACCTAGATGTTTAGATTCCAAAAGTGTCATAGTAAAATCATTTGGAAGAGTATGGATTCAAATCATTGACATTAAGAAAAAAACCCTTCATATTATTTGGCTGCCATAAAGTAGGGAATCTTAAGAGAAATTTCCCAAGAATGGATCATCTAATCAATAATAGAGTTGTGAATAAAGTTTAGAGAGTAAAAAAGTCTCATCCTTCTAATCTATTTTTGAATAAAGATAGTGTTGAATGGATTAAAAAGTTTCTTAAATCACCTATCATTCAAGGCCGATTACTTTGATATTTATAGATAAACTTGGAGCCTTCATCTACTCTGACAATCCAAGAGGATAATGAAAAGATTGTGTTATAGTATATATAATTAGTGGATTTCATCTAGAACTCTCCTAATTAGGAAGATGAAATAAAGGAATTCAATGAGAGGGTTCATGATATGGAGGGGTTGGTTACTTTTGACATTGCTAATGATGAGAAGGATGACTTGAATTTTGTGGAGATATTATCTATTTCACAAAAAGATAGTTTGGTTTAAAAATTAAACTATAGTAAGAGAATATAAAAGGGTGAAAATATAATTATAAAAAAGTATTTGAGCATGGAATTTATGACAAGCAAAACTCCATCAAGATTTTTTCCTTTTAAACTGCGGGGGGTGAAATGCCTTTCTTTGGTCCAATGAAATTGAATCCTTTAGTGTTATGGTATTCTATTCTCCTAACAAGATACACTTGGTTAAGCTTTAATTTCTTATTTCTTACATAGATATAATCATTTCCCAAGAAATAAAGCTAATTAGGGAAGAGGTAGACCATTATTTCTATCATAGTTGTCAATCTTGAAAAGGATTATTTTTTGATTCATTCAGAGATTTGGGTGGCTTGGCCATTCTATTGAACCCTTAAAAAGTGGATGTGGAATCACAGGGTAGTGGTAGGAGCTAGTAGTGGTGCACAATCAAAGATATTTCTTTTGATATCTCACATTTTTTAATTATTTATGGCTTGAATAGACCTAAACACAAATGAATATGTCGGGTTGATATTACACAAATTTTGTCTCAACACCTAGATGAAAATTTTTCTTTGAGAGGATATTTTAATGATATCCTCAGTGTTCTTGATAAATAAGGTGGTTTGGGGAGACCTTAGTATTCACAACTAGACTTTTCTTCTTTCATATTGATTTGTCTTCATTAATGTTGTTCCTAAGAGTGGGTTATACTTTTAGACTAATAGAATAAAAGTATATAGCAATATTACTAAGTGCATTGGTAGATTTATATTGGGCCCCTTGATACTTAACTCAATATGGATCCCAAAAAGTAAGAATCTCCCACTATTTAGTTCTAATCATGCCCTAGTGGATTGGGAAATAGCTAGGGATCATAGTCCTTTTAAGTGCCCATTTTAATTCAAACTAATTTATATAAGGGATCATTCTATTTTTGATTTGGTAAAATTTTGGTGGAATAATTCTCCTTGGGTTAAAGGAAATATAATGTATTTATTTGGTAAGAATATTATTTTCATTAAGGATTGTCTCAGGAATTAGAATAAGGTTTATTTAAAAAACATTTTTGAATAAACTAAAAGAGTGGAAGTAGATATGTGTACTATGAATGATGTGGTCCTTACTTATGGAATGTGTTCAAACATGTATATGAAAGAGAGATCTCTTTCTTTTTTTGCTTCAGGAGCTTCACTTGATGTAGGAGATTTAAT
>JARHVA010004752.1:1150000-1152500 GCA_037957365.1 Torreya grandis
TTTTTATTCTTGTAACAAGAGCATATGTATCATCATAATCACTTCCAAGATAATATTTGTATCCCTTAACAACCAACCTTACTTTATGCATCTCAATTTTCCCTTCTACAATTATCTTGGTCTTATAGACCCACTTAACTTGAATCAATTATTTTCCCTTGGGTAATTAAACTAGATCCCATGTCTTTTATTTTTCCATTGTGTTGATTTCCTCATCCATGGACTTACACTAGTTCACTTATTTCACTACTTCTTCAAAACATGAATAATCATATTGATAAAACAAATCAAATTTCACATTTTTTTCAATATCATCATGCATTTTATTATCATGAATATCCCTCTATATCCTTGTCTCTCTTGGTATTAGATAAGTGAGGGTTGGATCTGAATTGTTAGTGGAGTTACTTGACTATGAAGTATGTTATGAAATTAATGTAGATGGAAGTGTTTCCAAAGGTTCCCCTTACTTATTTATGACTAGTTTAGCTTGTCTAATAGTATTTATCTCTTCATTTCCATCTTCCACATCATCCATGGGTAATATTACAGAGATACTCAAGGTAGTGTCAACAATGGCATCCCATGATTCATTCTTAATGAAATAAACATATTCTTGGTAATAGGGTGGTACAATATATATGCTTTAGAATATTCACTATAACCAATGAATATGTAATTTTCACCTTTATCTATAAATTTATTATTTTTCTCTTGTTGGCATAAATACATATGCCATGCACCTAAATATTCTTAGGTTCTCCACAATATACTTTTTGTTTATTCAAACATATATTATGGAGTCATGTCTCATACGACCATTGTGGGACTTATGTTTAACAAGTATATTTTTCTTGATACATCCTCACACTAAAATTCATTTTAAAATACATTTGACTTCAACATTCTTGTGATCATTTCCTAGATATTTTTGTTCTTCCTTTCATCCATTTCATTTTTCTATTGAGTGTACCTCGTAATGAATTCTTTTTCAATGCCTTAATTCTTAAAAAAACATAAACAAATATTTAGACACATATTATCCCCCTTTATTGTTCTTAAGACCTTGATGAAAATTCCACTTTATTTCTCAACCAAGTTCTTGGACCACATTAATTTATTGAATATTTTAGATTTGTGTTTCAAGAAATAATCCAAAACTTCCTTATGTAATCATCTATGAATGTTAATAAGTATTCATTATTGGAATGGGTGGGATTTTTCATTCGACCACATAAGTCCAAGTGGACCAAATCTAATGGTGATTTTTCCCTCCTAGACATTTCTAAATGAAATAATTGTCTATTTTATTTTCCTACGAATGCATGCCTTAAATTTTCTATTAGGGTTCTATTATTTTTGCTAATTCCCTAGCCATATATTAATTGGATAGGACATTTAATATAAACTTAAGTTCCCATCACTTAAATTCCAAAGTTTAGATGGGTTTTTGATGACTATATTGAAGGCTACATGTTGTAGTACTATTTTACTCTTCATGTGTTTAGGAGGAGTAGTTGTAAACTATGCAGAAACATAATTTTTTATCATAAGGGGAGACATATAGTTCATTGCCATTTTAATTATAGATATCTTTTTCTTGATCATATCAAGGGAAAAATGAAATTATTTTTCATTTGGACACTTATTTTAGTAACAAAATGAGTGGTAATGAATTGATTTTGCCACTATTAAAAAAAACACTCAATTTGAGATTAATATGGGGAACATTGAACAGATTGCAATTTTGGGCAAAGGGAATGTCATCATTTTAACCAAAAGAAGGTGAAATAAGAGTAATCTAGGACTTTTACTATAAATTAAATCTAAAAAATAATATTTTGAGCATTATATAGTCAGTTCAAAAGGATATAGAGTATTTATGGAGAACGGAGAGTGCACAAGGATATAGAGTCCTAATGGGATAAAGAACAAGATATCTATAGTATAAATACCAAACCTCAACATTGCTATACTAGATAATGTTACACATAATGAACATATTTAGAAAATGTTCAAATTTAAATAATGTATAATTATCTACATTTGCACTTTTCCTTGACCAAACACTGATTATTTCTACACTCACTAGAAAAATGATCATACTTGTTATAATAGTAGCACCAAACATTTATTTTATCATACATTTGGTTTGAAGTATGGATCCACTTCTTATCTTGGGATTGTAATGTTGAATTTTTTAATACTTATTGGTCATTTGATCTTACTCTTCTAGAGTAGATTTTTCCTCTTCCTCTACCTTTAAAATGTCTACCTTTGTTATCTCTTCCTCTCTCCCTACATCTCATATTAGTTTGAACTTTGAAATATTGATCTATGGATTAAGGAGTATATCTATTTAGTCATTTTACATAGGCTTGTAGTGAATCCATAAATCCATCCATTATCACATATGAAAGTATTTTAGCCTCTACAATTGTAATGACAATTGGTTCAAATCTTAAGGTCAATCTTTTAAGGATATTATCAACAATCTTTT
>JARHVA010004752.1:1157500-1352500 GCA_037957365.1 Torreya grandis
TTTAGGGAGAGGGTATATTTAAATGTATGGAGGAACATTTAAAAATGATCTAATTGTTCCATCTCTTTAAACTAAATTTCTATCAATGTACAAAATAATTCATATCATTAAGGGTATCAGGATAGAGTTTTAACTAGATTAAGTAATAATCAAAGAGTTTCATAATTATTATACAATTATAATGAGTAAGATCACCAAAATATTTTATATACCTTCTCACATTTTTCTCCTCATTCTTATTTGACTACATTGCTGACTCATCTAGATAGAGTTAGTAAATTATGACATGAGCGATTTGGCCACCTGAACTACCGCTACTTATAACTCAAAAAAATGAAATGGTCATAAGCTTAGATTATGTTCATTTATATAAGTGTATTTTTTTGGGTTACACCCTTGGGAAAAATCTTGAAGATAAATTTGACAAAGGTAAAGCTTGGAGGGTTTCACAAGCATTAGATTTAGTACACAGTTATGTATTTGGGCCTTTTCCCAATCTATCTTTCACAATGGAGATTTATGTTTTAATTTTCATTTATGATTTATTGAGATACACATGGTTTCAATTTATTAATCATAAATTTGATATTTTTAACAAATTTTAGGACTTCAAGGTTCTCGTAGAAAAATAATCAAATAAATCCATTTAGGTTCTTCGATAGATAATGAGGGTGAGTATGCCACTAACATGTTTGATTAGTTTAACACAACATAGGGGATTATTTTATAGTATATATTTACATATATTCCTAAATAAATATAATTATATAAAATTAAAATAATTCCTTGAAAGGTATGGATAGTTATATGATTCACATTAAGTCTCTTGAACCACAATACTAGGCCAAAGCAATCAATTTTTATTTCCACATTCATAATAGGGTTCTCTATATTTATTTAAAAGGCATAACTCCCTTTTAATCTTGGTATAACAATAAATTGACAATTGAGAATTTCAAAGTCTTTATATCTCTAGCTATGGCTCACATACATAAGCAGCAATATAAGGATATGGAACCTCAGAGTAAGCCTTGCATCTTTTTACGTTATTCAGAGGGTATCATAGGGTAATTCATTCTTCATTTTACCACACATGATATATTTATATATATAAGTTTTCAATTTTAAGATATTCCTAAATAATTAACTCTTGACACTTCTTCCACTTCATTAGACTCACTTGGATTTGATTCAGATGATTCAGATCAACTTGAGCACATTATATAGGTTGAGGATACTTCTTCCAATTATGATAGTGAGAGTAATCATGGGGAATCATATTCATTAACATATATCCACCTTTTGAGGATGATATTTCTCTATTTGATTCATATAATTCTGGTCATCTTTGGGATAGGCAGACATTAGAGAGTGCAAGAAAATGAGTCGAGGATCCTACATATGACAAGAATATATGCTCATAATTTTAGAGTGGTCTACAAGCTTTTTATGCCTATATATCAGGTCCAAAAACATATTAGGAGGAATCAATTATTTTTGAATGGGATTATACCATGAATGAGGAGTATAAATCATTAATCAAGAATCACACTTGGGATTTGACACATATCCCTAAGGAAAGAAAGATGGTTTTATATAGATGGATAAATTGGACCAATTATTCAATATATGGGTCTATTTACAAGCTCAAGGTGCATTTGTCACAAAGGTTTTATCATATCTACTTTAAATTTACTACACATATAACTTTACACTAGAAACTAAGTTAAACTTTGTCAGACTCACACTTCCTATTATTGCAGCTAATAATTGGGGCATTCATCAAATGGATGTGAAGAGTGCCTTCTTCATGGTGATATTAAAGAGATGATTTTTTATTATTAATCCCTTGTATATCGAATATATAAATCAATATATGAATGAAAATAGGCCCCTTAGGATTTTTAATCCAAGATGGATTCCTTCCTTCTTACATTAGGATTCACTATATGCCATTAAGATCTCAACATCTACCTCTTTTTGTAGGATGACTCATTCATGATTTTGGTTATTTATGATGATGATATGTTGATCACTAGTAGCTCTTCTTCATCTATTTTCATAGTGAAAAAGACTCTTTAGGATAAATTTTCCATGATAGACTTAAGCTTCTTAAATTGCTTTATTTGGATTTAGTTTTTTTAGCTTAACTCAGGGATCTCTCTTGCACAACCTATGTATTCTATTTATCTACTTGATTATTTTCACATAACTGATTGTAATTGAACTCTCATGGCCTTTATTTCTATAGTAAAGTGTGAGGTATATTATACTTCACCTTTGTTTAATGGTACATTGTATGGTAAACTTTTGGGTAGTCTTATCTTGTTGATGCATACTTGACCTTACTTATATTGAAGAGGGCATACTCAAAACATTGGTTGGAATAAGATATTTTTAGATTAGGGGTTATTTATTTTTCCCATATTTATTCATTATGGTATTTTTTCCCTCAATTGGATTTTCCCTAATTTCATGGACAAGCTTGCTTAGGTGCACAGATTGATAGACTATTCCAAGTATGGGAGTTATTCCTCTATTCTTTGTTTTATTGAACACCTTTCATGGACGAGTTAATATTATAATATGATGTTCTTTTGACCATATTTTTTAGAGGAGTTACATAACACTCTCCTATATGTGCATCACACATGGTGAGGTTTTTAAGTTAATGAAAGATTGGTTATGATCTTGTTTTGTCTTATTCAATATTCTCACATATTAGTGTCATTTTCTTTTAACTACATTATGGTGTGAACATACATGGTTCTTGGGATATCTCTACTCATGAATTCAACTTATCTAGACCTTGGACTCAACCCCAATAGAGATAATAAATAGGTATAGATAGTGTATACAATATTTTTGGTAGTGTGAAGGTCTAGAAGCTAGAGATACATCCATGATATGTATTTTTATGTGTGAAATACCAAGTTTATATATAGTTCATAAATAGTAGCTACATCACCCCTAGTCTAGTACTAGAATTTTTAGTTTAAAGGAAAACAAATAAATAGTTGGGTGTGTATAACACACCTTATATTTGCATGAGTCCAACTTGAGCATTTTATTGGTGACTAGCATGTAACAAAAAAAATGTTACATTATATAATCAATGTATATAATATGAAATTGAAAGCATTTAAATGATTGAAATTGAAAGAGAGTGAGGTTTAGGAGTACACATATGTATCGATGTAACACCTTACCTTTTAGGAAATTTATTTCATATATATATATATATATATATATATATATATATATATATATATATATATATATATATATATCATTATAATTCATTAGATATGTGATTAGGATAAATATAAAATATGTAAACTAAATATAGCTAGGGAGATATAAATATTTGAGAAAACATGTCATCATATTTGGATAAAAGGTGATTTTCCACTTGATAGTTATGATTAACTCAATTGCACAACCTAATCATACTTATAAATTGGTGAGCATAAGTCAACCAAGTCAACTCACACTATATATTTGGTGAGGTTAGATGATATAGTAAATTATAACTTATAAACTTGGTAAAATTGATTGATTTAATCATCTCAACCATACTATATTTGAATCAACTACTACAATATATTAGCTCAATAAAGTTTGTAGAAGTCTAACATGGTGAGACAGTCCATAGAAGTTTTTGAAATTTAAAACTATTTTGATTTTAAAATTTTAGGTACACATTGCATAGCATATTTACTTTATATATGTCTCATGCTGATATTATTTATAATAATGGTATCTATGTATATATTTATGCCATAAATGTGTATCTCAATCACATAACTATCTAATTTGGTTGATTTAAAAGTTGTGTAAATGTGGATAATTTAAAACTAAAAAACTAGTGCAAGTGTTATGAACATGTTTCCAAAACATGCCCCAACTATATATCTAAAAATAAAAATTTTTGTGTGGAGAACATGATTCCAAAACATGTACCCACTACAATCTGACTCAGATGAATTGTCAAAAATTAAAATCCATCCCTCTATTTCATGCTCCAATTAATATTCCCCTATTTTAATGTGAGGGAAAGTATCAACTGGTTGTCACCATACCTAATAAGAATAAGATAATTGTATAATTTGTGTATAAATCATGTAACATATAAAAATAATATGTCTATGGAGATATACTATTAAAGCACAAGCAATGTGATCACACCAAGTCCTAAGATGCATGATGTGAATCATCAAAATATTTATATGGTAATAATACAAGTTCAACAATATATCAAGCACACACACAATGAAAAATTGAAATAAAATAAAAATAAAATGGTTTAAAGAGACCTTAATAAAGGGAATGTTCAAATTCTACACAATCGAAGGGACATGAATTAGTAAAATGTCCACAAAAGCAAGAATGGGATATTCAAATGTCAAAGATGATGAAATATGCATGAGGAATACAAACAATGTAGCATATTAAAATGATCAAACAAGCAAGGGAATACATTCAAGTGCATAAATTAAAACCATAATAAACCAACATAATCATAACATACTATTCCCTAGATATATGTCTTATAAAAAAAATGTCAAGTACATAGAATATCAAGTATATTGTGAAAGATATAATAATGAACAACATCATGTGTAAGTACATAAACCCAATCATGATAATTTAAAGTGATCATATAATGATATAACCTAGGTGTTACATGATTAATGAAGAACATGTACCCACTATCCATATGACATGAGTAAAGGGTAGGCCCAACATATAAAAGTACATAGATCATGTATTTATATATTATTGAATCACACTAAAAATATGTGTGAAACACATGTATATAAAAATAAATCATATTTTATACACTAATATATAACTAATAAACATGGATGCTAAGGAACTAATAGAACATGTAAATGCTGAAAATATTTTTGATTTTTTTAAAGTTTTTTTTTTTGAATTTTTAGAATATGATAAAGAAAGAATTATATGATTTCATCCAATTTATGCTCATAGGTATCTCCCCACTATTAAATTAGTGAATTAAACTGATGATACTTCCAAATAACATACATAGGTGTAATATATGTCATTTTAGCATCTATAATGCTCTATGTATCTATAGTAGGACTCTATTATTGTGAAGAAACATTAGAATAGGGTTTGTGGAACCCATATTTGAGTTCTTCATGGTTTTATTAAAGTATAAGTAATATGACCATGTTTAGGTATTCTATATATTTCAATATGGATAATTAATCTAATCATCTTCAAATGAGGAATATAATCTTCAAGTAGTGGTAAATGAATAACATTTCCTCAACTAAATATGTGATAAATGTGCATAGCAGAAGTATAAATTCTATTATGATCTTTTTGTGATGATATATTTTTTATTTATTCTTTGATTTTTTTATCATTTTTAGGTTCTTTTTATTTTTAATTACCGAAATGGGTAAGTGCAAAATTTTTGGGGGCAAAAAGGGGCCTACCCATGGACAATTTGTCTTTAAAATTGAGAAATCTAAACTTTTGTAGATAATTTGAGATGGTATACTCAAAATTCAAGAATTGTGTATGAACATGAATTGTAAAATTTTGAGTCTAATTTATAAAACACTATGTTTTTAAAAAAATGGTTATATATAAATAGGTCAAAAATCTAAAATTTTAATAGGAAATCCTATTTCTTTCGGAAATAGAGTAGATAGCGAGCTGTGTGGCCCCTAATTTTTTAAGCATCATTTAATATTTTTTAAAAACATTTGGTGAAACTTTAGATAGTATAATCTAATTTTTAACTTATATTTTTTATAATTTTTTTATGAATATTTTTAAAAATAATTTTAGAAGTAAAAACATCTTAAAAACTGACCAAAAAATGGATTGTTGGTCGTGTGGCCCTCTTAACTAACTCAAAAAAATATTTTTTTAATGCATGTATAATTAGTCTTACTTTATAACCATATATATTTATTTATATTTGCATAAATTAAAAAAAAGATACACAAGCATATATAAGCATGTACATTTGAGGAATGTAGTGGCATAACAAAACTATAGTTAGAAATAGACATATATTGAAACCTTAAAATATTTAAAAATTTATAAAAATCATATATTTGGAAAGAGGAGAGCATTCCTGCCATTGTGCTAATAATTTTATGAATTATCTCATTGAAATTCATAGTGTATTTAGTCATGTATGTTTATTTTCTATCAAAACTATCAGATTCAAATTGTGTTGATAGGTTCAAGCCTTTGGATTGGGAATTCAATCCATTTTCAAGTCAAAAGGCTTGGATTTTGAATTTGAATAAAACATAATGTGTACACTTTCTTGCAACTCTACACTAAAAATAAAAAAATCTAATGGAATGGTTGTTTTATTTTCTTCATGTAATGTGAAAGAAAGACGTATGTGTTATAATGCATACACACTCTTTTCACATTGCACAAAAAAACATATAAAATATATTAGAAGGTGAAAATAGTTTAATTAGAAGGGGAAGATGGTTTAATAAAATAAATTTTAAGTATAAGGAATATAAATATAATAAATTAGGGTAACTCTACATTTGATAGAGTTGGTATCACATTTGCATGCCTTATGATGTGGGATATAGTTTTTAAAAATAAAATTTGGTTAGTACTTAAGCATTTTCAAGCTCTCCATATTGAACCTATGGATTTTAAGGCATAAATTTTGTAATTGATGTTCATTTTTTTATAAACATATAGTCATTTTTAAGGTTTTCATGCCTTTTATATTATTTTTTAGCATTTCTAAGATTCATAGCTTTGTCAAAATTAAATTTTACAAACCAATCATTTGAATTCAAGCCAAGGTGGTGTGATTTCGACAACATAGGTCACATTGATTATTTGTGAGCATCAGAAAACCACTTTATGTTAATTTAATTTTCTCATTGTCCCTCCCTCATCCTTAATAACTTTATCATTATTACTTATCATCACTAATCACTCCTTCATTTTCCCTCATCATCCATCTTAACTCTCTCATTGACCCTCATTATCCTTCAACATCTCTAATCACTCCATCATCCCTAATCACTCCCTCATTGAGCTTCACCATCCTTAATCATCCCTAGTCATTATATTATCATCCCTAATCATCATTAATCACTCTCTCCTCATCCATAATAATTTTTAATTGGTCTCTCCTCATCCCTCATCATCCCAAATCACTCATTCATTAACCTTTACCATCTTGCATCATCCATAATCACTCCCTCATTATCCCCAATCACTCCTTCATTGAACCTCACCATCCATCATCATCTATAATCACTCCATCATACCTCATCATCCATAATCACTTCCTCATATCCCTCATAAGCCCTAATCTCTCCCTCTTTAACGTCATTGACCCTCACCATCCCTCATAGATAAAAAGGTAAACATATAGTCAAAATTTAGGTTTGTATGCCTTTCAATTTACTTTCCAACATTTATAAGAGTCTTTGGTTTGTCAAAATTGAAGTTAAATAACCACTCCATTTGAATTCAATCCAAAGTGGTGTGATTAAGATAGCATAGATCACATTGATGACTTGCACACATCAAACAACCACTTTATATAAATTTCACTTTCTCATTGTCCCTCCATCATTCCTAATCACTATCTCCTCATCCCTCATCACCCCTAATCACTCTCTCCTCATTCCTAATTATCCCTAATAACTATATAATTGATATTCACCATCACACATCATCTCTACTCACTCCTTCTTCATCCCTAATCATGCCCTCATTGACCCTCATCACCCCTAATCACTCAATCATACCTAATCATCCCTAATCAATCCTTCCTTATCCATAATAATATATAATCACTCCCCTCTAATCCCTCATAATCCTTGGTCACTTATTCATTAACCCTTACCATCTTTCATTATCCCCAATCACTCCCTCATCGTCCCTAATCACTCCTTTAATGACCTCATGATCCCTCATCATCCTTGATCAATCCTTAATCATCCCTTATCATACCTTATCATTCCCCCATCATCCCTTATAATCCCTAATCAATCCCTTCTCATCCACATTAAACCTCACCATCCCTTATAGATATCAAGGTAAAAATATACTCATTTTAAAGGTTTTTACGCCTTTTAAATTTCTTTTTGGCATTTATAGGAGTTCTAGGTTTGTAAAAATTGAATTTTACAAACCAATTACTTTTAAATCAAGACAAAGTTATGTGATTAGGGTAGCATAGGTCAAATTACTGACCTTGGCACATCAACAAACTATTTTATGTTAATTTCACATGTTCATCATCCCTTCCTCATCCCTAATCACTTCTTTCCAATCCCTCATCACCCCTAATCACTCTCTCCTTATTCCTCATTGTCCCTAACTACTTATTTATTTACCCTCATAACAACTCATCATATTCAATCATTCCCTCATTGAACCTCACCATACCTCATCATTACATCTCCTTAATCATCCCTCGTAACTCCCCCTTCATCCATAATTATCCCTAATCACTAATCCATTGAACCCAACTTTACCTCATCTTATATAATCATTAATTAATCGTACATCATCATCCCTAATCAATCCCCCCTAATACCTCATAATCCTGAATCAATCCATCATTATCCCTAATAATTTCCTCATTGATCATCACGATCCATCATCATAATTACTCAAGTTATACTCATCCCTCCTCATCCATAATCACTCCCTTGAATACCTTGATGGTGGGTGTGGTGGATTCTCACTTGTGCACAATTAGATTATCTTCCAATTTTAAATTTTGCTCACTCAAATAAGGCTAAAGGAAAATATTCTTTCATTCATCCTATTTTACTCAAATAAGGAACTGAAATATATCATTTTAATATCTAGTGGGATTCAAATACATTATAGACACTACAAATTTACACCATTATATTAGTATTAATATATGTTTGTTACCACTCCCCCATCGTTTTTTATGATAGTTATCTTAGTTTTACTAATTATTATCTTACTTCACGTAATTAATATTACTAATTAATTTTTACCTACGTTATTAATTAACCCTTCATAAATCTAGTCAAGTATCCCCAAATGCATTAGAGGTAGGTTTTTTTAACCTCTTAACAACCTCTCACTAGTTATAATTCATTTAAAATAGCCTAGAACTAAGTTTAACCTCATGAATTGGATTTATTTGAATGAACATGGTAAGATTAGACTAGATCAACATGGATCCCTATGATCATCATCAATCTTGTTAAGATCGATGTCAATTTAAACTTAGCCCATCCTTGAGTAAATGAATCCCAAATTCGTATAATAGAATGCTAGAGAAATTACCCTGGAACACCTATAGAAGAACAACATACCTATCTCATCCCATCCCTACTATTGAAAGGTTAATAACATCCACATAAAGGTGATAATTATCTATAATATTAGAAGCATTTTAAAGGTAATCATATTACTCATTTGAATATATATTGAGTCCTATATTGTTTGATTTGTTATATGTATTATCCTTATTCTAGTCAAATTATCATTAGTTATTTATAAATCCATTTAGAATCCTTTAAATCCCACCTTTAGGCATGATATTGATTTTTCTTTCCCCACTATTAGGATTGATGATGATTCCTCATATGAATCATCACCAATTACCATAATCAATAATTTCTATTTGCAATTTGAAGATTATTTAATAGTCCAAATTAATTTCAATTAGCTATTTTTGGTCTTAATATAATGAATCTCTATTTTTAGATGACATTTCCCAGTATTATACGTGATCTGGTTTCCATCTATTATTTATCAATAGTCCCTCACCCATTCTTTGTAGACTAGAGTGATATTTATTTTGAGTTAGGACTTTGTGCAATTGTCTTTTCCCCTAATCTAGATGTAGTCACTAAAAATTTGAAGTAATATAAGAAAAATAATATTCAACTATAGCTTATTGAAATGAACAATTTGATAACATATATGTAATATATTAAATCCCTTTAATTTTAGTATCACATCTAAATTAGCATATGTTTTGTTGTAATTTCAATTATTTCATTTTCTATATAATTGCTTAATATAGTATTGACATCCTCTTAAGGCAGGATACCACTTCTTGGAATTTATGTATCATTAGGAAATCCACTTATCTATATTATTAATCTAATCTTTTTCAAGTTTCCTCTTATGTGTAGGTAATCATTCCTAGCCAAAAATAAGTTATCACTTCATTGGATCAATAGTGTGCAACCTCCATCACAGCTATCCCTTTAAAACCATATACCATAATTTATATTTTTAGTAAGTTTATTTATTAATAAAAATGAACATAAAATATAGTAAAACATTTTGGCATGCTTATTGGGACACCTAGGTCTCATAATTATTGTTGTGTTTCATTGTGAAATCATTTGTTAATTTCATTTTATTGATTGTGTGTTTGCATTTAGAAAAGAGAAAATAGAAAAGTATTTTTTTCTTTTTTAAAGTATAAAATAATTGAATTCATCCCACTAATTGTTTAGATAATCCACATAGATTAATTTAGGTGGATTAGTAAATATTTATAGTCACACTCTCTTAGACACAACCAAACCATGATAATCTTGAAAACAAGCATCAAAACATTTCCTACCTAGGTGGATCTACTTGGATTTCATCACCATGAGGAAATAAGACTCAATGTATCGAATGAGTATAAATATTCTTAAAAATAACTATAAATTGTAAGCACCTTATAACCTTATTATTGTGGTGTGTGAGGTGAGGGAGTAGGCCCCAATACCAAGCCATGTACTTTATTCCAACATAGAATTAGTCCTCAACATAATTTTGCATATATAAAGGTTCCCAACCTTAAACAAAACTTGAAACTCGCCTTAGACTACCATTTATTAGTACCTTCATTAACTGATCTCCCCATAACCTTCAAAATTGAGCTTCTTAAAAAGTAAAAATTGTTAAGTACACTTAATAGGGTCTGTGTTTTCTTCCACTAAAATGAGATATTCAAAAAAAGAATTATGTGTATTTTGCATTTCATTATTTGTTTCCTTTTTAGTGATACATGGTTCTAATAATACAATAACCATTAAAACAAATTGAATATCATACCACATCCTCATCCATGGAGAACACATCAAGTCCTACCTCTCCTAAATCCATGGAGGAAGACATTCCCCAATTTTATACACAAGGAGACCCAAAATTATCTAGTATATTGGATAGTAATCCAATTTCCCTCAATCATTATCTTAGTACTCAATTCACAAAAATTATTATTTCTCCTTGAACCTAATGTTTTAGGTTTTTTACAGCATGTTTCTAGAGGGTCCTAAAGTGATTACTATGGCAATGGTTTCTTTTTCCAATAATCCACCTCCAACAAGTTCCTATAGCAATGTAATACATCCCCTAGATAATCCACCAACATTAGTATCTAGTAACCCTTCTTCAATCATTATCCAAACCCAAAATGTCACTATAAGAAAACTTGTGCTTACTCCACCACCCACTACTTCACCCCAAAATTTAGTAGTCTCAATCCATCTAACTCTCCTACCTATCCAAACAAGCATAGATTTGAATCCTCAAACCCAACCCTTACAACCTATATAATAGGGTCCTTTAATTTATCATCTTTATCAATATTTCCCTTAACTAATAATTACCTATCTTATTCACAACCCCTTGTGACCAATCACCTTCACCCATCCCCACAACAAAACATACCCTTTCAATTCATACAGTATGTGGCTACATATCAACCTATAATGACCTCTTATGTTGGTTATCCCCTTTCACAACCATTTTCCACTCCATTCCCCACCTATAAAAATTTACCACAAAAAGTCGTAGGTGGTATGCCTCAATACAATTCCTAGCCTGACCTTGTGAATAGGATTGTAAATCTAGAAAATTCTATCTCTAGGTAGAAAAACATGCTCACATATGATAAATTTTGAAATTAACCTATTAATACTTCCATCCTAATTATACCATATAAATCATAGTGAAAACTTCCTAAGTTTATGAAATTTCAAAACAAAGAAGATCCCTAACAACACCTTAGGGAATTTAGACATGCTTGTTACCTTATAGCTCACTATAACAACATCATTTTCAGGACATTTCCTATGTCATTGGCTGGTTCAACCTTAAATTGGTACAAGTCCATACCTCATCACTCCTTGTTTTCTTTTGGGTAGTTGGATCAAAAACTCTTAGGATAGTTCTCCATTAATATTGTAAGGAAAGTAACCATAAATAAACTATACACCATTAGAAAATTTGATGATGAATCCATTGCTAATTTTGTAGATAGGTGGTAAGGCCTTATATATCAACTAAATTTATCCCTTCCCCTAATTGATTTATTATGAGATCATTTTAAGCATATCTCATCAACACTACAAGTATAATCATTTAAAACTTTTGACGAAGCCTTTATCATGGCCCATAAACTAGAAGTCTAAGCCTTAAAGGAAGGAAAATTTAAGTTACATAATAAGAACTTCAAACCCAACCCTTCCAAAGGGATCAAAAATTATAAAACTAGAGGCACAATAAATTTTTTTATCTTAAAATTGGCACCTCCACAAACAAAAAACCAATCCAAACCTTATACCTCCCAAACAAAACTACAAAATCCCTTAAAATGATTTACCCCTCCATAATACACACCTTTAGGAGAGTCATATGCTTCCATTTTATATAAACTCCCAAAATATTCCATTATCAAGTTTTTTTTTGATAATATCCCTTGATGATTCTTGCCTCAAACCTAGTTGTTATATGAAAGTGACTTATGTGATTATCATCATATACCCAATCTTGGGGTCAATAAATGTTAATATTTCAAAGGTTTCATTCAAAACCTTATTGACCAGGAGGAATTATAATTAGATAATCATAATGTTCCTCTTAATTAATCCATCGATATCTTTAAGTAACCATTCCCAACCATCCTTATACATATAATTATATATATGCAAACATCAAAAGCACATAAAATCATGAAACCCATGTAATAAGTACAATATATGATCAAATTTTACTTAAATAAGTTGATAATGCTTTTGAATCATTTTCTAAAACAACAAGGATCCCATGTCTCCTTATAGGAGATATTTTCAAACCACCTAAATCGGTTAAATTTGTTCCTAATGTTCACCTAAATTTTCCTAATCTCATTATCTAGGATCCTCCTAAGGAAAAATTATCTAATCCTATTCAAGGAAACCAATAAAAAATTAAAGATAAAAATACTATCAAGGGGGATAACTATTTTAATATCCCAAAACATACACATGCTACTCCTTTAGTCACTACTAGACCTTTAAGTAACATGATCACTCTCTATCTCACTCCCTCATGAGATATCTACTACATTACATTTAATATCTCCAAAACCAACCTCCCTTATAGCTCAAGCTGAGCCAAATCCCATTAAAGGGGAAATAGGGTAAATGTTTCAAGAAGTGGAGACAAATGCCTTGGGGTGACAAGATGTAAACCTTTGAAACATACACCAACAATAATTGATCTCCCTAAAGAGGATATCTCTACCACTCCTAACCAAAATCAATAAGGGAAAATGGTTATGCCACCACCTCAAACTAAAAAATCCATGTTGGGACCTTATCCTTTTGTAAGGCTAAAAACCACCATTATGTACTCTTGCTCTAAGAAACATGTATTAGTACAAAAGGATCTTCCCACAATAATAATCTCAATACATGATCCCTTAAATCATCATTACCCTCAAAATATTAGTATAAGGTCTTATCCTAAGCATAAAGTACCTCTATTAGAAACATTAGAATAATTAATGTAATAAGTCAAGACATGACAGAAAATATATTGCCCATGGTAATGCCTTGAAATGTTGGAAAACCTAACCAAGATTTATTATGGGGGTCTTATTCTAATATTATTGATAAACTCCTTTAAACCTCACTTATCACACTACCACCTATAAATCATGTTAATGCTAATAATCAAAACTGACATGCTATTAGAAAAATAAGAAATTTATTTACCATCAAATATTGAGGCACAATATTAGAAGTTTTAATGATCTCAAAGATATAATTTGATGTTTATCAGCAAAATATGACCTCTTATGGGAAAATTTTAATATTGATTATATTCATCATCAAACTACTAGAGTTATGACCACCCCAAGAATTAGTACATTACTAAAAGGGTTAGAATGAAAATCATAAAAGGAAGATAGAACCTTCTAGGAAACTCACTATGAACACCTCTTAGACCATCTAGACTCAAATGATTTTGAAAATACAAAAACCTACCATTATTTGAAATAGATGAACACACATAGCCACTTGATCCAAGACAAAAGGTCATAAAACCCAAAATCTCAACAAAACCAAGGTGTCTATTACAAAATCACCTACTTATGTTATAGACAATCCTATATTGCCTATCCCAGAACCTAAAGTTTTTATTCTAGGGAAAGCACAAAATAACAATCCCTCAAAGTTGATATAGATATTGGTTTTTAAATAACTCCACCAACTTCTCATCAAAATATCTCTATACCAACCTATCCAAAATTATCTATAACATTGTGAAGCTATGATAGAGGCTTTATAGGCCACCCAAGTATAATCTTATGAACCTTAGCCTTTATCACCCTTCATTAGATCTTTAAAAAAGTATTGTCTATCATATTTCATGACTCTAAAATATCCCCTTTGAAAATTGATGATCATGTCCCACCATTATTTATCACTACCGAAGTTAATTAAACATGAATCAAAAGAGTTATGATTGATAATGGAAATTCTATAAATATTATCTCTTCACATCCTTTTAAGCAACTCTAGTTGCTATAAACTATAATGGCTCAATCACTAACCATCCTATAAACCTTTAATGACAATGTTTCCCCCACATTAGGTATAATTATCCTCCCCATCCAAGTAGGTATAAACTCTCTCTCAAAACTAATTTACATGATAGATAGAGAATTTTAATATAACATCCCAATAAGATGTCCTTGGATATGTGCTATGCATTATGTCACCTCTAATTTACATTGATTCCTTAAATTTGAACATGAAGATAATATCCATGTCATCCTAGTAGACCCACATCTATTTAAGATGTGCAACTTGACTTATCAGTCTAATGATGTATTTATCCCTCTAAATAAATTAAGCTCATTAGTTTTTGGGGCAAACATCATCTAGTTATACAATACCCTCATCTTGTATCCTTGAGGAAAACTCCTTTGACTCAGTTTTCCAATATCTCTCTATAAGGGAGTATCAGTTGTTAACTCTTAGCACCTTATCAACCCCTTAAGAATATGGATGCCCTTACTAATAGTTTACTTATCAACCCAACCTAGGATATATTATCCCATTTATCCCTCATTTCCTCCAAACATACTTAATCTATGGAAGAATTGATCAGTCCCCTTTATATGGGAAAATTCAAACATGTACGAAACCATTATCATCCAACATTTCCTTTCTAAAAAAATTGTACTTCACACAAATCTATCTACAATGATGTATTAAGAAAGGATTTCTCATAGGATTTTATGAATAATTAACTCACAAGGTTACAACAAATGACCTTAGAAAACCATATGAAAAACATGGACTTAATTTCAAGAATTCTCTTAAAGCTGATAATGATAGCACTTTACTATCCAATATTTTTATAAATATGGATAATAAAGCACCATCATCCCTACTTGATTCTACTAAAACATCTAGTAACACCATTTACATCCCACCTAACATGTTTTTTGATTAACACTATTCATTTGAAACCATTAACTTATCAAAATAACAAGAAAACCCTACACCTTTCCATAAATTTTCCTAACCTAATAGATGAAGATTACTCCTCAGTCCATGTAATGTTGTGTTATGAAAATGAATCTATTTTAACTTATTTAGGGTTAGGATATTCATGTCTAAATAATATCATACCATCTAAGTCTCCTAGTGTTTTAAACAAGGTCACACCTGATATTAACATAGGAACACTCGAGGTCATGTGAAACATCAAAGTTAACCAATCCCTAGATTCTCATGAACACCAAGATTTCACAATATTCCTTTCTAATCATATCCAATAAACTACTTGATTTTATACTTATATGCTAGGAATAGATCATATTATAGTCATCCTTAACATTGTTACCATTCTTGAAGCTCAACCAATAAAAGAAAACTTTATATAATGTATCCTCATGCAGTACTTATTTTCAAGTAAGAATTATAGTGGTTATTATCTATTAACTTTATCCAATCCATATATTATCCTCAATGGGTATCTAACATAGTATTTTTCATAAAGCCCATAGGAGGACTATACCTTTTTATTGACTTTTTTGATCTTAACATTGACTATCCAAAAGATGATTTTCCCCTTCTTAATATCGATCAACTTATGTATCTTATTGTATTACATGAAATTATTTCACTCAAGGATGGATTTTTTTAATCTATAATCAAATCCTTATCACCCCAAAAAATCAGCATAAAACCTCTTTTATTATTCCATGGGAGACATTTTGTTATAGGTTCATGGCTTTTGATTTAAAAAATGTGGGAGAAAATTACCATCATACCATGACCTGTATTTTCCATGACTTAATTCACAAAATAATTTTAGATTGTGTGGATGATACCCTTGGTAAATTTAGGTACCTTAAAGATCACCTATCTATCATCTAGAAAATCTTTTCCTATTTAGTCAAATATTAGGTTCATCTTAACCCCAAAAAGTGTGTCTTTAGGGTTTTATCAGGAAAGATTTTGGGTTTTATGTTTCCCTTCAGGTAAAAGAGGTTGATTTTGATAAAATTAAAGCCATTATCGACATGTTGCCTCCATCTAGCCTAAGGAAACTTTTTAGTATACAAGGTAAATTGTAGTCTATTCACTCTTTTATTTCATAATTATCTAATAAATGTCAACCATTTCATCACCTTCTTAAGAAAGACACCTAATTTTTATGGGATTCAAATTAGAAATTAAAATTTGATGCACTTAATAAGTATCTCTTATTTCCCCATGTCCTTATTATTCCAAGAGAGGATAATCCATTTTACTTGTATATATTAGCTATAGACCATGTTTTAGGTGCCATGCTTACCCATTGAGATGAAAAACATAAAGATAAATTAGTTTATTATATAAGTCACATTTTGGTTAAGTATGAGACTCATTACATGCATATTAAAAATATATGTTTGGACTTAGTAATCATTACTTTTTAACTTCATCACTATTTAATTAATCACAAAACCTATGCGATTACCAACACTGATCCCCTCAATTTCATGCATTCAAAACCCTATCAGAATCAATGAATGAAAATATGGATTATGATTCTCATCAAGTTTGATCTCAAATTACTTAAATAAAAGTCGATTAATGGGTAGATCATTGATAATCAATTAGCTAAGGCACCCCTTGTTAATAATCTACCATTCATTTATGATTTTTTTGATGAATCTATAGACTCCACATCCCTAGGATATCTTAAATATTATATGATATTGTTATTTAATGGATATAAACATGAACATGGATGGGGAGAAAGGATTATTATAATATTTATAGAGGGAATTCCTATACCCCTATATTTAAAACTTGATTTTGATTTTACTAATAATATGGTAGAATATGAAGCCCAAATTATGTCTCCAAACATCTTTGGCTCTAGGTGTTAAGTCGCTTCATATTATTGAATACTCCCAACTCATATTCAAATAAATAAATAGCATATATAAATGCAATAATAACATCCTCTAGAGGTATAAAATTTTATAAGAACTATTATTATCCACCCTTACCCACTATGTCATCTAGACCACTCCTCAATCAACCAACATGTTTGATGATACCATGGCTTCCTTGGCTTCCTTTATCCTATCTTCCTCTCATAAATCTAAATTATTTATCCTTATCCATAAGTTTAATCAATCTTATTATACCAAAACTAATATTCCTTATATCAATATTGTAGAATAAAATCACTTAGATATGTGGTATACATAGGTATTCAATTATTTATCTAACTGTATTATTCCTTTAGATTTATCCAAAAAATCCAAGTGTGCTTTTCAGCAATGGAATACTCGGTGTATAATACTAGGGTGTTTGATTTATAAGTGGGGTTTTTATGGTATTATACTAAATTTTCTCTATATATCTAACATAAATCTTGTGATCAAAGATACACATGATGGAATATGTGGTGGCCATTTTAGTGGTTTAACTATAGCCAATAAGATTGTGCAAATAGGGTATTATTGGCTTATTTTGAATCAAGACTGATATGAGTATGTTAAGAAATGCATGATGTGAGAACAGCATGCCAATTTATCCCATATCCCTAGTAATGCATTATAGGTAGCCAAGAATTTTTTTCCATTCTCCCAATTGGGTTTAGATCTTATAGGGAAAATTAATCCTAAACCTTCCTAGTGACATAGTTTTATCATTAATGCTACTGAATTTTTCACTAAATGGGTGGAGGTTATTCCCCTTATTTATACCAAGGAAGATAAGATCATTAATTTCATAAATCATCACATCATATGTCATTTTGGTGTCCCACATAAAATCATTATAGATAATGGGAGATATTTTAAAAATAAATAAGTAAAAAAGTTGTGTGATTCTTTCAACACTAAGCTAAGATTTTCATCACTTATTATCCATAAGCTAATCAAAAAGTTCAGGAATTCAACAAAAACCTTATAAATATGTTATCCAAAATGATCAATGAGGCTAAAAAATTTGGTATCTTTAAATACCTTTTACTTTGTGGCCTTATCGAACTAGTATTTAAACCCCTAGAAGTTTTACCCCTTTTTATTTGGTCTATGGTACCAAAGTAGTTCTCCCCCTAGAATTAAAAATTCCTTCTCTTTGGATTTATCTTAGGGATATAATTTATGAGTAGGATTATCATTAATAAAATTACCACATATGTAACTTTTAGATGAGCATCGATCCACAACTCTTGGTCACCTTCATGTATATCAAGAACAGATCAAATGTGTGTATAATCAACATTTAAAAGAATAAGGATTTAATATAGGTGACCTTATCCTTAAATAAAATAAACATGTCACAAATATGGAAAGAATTAAACAATTAAATTTTGATCTAGGTTGGCTTGGACCCTATATTATCACTCACAAATATGGATCTAGGGAATACTGCTTGGCCTCCCTTGATGGGAAACCATAAAATGAACCTCTTAATGTTTCAAATATATGTAATTTTTACTATTAATAATCTTATTAAAAACTATAATCAATGTAATTTATCTTAAAATATTATCCCCTATTTCTAAAAATACCTAATAACGATAAAGATTCATGTGAATTTTTGGCAATATACCTATTTTATCCTTGAATATGGACAACCCAAATCTTTTCATAGCATGTTTTCATGGATTAACTTCACTAAAAATATGCTAGAGTTACAACCCATTATTTCCTAAAATTCCTTCACCTTAAAACCATTTTGAAAGAAATAGATTATTATCTTGTTGTATGGATTGGCTTATGAAAACATTGTAGGTTGTCTTAAATCTAATCAATGGTGAAAGGTTAATTTGGGATATAGATCAAAGATACAACCTTATCGATCAAAGGACAACTATTATCAAAATCAATAAGAAGATCAAAGTTATAGATTGATTCTTCAAAGCATAACTGCTATATATATGCATGGATGTACGCCTATTTTTAGGAAATTTCTTGCATTGATCAGTTTCCTATTAAAAGTAGACACTTTAAAAATATATAAAATCATAATTATATCACATGAAAGCTTACTACATTGATCAACTTTCATAGATTTTTAGACTTCCCACATTGATCAATCCACATATATACATGGATTATCTTATGGTTAACCTAAAAATATCAAAAACATAAAACAAGATGTGTATTCTTAGAGAATTAGGTTTTTCCTCCATTTTGTTCAAACATAAAAATCAACTTTTCAAACCAAAGAATTATGAATTTGGTTAACATGAGATTGTTAAGGATTCTCATTAACATTAGATAAAAGGGCACATATGAAAAAGTAATAAGAGGCCTATTTTTGGTTATGATCTAAGAAAATTAAGAGTAATGCATCGTTGATAAGTTAAATTAGAAATAATTTTATCATAAATTACCACTATTCATAAAAAGTTAAATTCATAGCTCAATGTAAATCTATAATCAATCATGACATAATCCATGTTGTCCCACATAATCTAATTAGTATAATTAAAAATTAAAAAAACATGTAAACACCATTCATGTAATATAAAATCCATATCCATAAATATCATAAATTCATAATATTGTGAAATTATTGAATGATTTAAATTCCATGATCCATCATAAATTAGTTAAAATACATACATATAAATCCATAATCAATAGAACAATTTAAAGCTATATCACATGATCTTAAAACCATAATCCATGTAAACAACATATAAACAATATAAACCATGATGTATCACTCCAATAAACTTAGATACCATCTAAGCATAATATCAGTAATCTAGATACATAATCAAATAATGCAAGATAATGTAAAATAATGTGTGACACATAAAAATCATCAATATATATATATATATATATATATATATATATATATATATATATATATATATATATATATATATATATATATATAAGCTCAAATGTACATCATAAGAATGCCGTGATATATAATATATAAATAACCAATCCATATAATAAGCCATGGATATGGGTACTCTATAAATTGGATTTGGATCAGGTGGATACTCACTCTACCTTCACCATTGCTTCCATCCTCACCTCCATCTCCTCCTCCATCCTTCTTATCTCTCCATCATGATACACTCACCACACTAGTTGTAGAAATAAGTGTCCATCAAGGAGTTTGCCTCTATGTGGCTATATGGGTGGCATATCTAGAAACCTATCATAGATAAACTGTAAATATCTACTCATAACACTAGAGATCAATAAAAACATCATGGTACTTATCCATACTAGTAGTACTTGGTGACCCCATGCTCATATCCTATGTCCTCCCCTATGGTATATTATGACACATCTCTTGTAGCCCTTACCACTACCCATAATCTCTCATGGTAGTTTTAATGTCTATCCCAATATTTTCATGCTTCATCATAGCTTTCCTATAATGAATCACATATCCCCTCTAATTTAGTAATGATGGATTGTAAGTGGTATCACTCAAACTAAACTCTAGATAGTTGTGCTTGTAAGACATGTCACTCTATCTAAAAGCTATCCCTATCTGCTATCACTACCTATATGTCTATTTCTCCCTCCCCATATCCTCCTATCTCCTCCACATCCACCATATATAAATATCATACTTCACATTTTATCTATGCCATTCTCTCCTACCCACCTCCCAAGTAGTCCATTCACCATTAAAAGTATGCATCTATAGCCCCAACATCATCCACATCTACCCCCTCTATCTTTTCTTTTTCCAAAAGATCAAGATATGAAAACTATGGATCTGATAACTCCCTCTTCAATTCATCTCTCCTATATACATGTGGTATCTCAGGTATATCCTAGAATAGACCAAACTGAAATAAATTTACATGCTTTGCACATTTCCCTCATAGCAACTTCTTCTACTGTCCCACCAGAAAATCCTTATCCTTCATAAGCCATGATGTAACTATAACATATGGCATCCATACCACTTCAAAATCCCCCAACTTATCTATAACTTGTTGATAGTAATCTAGGTCTCTTACTCTACCATCCCCACGTAGATGGGTGAATTCATCTCTCCATCACAAAGTCCCATGTTGAATGCAAACTGATGCCATCCTATCCATGGTAGTTATGGTGGTTTTCCTACATTTATATTCTCATAAAACCAACACTATAGTAATAAGGTAACATCTAGACCAAATCATTGTTGTGATCTCCATCCCCATAGCTCTCTGTATATTTATGTTAAAATTATGGGATCCCATGCAAACACTATATAATTCTCCCACATATCTGCTAGTACCCTTGTCAAAATACATGTAAATATCCCACCACCTAAATTATGAAATGAATAATAGGATATATCCAACATCATCATGGTGATCACTCATATCCCATCTTGGTCCCAATCATATAAGACTTAAAAATTAAACCCTCATATTGTAAAATCAATATCTATAGAATCCTCTCCATATAGACATGTCATTTCTATTGCTCATTCTCTTTCATCTATAGGAATATTATTTACACCTACATTGGTAGTCATAGTATCCAATATATATCCTATAGTGTTAGGGTCATATCTCTAGTAGGCAGCCAAAATGTCCCTATAGTTTGATCCCATAACTCTAATAGTACCACTAGTAGACATGAATCTGTTTGCACCAAATAAAAGTGGCATGGTACCCCTAATATTATAGCCTATATATTATCCCGATCCACATCACCCATTAGATCTTGAAGCCACTCCAATAATGGTGGCACTCGATCCCACATGCTATGTAATATGTGTGCTTGCAATCCCATGAAACCCCCATGTTTCTATAGTTTCCTACACCACTAACTTTATGCTCTAAGTTTTCTATCCCCTAGGAATTGGAATCAAACCTTTATTAATTGGCACTAAACCTTATGATATTAACTACAATTATCATTCAATCATCATTAATTGATCAATCAATGTCAATCCCTAAATAGTCAACTATTGACTATCAAAGGAATTAATATTAATCCATTATGGATTGATACCAACTCTTGATAACTCTATGAAATATAGAAACATTAAAAATACAAAAAGTAACTTACATAATAAACCAAAAATTAAAAAATAAAAATGAAAAATATGCCTACCTCATTGTGTGATTATCGTCACCATCATTGACCACTCCTGTTAGCCTCCACCTCATATTCTTCACTAAAATGTGTAGATCAGTATAAAAGTTTCTTTATTATGTACATATTCTTAAGTATAAAATGAACTCCCACCATGTTATACATCCTATTTATATCTCTTTAGGATCAACATTAATTATTTTATGATCCATGTCGATTCTCTATAATCGATATCGATCCATTAGATCAATATCAATTTTGTCAATTTTCACTTATTCCTTGCACTATTGGATTTTATTTTCATCCTTATAGTCCTATCCCAAGGTAAATTAAGTTATTTTTTCTTACAACTATCCCGTTCTTTATTACCTAGCATTATTGGCTTGTTGACATAGACCCCTTAATGCTATCACAACCTTTGAGAGGTCTACATTTATTTCAAAGTCTATCCCCTGTGGATCCTAAAAGTGTACCTCATTTTGAGATAAAATATCTCTAGGTAGCACACATGTACGAAGCACACTGGATGTTTTGGTCAACCCATCCTAGCATGTTCCCTCTTGACTACCTTTAATTGAGCTCACATGCTTCTAGTTTTGATAATCCATTACTTGTTTGCCTTGGGGCATTCCTATTTGGATATCTTGTATCTTGTTAGTGTAATATTATAATTCATGCTTGTCCTTGCATCTAATATGATCATTTTCTATCTACCTTATCCATTACCACCTAATTTTTAAACCCATCTCTGCTTCATTATCCTTTGCCAGGTCTAAGTTTGAGGAGGGAGACCTCCTCACAAAAAATTGGGGCATTGGATCCATCTTAGTTTTTGTCTCATTATTATTTATCATAAACCACTCATCAAAAAGGGGAAAATATAGATAATAATAATTTACATCATTATATTAGTATTAATATATGTGTCTTACCACTCCATCATTTTTTTATGTTAGTTAACTTAGTTTTACCAATTACTATATTACTTCATGTAATAAGTCTTACTAATTAATTTTTACCTAGGTAACTAATTAACCCTCCATAAATATAGTAAATTATCCCCTAATTTATTAGAGGTAACTTCTTTAAAACCTCTTATCAACTTCTCACTAGCTGGAATTCATTTAAAATAGCCTAGGACTAAGTTTAACCTCATGAATTGGATTTGTTTGAATGAACTTGGTAAATATAGAGTGGATCGACATCGATCCTTGTGATCATCATTGATATTATTAGGATCAATGTTAATTTAAACTAGAACCATACTCAATCAAATTTATCTTCAATTTTTACACTACAATGATGGATAAATTTCCCTGTAGTACTTGTGGAAGAATGATGTACTTATCTCATTCCATCCCCACTCATTAGGTGGTAAATAACATTTGCATCAATGTGATAATTCTTTTCAATATTAGAAGTTCAGAGGTAATTGTATTACTAATTTGAATATATCTTGATTTCTCTATTGTTTGATTACATTCTATTATAATCCAAACGCATAATACAAAGTAGATTATAGGAATAGTGCAAAGCACATTGTTTTGATCTCCAATTTTACACACATGACATGACATGATAGATCATATCACATGTGGTTATAAAAATTTATACATTATCTAGACACATCACTCACATATTCGATCTAGGGGCATGGCATAACTATTCATGTCCTTCATCTTCCAAGATTATATAGATTGAGATGGTAGGACATGGCATTTTCTTCTCACACATTTACTAGATTTTTCAATTTACATCCAAAAATTATTTAACTTGTCACTAGGTGGACCATATGGTCATCTACAATGATTGGTCCATAGTATTAATCAGACTCAAACCCAGGATTTTGTGTGGGATAGGGGGCAAGCATTGATTTTGGACCTCCAAACACTTCTCAAATCTAATTTAGATTATTCAGATTTAGCATAGGGGCATCTATTACATGTATTTATGTTTTTCTAGGCACTATTCAGATTTAGTATAGGGGGCATCTATTATAGGAATTCCTTCTTTTCCTAGATGCTATTTAGATTCAATATAGGGGGAATCTATTATAGGGATTATTTCTTTCTCCAAGCACTATTATTCATATTCAGTATAGGGGGCATCTATTATAGGGATTACTTCTTTCTCTGAACACTATTTTAATTCTTCATCCACTTCCCTAGCTAGGAAGTGGGACCCTTTTTAGCACACTTATCTTCACACAAGTAAGTTCAGGTATGCATCTTATTTCTTTCTTCTACTCTAGTACTTCATTTCATTGCATCACTAGATTAAAATAGCGGAAAATGTATACAACTTAAAGTAGTCAAGAAAACACACATATTATGTCTTCTCATATTCCTTTTACAAGAGACTTTGACTAGAGAATATGAGCTTTTATTCACATTTATCCATGTCCTTTATCTAACTTGTCTTGGTCTTACTATATTCCCTAGACATCATTTTGCTTATCCCTTGTCATCTGTAGCTTTCCAGACTTAAAATTTTTAGATATAGGTACATCTTTTAGGTATAGAATCATCCCCTTAGGTCCCATACCCCCTAGATAATAGTGCCCAAATAGAATTACAACACTAAATCCTAGGCTATCCAATTTTTAGCACTATTATCTAAGAAAAATTTAGTCTCAATGGTCAATTTATTTCATAGGATGAATCTTACCCCTTTTCTTTGCTTTGTTCTTAAGTTTCCAAATGTTGGCTAAATATAGATAAAGCTCCCAAATTTGAAATAATGAGTCATTTTATATCTAGCACTTACTATTTTGGCACATTAAACATAATAAAGTCAATCAATAGTATATCTTAGCTTCTCTACATCACACACATATTTTCATGCTTGATCAAGCAAGGTCCTAGACAAAATTCATTCTTACATCAATAATGCATGTTCCCTAAGGGAGAAATACGTCATAATTAAGACCCTAGCTTGAAGGTTAATGTATGTAGCAATCAGAATAATAGGGGTTCTTGATTGTGTGATCATTCTTCACACAACCAAAATTTCTCCCTTTTTCTTTGATTCTATTTGTTTTTTCCATGTATGTAGAATAATATAGGTATTGAATATTAAAATAGGCCTAAAATAAGCTCTAGTGACTTCCAAGACCTAAAATTCGGTATGCAAGGTCATACTATGTAGATGAATAGAACCCAAAAATATTTTAGCCTCAGGACAACAATGTCAAGAAATGACTATAGCACCAGACACCAAGGTGTCCTATTTTTCATGCTCCTATCCAATCAAGAAATAGAGAATATATCCATAATTCAAACAGTGTCCCAATCTTGATCCTCAAATTTTAGACTAAGAATCTTCTATTTCAACACAAATCTAGCTAAGTTAATTCTTTTTTGTCTTGTATAATTATCAAATAAAATCTATAATTTTCCATTTTATAGTAGATTTTTCTTATCATTTCATACCTTTATTACTTAGTAATTAAACATCTAATCTCCTAAAATAATAAAACACAAGACAAAATAGTGAAAGGGTTTCAAGACAAGTAATTAAATACATCAATAAAGCAAAGTCATAGGTGATTCAATTAAATAAATAATAAATCAGAGAAAGGGTAATGAGTATGGAGGTTGTAAGAATAATCTCTACATCACCTTGTGTCTAATAATTTCTCTTAGGATTTCACTTGGAATCTTAGTAGACTTTTGGTCACTTTTTGAATAATTTATTTTATTTGTGTTTTGTTGTAGCTTTGTATTTGGATAGGAAACCTTATTTTTCACTACATTGGTAGATGAGGATGCAAACACATGATTAAGAATATTATGAATTGGATTTTGTAGGTGTGTAATTTGATTTTCTAATAATTTGATATTTGAACTAAAACTATTTTTCCACTCTTGTATTGACTTTATCATAAGAATGAATTTTTATTCAAATGTATCACAAACACAAACCCTAGGTACCTAAGATTGAAAATGTGTACTTATACCATCTACCTTACCCATTGAAGGTATGATAGTATGGATGTAACTAGAGAGATTATATCTATCACCATTCAAATATTTGAGATTATAGGATATGACACTTAGAAAAATAAAATAATAATCAATTTTTACTCTTTCCTTGATTTAAAGTTGGAGAGTTTCATAATTATAGTCATCAAATAAATAAATATCATCCATGATGAGAGACATAAAGAATAAAAGTATTATGATGAAGAAGGTAAAAAATATATAAAATAGAATACTTATGCAAAAATTATGCTCAATGGTTAGGATCACTAAATTATTAACACTAAAATATATATTGGAGAATTCTAGGTTTAAAGGGGTAGAGATATCCTAGGGAAAATGGATGGTAGAATATCTCCAAAGTCAACCAATTAATTACAAAACTCAAATAAAAATATCTTAAATTTATTATACTAAGATATTCTAAAAATATAAAGTACAACTATTTGGATCTATAATATGAATAAAGTACATTAGATCTAAATTTTGCATCAGTCACCTGATTCTAATAATTATACATCTATATCCATAGACACTTATATTGACGTAGGATGGTTGTATTGACACTTTTGTCTGATTTTGATTAGGTGTCTATTATAAAATACCTATTGAAACTAGATGTAACCACTATAATGTTTAAAAGTTTTATGTTGCCTTCACACTAATGTACTCATATATAGGTCATAGACTATCACTCCTTATCAAATGATTAAACCCTAGTTATTCATATTTATATTGGATGTGGGGAAAATAGGTCAGTAGTCATATGGTTTCAATTTACCCCAAAGACCCCTATGTTAATGAGGGATACTTAGATAACCAATACTCTGAAGAGGGATACATAAATATGTAATTCTCTACTACATATTGGTTTATGTGTGTATCATGCAATGTGTAATAAGAAGGTACATATATTTACCTATCTTATAACTTAGCAAATATGGCTCATAGGATGTTACTTCAGTACTTCAAACTTATAGATGTGTTATCCCTATGACTGATATGGAAATAGGATAAAATAAGAAATCTTTTCTCACTTGAGTGATTGACTGAATGCCTTTGGTAAATTTCCTTATGAGAGGTAATAATTTTATAGGTGAATAATGAATGAGGATTGATCTTGTATATATCAATCCCTTTGGAATATCTCACATTAAAGCACTTAGGCTAGCCATAGATATATGTTTTATAATAAAATTGGATTATTTTAGGGTATTATACACTTATTTTAGAATAAGAAATTTGTATCGATCTAGGCTTCTGGATGGGATTCAGGTGTATGGGAAACTAGAAAATAGGCACAAGTCCAATTTTGTAGAGATAGATGATAAGTAGGTTTATAACATTTTGAGCATGATAAACGGTCTGAGTCATCATAATAACATTGGTTAGACTAAGATATAATCGATATGTATAAAGAGATAGTGTTTACAAACCCTTCTATATTGGGAAGGCATAGAAGTTGAAGGTATATCCATGACATGCATTTACTAAGTGTACAATATTGAGGTGCTATATAATTCAAAAATATTGTATACAATATTATATATTTGCAATGTTCAAGTTATATTCTATGAGGATATGATTTTTGAAGTGATCATGCCATTTACAGTACCATGTGATGCATTTTTATGTATGCACAGATTCATAATTACATGAGAAACAAAAGGGGGATTTGGATTTATGCTATTGAAACATAATAATATCCAAACATTGTCAAGTTACCATAACCTTGTGACTTATCAATTGCTTGTAAAATTTTAAAGGTTTGAGCTTTCAAAATATGCAAAGCAGTCTCATCTCTCCATGTGTCACTAATATATGACTTCACAACTTTATGTTGAAATTTTTGTTTTGAATGGGAGTATAGGACTTGGGAGAATGTGAATTATTAATGACATTCCACATGTCATCATTTTTTACAGTTATAACTTCATGAATTCATTAACAAACTTTACACCAAGTCAAAGAGTAGGAAACTACAACCTCACCAAGATAGTATGGATGTATTGAATCAAAAAATTCATATAAAATTAAATTCTATGTTGTCATCCAAGGTAAATATTGAACACAATGAATAATATACAAAGATAAAGATTGACATCTTAAGGAAAAAAGGTGAGAAAGCTTTCCAAGTCCAAAAATGGATGGGTATAACCTGAAAATGGCTACATCTAAACATGAATAACATCTTATGTAAAATAAACAACGGAAACATTATCAAATTTGAATTAAGGAAATACTATCTCTAAATCACTCAAAACACCTTCACCCTTATATGTTGAATAGTAAATTTGAACAAGGTTGATCCATAAAATCTTGGATGAGTAGTCTAAAGAGATCAATAAAGACACTAAATCTTATAACATATCTAGAATAAAGATAGATCATTAATCAAAGTTCTTATAACTGTGGAGTGTGCACTATATATAAGTAGTCACTCATTTAGTAGGCTAGATAGAAATTTCTCGAAGGCACAACTTAGGTTTTTTACCAATTATATAAGAAAAAATGCAACAAGAAATAACTATAACAATTTATATGTTAAGGAACTATGACTCATTTTCATGCATAGTTTAATGATAAATATAGTTTATTTAGTTCTTTAAATGAGCAAGACTTTTAGTTATAACATAATTCTATTAAGACACATAACAAAAAACTCCAAGATCATTTTTATTAAAACCTTATTTTATATCTTAAGTAAAAATGATTTAATCTTAGACATGAATAAGATTATTAAAATAATTTTTTCAAAATTTCAAATGAATGAGCCTTTTATCTACAAACAAAATCTATTGAATTACATTAATCATTTATCAATGTATTTAATGAAAAGAAATTAAGACAATATCCTTTAGGTTTTTTATCATTAAAACCAAAAACAATTTTTTTATATACTCTCATGTGCATGCTAAATGACCATGATATTATTTTAAGAGAAAGATAAAATTATAATATTTGGCATATGATCAAATACAAAAATATAACCTTTAACCAATGGTTCTATTAAATAAAATTCTATCACAATTGTTGTTATTTTTTGATGTTGTATAAAAAAATTTAATTAAGAATGTGTGCATTATAATATTGCATTTTTTCTCATTGGAATGTTTTTATATCATGTAAATGAATGGATACCAAATGAGAAGATGATTTGTTTCCCTGTTGCACCCGACCATTGATGCAAACACTTATCTTTCGAAGGATATAAATATTTAACTAGGAACCTTTCTTGAGATCTCATTTATCAAAAAATGATGAAATCAAAGAGGAAATGTGCTCATTAGGTTAAATTTACATATTCATTTAAGGCCTTAACATATCATCTAAAGGTCAATTTTATTTTAATATATTTTTTTTATAATTTTAGAATCTTATAAATTGGATATCATTGTAACTGGTGTTTGAATTCATCCATTAGTGTGAATTTACTATGTAGGGGACAATGGGAGATTTCTAGGACCATAAAATATTGAAGGTAATAGTTAAGTAATAAGAATATTAGTTGTTTAAATTGCATGAAAAAGTTACTAAAAATAGGCACTACTAAAATTATTAGGGTAAATTAACTCCACATAGTTTATTTATTTATTTATTTTTAATTTTTCATGTGAAATCAAATTTTAATTTGGAATTGATTTAAATATTATTAAGTAATAATTTTGATTAATTCAATGAGAATCAATAATTATTGGTGTTTAAAAAATTCTTAGTGAATTATGCATATTGAGATTTTTACTATATTAATTTCTAGTTTCATCAACTACCCTCATGGCTGGTGCATGTTGTCTAAAATGGAATATTTAGTAATCCTCTTACTACTCTATCTACTATTATATAAATTAACCCACTATTTTTATACTTCCATTATTAGATACCCAAGTTATACTAAGACATACTCATTTCCATATGAATTTGAATTTTAAAAGTTAGCAAGAAAAACAATCTTATATAAGATTAACAGTTAACAATAGGGTCTTAAGACTATTATACATATAAGGGATCAAATTATAATAAATAAATAAATAAAAACTATGTTAATATAAGTCAAAAAAGAGCAAGAAATCAAATAAAATTTTAAGACTTGAAATTATCATAATAAACATAAGGTCCCCAAATCCATAATAACTCAAGATCTAGGCACTACTAAGTAATGCAACACATGTAAATAAGAAATATGATATGATTGGTGGAGTTATCTCACCTCTTAGAAGACAATTTCCTCCATATACACTAGTTTAGGACTTAACCACTTCTCTCATGCCATTGTGGAGGCCTTTATACTACATAGCAAAGAATACTCAGTGAACCCAATGGTACTACTGGATGCAAGCCCCATTATTATTATCCTTAAACCACCTCAATAATTCATGGAGGATGGATTTAAAAATATAATAATAATAATAATAATAATAATAATAATAATAATAATAATAATAATAATAACTAAAACTAAAAAAAAATCATTATTTTATAAAAGCACAAGTCCATAAAATAGGTTGATAGTAATAAAGATCATATTAGAGATCATAAATAAATTTCATTATTCAACAAGGAAATTCAATAAAATGTAGTCATAAGGATTTTAATAAAAAAACATAGGTTCTTATTATGTTCAAAACATAAAAAAAAAGGCCAACGTAATACTTCTTGGGATGTTAACTTTTCCACATTATTATGATGTTATCACTCTGTTTCAAATTTTATCCTATCTTTTTATTTTTTTACTAAACCCATTTTGTAGTCATATGTTTATTTTTACATCCTAATTTAAATAATCATTTATTTATTCAGTATCCTTCCACCAAACATCTAATTATTATTTTTCATTTTTAAGAATGTGCACGCATTTTTATTTTCTTATTATTATATTTATGTAAGTTGCAATAAAGTTGTCAGCCTACATACACTGATCCAAAGATAAGAAAAATAATGGGAATTATTTACTTATTCACTTTCTCATGTATTATTATTGATATTTATTTAAATTTAACACTCTTTCATTTATTATTATAGCCATTGGCATGTAGCTTTCTACTTACTTACTAAAAGTTTATATTTCTCATTACGATCGAAGCCCATTTCATTTTATTTATTGTATTTAATGTGTTGTCATCTTAGATTTATCATATTCACATGTCATTCACATGTAATTCACTATTTTTATTTCATTATTCCTTATTTATGAACATTTTCTCATATACATTAAAAAATAACATGTCCATTTGCATTTAATTGATAACTACCAACTACCCAATAGATCAAGGTGTTGTGTATTCTATTTTATGTAAGTTGGTTGTCCCCTTTTAAAATTATATTATGTTACATCGACTAAAATACCACCTGGATGGAAAATTTATATATCCCATACCAATTAATCTCAACATTAGTATAAGATATGATTCTTTCTACCATCCACATAGAAAACTAGATCCCTCACACTATCTCTAAAATATAACAAGGTGAATACCTAATCTTGATAATCAATGGCATAAATAAATTAGATTATAGTCCATCATGAAATATTAATTTTAATAAAATAATTTAAATTACAAATCATAATGATGAATTTAAATTTAATATATCATATATAATAATATAGTGTACATACAAAATTATGATCTCATAAGATCAAATAAACATATATTCATCCACATGTGTGTCTCAACATATAAAAAAATTTCTTAGTATATAAAGTTTACATAATTAGAATATAAAATAAAATCATAAGTCCATAATATAATAATAAACACAAGGTTGAATCCCATGGTCTCAAAATAGGGGTCTCTGGGTGAGGAATTATATATTCCCCCCTCAAGAAAATTTATCCAAAAGTTTATGAAAAAATATGAGGATAATTAAATAGAATTTTAAAATCATCTTCCCAAATGGAAAAATCTAAGATATATTAGTCCAAATGGACCTTTACTTAATTATATTTTTAATTTCAATGTCAAATCAATCACCAATCTAGAATCATCATGGCCTCTATCTTAAATGAATCCCCTTCCACATGTAGAGAAGACCAATAAAGCATATATGATGGTTCAATCAAAAATTTAATTAACATATAAATATGAAAAACATCATGCACATTAAATATGTTCGGTGGAAGGTAGATCGATAAGGAATTGAGGTAGGTCACTCTAAAACCACAAATAGACCACCAAATTATGATGAAAACTTAGGTACCCTCAAATTTAACTTATCATCTTTCATTATTTTACTCACAATAACACCATGTATCCATCCACAAATCTTATATTAGTCCTACCCAAATATTCATATTTATTCTATTAATATTATGAATCCTTTAGTTATCTCCAAACAAGGAAAAACCCTCTATTCCATCTTTTTTATCATATAAAGATAAACCAAAACATTTTCCTTGAGCTTCTTATAGATTAATGGATTTTTACATGGTTGTCTATATAATTATTTATAGGGAGCCATATGAAGGGAATTATGTTAGTTTTTATTATATTTAAATTATACTAAGGGTAGATATTTCTCCCATTAAGACTATTGATACATGATATATGTTTTCAACATGTCATCTAGGGCCTAATTAACCCACTCACTTTGCACATACATTTAAGTATGGTACATTGTACTGAAATTTAGATTTGTACCCAAATTTTCTTAAAATGTGGTCTAGAAATGAGATGTAAGTAATGATTACCTATATTAAACTATTCTATGTTGGATTCCATGTAGCTACACAATATAATCCCCATATATTTGGGCAATATCCCCTACCTTGGAGGTATCCTATGTTTACAATAAATGTGTAAATTTAGTTAATTTGTCAAAAACTACCAATATTGCATTATGTCTATTGAGTAAGGGACAACCCAAAGATAAAATTAATAGAAACAACATCATATTTCCACACATTTATATCATGAGGGTACAATAATCCATCTTGATACCATTTTTGACTTTAATTTGTTGACATTCTAGGAATTGACTAACATACTCTATCCCTTCTCTTTTCATTACTAACTAATAACAACAATAATGTAGACCTACATACATTTTATTTCCCTTGTGATTAGTGGAATCTAAGGCTTTATTTTATTCAAACAAGATAGGAACTTTAAATTCTCCTCCACTAGGCACATATATGTAGAAGCTTACTTTTTTATAATAATAACCATCATATGTCATATAATAATAACCATACTTCAGTCGAAGCTTGATTTTTTAATCATAAAGTGTTGTGGTGATTTATTTAAATACCAAACATTTTACATTTGAAGTTATAATATACGTCATCTTAAGTTATCTTTTAAAACTGACATGAAATGTAAATGTGGCCTTATACTAAGTGCATAAACCACTTTATTCTCTTTTCCATTTATGTAAGCAATAATAAAATCACACTCAGCTAAAAAATGCATACAACACCTTTGTATCACATTCAAATTGTGTTGAGTGAATATGTTTTTCAAGCTTAGATGGTCAGCTCTCAACATAAACTTTTTCCCTATAATTAGTTTCCCCAAATTTATAATTTGTGTACTACTAAAAAAGATTTGATTGATTACTCCTATAATTAATCACATTATATTTGAACATACTTGATTAATAAGCCATGACTCAGCCTTCCTAAAGTAATAATCCTCCTAGTCCTTCTAGAGATGCATCTATGCAAACAAGTAAATCCTTATCCATGTGTAAAACTAACAAAATAGGGGTTTTCATCAATATATATTTGATCTTTTAAAATGATTTTACTTAGTACTTAGTCCATACAAATTTTATTTCCTTTTATATACATAGATATGATTGCACTACAAAACCTAAAACACTATCAAATAATCTCCTATATTACTCTACATGTCCAATAAAAATGGGAACTTATTAGACATTTCTTAGGGTTTTACACTCTATTATGGGGCTAACCTTTTTTACATCAATAAAAATACCTTTTCTATAAATGGTGTGACCTAAATACTACACTTTTTCTTGAAAGAATGTGCACTTAGACAGTTTCCATAAAGCTAACTTTATTTTGAACATTGAAAAAAATTTAATAAAGGAATCTCATGTTCTTCCATTGTTCTTCAATATAACAAAACTTCATGAAGGAATATGAGGATAAATATATTTAGGTATTTGCATAAAAAACTATTTGTAAGAGTAATGAACATTGTTATTATGTTTATGATCCCAAATGTCACCACTGCAAATTCATTCAAACCATATCTAGTTTGAAACCTTGTCTTCAATATGTCACCTTCCTTAATTATAATTTGATGGTAACCTAGCTACAGATCCATCTTTGAGACCGTTCAATATCCTCTCATTTGATTAAAAAAATCATCAGTGCTTGGTAAAGGATATCAAATTTTAATAGTTTAATTGTTTAACTATCTATGAACAATACATAATCTTAGTGATACATCCTTATTATTTATAAAGAAGACTAGTGTTCCCCATGGAGATAAATTGGGTCTTACTAATTCCTTGTCTAGTCTATCATATATCTATTTTTTACAATCTGACAAATCAATGCATAAATAAAAAAGTCTCAATCTTCACCTACAATTCTTAGATTTTCCTGCACATCAACAAATAATCTATGTATTATTCCTTATTCTTGTTGAAATTACAATGTATTGTTTGGCATTGTACTTTTTATATTTAATTTATTGTAATAATTCAAACTTGTATCATAATATTATGAATCTAGATTATTTAATTGGTCTTATTTTAGAATATATTATCAATTTTATTAGTTAGCCAATTCTTCCCATAAATATTTCCAAAAATGGTTAAATGTTTGGTGAACCCAACCTTTGATTCTTCCTATACAAAAATAGCTTACTCTAGGGTTTTAAATCTTTTAGGGTTCCATATTTTAAATTTATCCTATTTTATTTTTTATAATCTCACTCAAAATCATATGGATACCAAATAAAAATTACAAACTTCTCTCATGGCCAAAATTTTCAACTAAAGCATAACCTATGAGAAAAAATAGTCATATATTTGCAAAGACATAGATATGGAGAAAAAGAAACTCAAAATTCCAAATAGTAATGGAAATATTGAAACCTAAATTTTACCAAAACCACATGGATTCAACCACCCTTCATATCTTTCCATTTGGATAAACCTCCCATACATTTCTATGGGAGATATCCCAATTTCTATGGGAAATATCCCACATCTGTGGGGAAATAGATATTCATGGAGTTAATCTCATTTCTCAATCCTTAGGAAGTGGGATTTGTCTAAAATCTTGGAGAATATTTTGGATCTATTGTGGACACTCCAAATGTGAGGAATTCATTGATCCACATGTCCATAATTTATTGGAAAATGTGCATGTCCAATCTCCGTACCTTCACATTTTTTCCTTGTTGCCTAAAAACTTCAATAGGGCATAACTTATACATATGAAGTCCATTTTCAAACCACAAAATGTGTTTGAAAGATCTTGATGAGATATGCATTGTGAAGATAGTTTAGGTAAAATTTGATACCATATAATTTGGTCCCTATTGGAAATCATCTTGGATTATTTTGTCAAATTTTTAAACATTTTTAATTTAATTATGCAAAGGTTAACTATAAGGAATTTGAATGCAACTATCATGTACATTATCTACTCCTAGAAATTTGATTTAATTATACATTTCTTTCATAAAACTTTAGATTTGAAAATAAATAATATTTAATACTTTGTTATTGATTATTACATCACATGCATACTTAGGCACATCTAGATATAAGCTATCAAAATAAATATAATGATATTTATTTACGTGTGGAAATAAAACCATTACTAAATATGAATTCTATTTAAAAATATGAAGGTTGAAATGTTAAATAGTATGATGCATTCTTAAATCAAATAATATAATCTTGAAGAAACTCGTTGTCATGTTTCTCTAAATTTTATAAATGGTATATTGTTAATTTCAAGATTTATTAAAATCTAAGAGGAAAATGTCCTCTAATTTATTAAAAGTGGATAAGGAACCATTTAGAATGCCAAAGAGCAAATCCCAAGATTATCATGTTAGGATTATAATGAAATATTTTAACAATAAGCCTTCATCTTTATCATAATGACCAACATAATTTATATATTGAATTACATGGTTGGAAGGGCCTTCATGAATATAAACTAAAGGTAATATCTATATGATGAATTCTTGTGGATAGGTATATTCAAACATTATTTTTGTGAGAGGTTCATCTTTTAGAATGTTATTGTTAATAGTAGCATTGGATGATAACATTCATACATTAAAAATTAAAATCTTCCATTGGATGTATCTAATGGTATTCATCATAAAGTTAAGATCAATAGTAGGAGTTGTTAAAGTGTGAAGAGATGTACTAATGTGCTGTAATTTTCCATATTTTTTAAAATATAGGAGTAGTATATTTATCATTATGACTAGATTGGTGAAACGTAGGGATTCTTCTTACCTTTAAGTATTTTTATGAGGAAATATTCATATTATTTGATGGTTTTAAGAAATCCATTATATATATATATATATATATATATTTCCCACATTGATGTTTTTAAGAAATCCATTAAAAACATCAAATAATATGAATATTTCCTCATAAAAATACTTCAAGGTATGAAGAATCCCTACATTTCACCAAGCTAGTCATAATGATAAATATACTACTCCTATATTTTAAAAAATATGGAAAATTACAGCACATAAGTACATCTCTTCTCACTTTAACAACTCCTACTATTGATCTTAACTTTATGATGAATACCATTAGATACATCCAATGGAAGATTTTAATTTTTAATGTATGAATGTTATCATCCAATGCTACTATTAATAATAACATTCTAAAAGATGAACCTCTCACAAAAATAATGTTTGAATATACTTATCCACAGGAATTCATCATATTTATATTACCTTTAGTTTATATTCATGAAGGCCCTTCCAACCATGTAATTCAATATATAAATTATGTTGGTCATTATGATAAAGATGAAGGCTTATTGTTAAAATATTTAATTATAATCCTAACATGATAATCTTGGGATTGGTTCTATGGCATTCCCAATGGTTCCTTATCCACTTTCAAGAAATTAGAGGACATTTTCCTCTTAGATTTTAATAAATGTTGAAATTAATAATATACCATTTATAAAATTTAGAGAAACATGACGATGAGTTTCTTCAAGATTATGTTATTTGATTTAAGAATGCATCATACTATTTGACATTTCAACCTTCATATTTTTAAATAAAATTCATATTTAGTAATGGTTTTATTTCCACACAAATAAATATCATTATGTAATCATTATATTTATTTTGATAGCTTATATCTAGATGTGCCTTAGTATGCATGCGATGTAATAATCAATAAAAAAGTATTAAATATTATTTATTTTTAAATCTAAAGTTTTATGAAAGAAATGTATAATTAAATAAAATTTCTAAGAGTAGATAATGTAAGTGATAGTTGCATTCAAATTCCTTATGTTTAACCTTTGCATAATTAAATTAAAAAGGTTTAAAAATTTGACAAAATAATCCAAGATTATTTCCAATAGGGACAAAATTATATGGTATCAAATTTTCCCTAAACTATCTTCACAATGAATATCTCATCAAGATCTTTCCAACACATTTTGTGGTTTGAAAAATGGACTTCGTATGTATAAGTTATGCCCTATTGAAGTTTTTAGGCAACAAGGAAAAAATGTGAAGGTATGGAGATTGGTCATGCACATTGTCCAATAGATTATGGACATGTGGATCAATGAATTCCTCACATTTGGAGTGTCCACAATAGATCCAAAATATTCTCCAAGATTTTAGACAAATCCCACTTCCTAAGGATTGAGAAATGAGATTAACTCCATGAATATCTATTTCCCCACAAATGTGGGATATTTCCCATAGAAATTTGGATATCTCCCATAGAAATGTATGGGAGGTTTATCAAAATGGAAAGATATGAAGGGTGGTTCAATCCATTAGAATTTATCAACTTGACACACCCTATTTTGGGAAATAAAACTAATAAGTTTAAATAAAACTAATAAGTTTAAATAAAGGCTTGTACATGAGGATGGATAATAAATAAATCCATAATTCGTGGGTTTTGAAAAAATATATAAACCCATGAACCTTGTTTGTAAACTCATTCCAAGAGAATTCCAAGAGCACTCCAAGATCTCACTTACATTACAAGTTTTTGAGAAGTAAGATCTCACTTGCATTAAAACTCTTCCATTTAAAGGTTTTAGATCCAAGCATCCATCCAAGAGGAGATAGTGTTTTTTATAGATATTAAAAAGAACTTGGTGAGAACTCTATTTGTAACAAAGAGTAAGAAAGCTTGAATCTTATCCCTTTACATTGTAAGCAAGTTTGTATGTCTTCACTCCTAGAGTATCAATTACAAGCCTAGATTTATTGCATAGAACTCTTTTGGTAGAGACATTACATAAGATTTGTGAAATAAAAGTAAATATAGTAGCTACACATAGTAGAGCTAGAGCCACATTCAAAGCCAATAGCTAGAATGAGAGCCAGATTTAGTAATCAGATCTAGAGTTAGAGATAGAGGATGTCAAAACATTTATTTAAAATATTAAGAACCCATACTAGGGATAAATAATGTATGAAGTTATTTTACATCAATAATCAATTAATTTTGCCTTTGAGTAGGACTCCAAGATGTAGCCTAAATTAGGTGAACTCTATTATCAACCCTAGTTTGCATATTGCCTTTATGGCTCATGTTTTTGGTTTATTATTAGTTTTGAATGCTAATTTTAATTATTATGCCAATTTAAAGTTAATTTATGAGAATTTGAGAATTTATAAAGCATCCATAAAAATAGAGCAATTGGTGTAGTTTTGGACACTGCCTATTTACGGATCAAGTTTGGTATCAAATCATTTAGAATGGGCTTGATTTTTATTATGTTATGTACTCTTGATTAAAGTTTTTAAATTAGTTTCAATATCTATTCCATTGGGTTGTTTTCATACTTGTTGGCTTGTTTTGATCTTCCATTTGTAATTTATAATTGTGTTAGAAGTATAGGTTGATTTTAAGAAACCATGGTGAAATCCTTGAAGAGAGAGAGGTTGGAAGAGATGGAAAGTATCAACAAGAAAATTTAGGAAGAGAATTCTTTAATGAGATTACCTCGAAGAAAAAATTTCATGTTTGATATTTGAGATCGAATCCAAGGATGAACTTTTGATTAGATTACAGTATGGTGAGCCAAAGAAGGATTTACCTTCCACTTTAGATGTATAAACCATGACTGATGAGTGCAATGTAACTTATTCACCATGTAATTCTTCTTCCTCACATTTGGATTTGAATTTAGGTAATGATGCTTTTGGTTCATTTGAAAAAACAAATTAAAGGCATTAGATCTCAATTAGTATTTAAAATTGGATATGATGGATAAGGCCTTGGTGAGAATGGCCAAGTTTGATTAACCCAATATAGGTATAGGATCATACTTTTTTTTTAGGTTTTGCTTATGCTAGTGTGGAGATAGAAACTAGAGAGAGCTCCAGAATTGCTGAAGGAAGACAAACTTCCAACAACTAAGTGTTTATGCCACTAGATTTGTGTAATTATTCCATGTAGAGGAATGTTACACAATCATAGGGTGATGAGAAAGTGTGTAAGAAATCAAATAAAAGAGGTAATGCAATACCACCTCCTCATACTTACACAAATCATAAAACTAGACATAATGGTAATTGTAAAACTTCTGATGTTCTATTTCAATTTAAACAATATGGCTATGCCATACAAAAAATGTGGAATGATTTTTCATGTAAATTTTATGGGTTAAGTAATCATTCTATGGCTAATTATTGCAAGACAAAATATTTTATGAAGAAGGTTTTACCTTTTTTTAAAAACAAGGTAGATGTTAAAGATCAATCTCATAATCCAAAAGTGAGAAATGGTTGGTATGTTTCCTCATCCAAAAAAATGACAAAAGGAACTACTGCACTCATTATCATATGAGTGGGCATATGGTTGAAACTTGTTGAAAACTTTATCTATGACGCCGTCATAATTATGGTAAGAATAAGATGGTTTATGCTCCTACTAAAAAAGTAACAAATAATGAAGTTGTTAATTCATAAGAAGCCCATGAAGAAGACCACTTATCCAAAGAAGATTCCATCAATAGGGAGCATCCATTAGATTAGATTAGTAAGAAAATGATAGAATTTTTACACTGCTATGTTTTATTTAGCATGATTAAAAACACTTTAAATTCACTTATTTGGTTTCTTTTATTGTTAAGCATTAAGGAAACTAACCATTTATATGAGAAAATGTGGAGGTATTTCACTCATCGAAAGTGAATATGTGTCAACCATACAAATTAAGAAGCATGCACGAGTAGCCTAACATAATATATTTGGAGTAGGACACTAATAGACATGTTGATATGCAACATTAGCATGCCCATGAGTCAAGGCGTACTTCAAAGAGGGAGATAAAGTGGAATCAACATGAAATGTGCTTCCATGGTGAGTAACATTCAATTAAATCATTGTTGTTTATGGATGTATGTGTCCATCCATTTTTATAATGTGTTCTTTCAATGTATGTATATAATCATTGTATGCACATTTATGAGAGACTAAAATTAGGCAATGTTTCTAATGATTGTAACATTTGTAATACATGTATGTTGAATATAAGACCCCAAGAATGGAAATATTTGTAACAATTATGTGTTGTATGTAAGATCCCAAGAAATATAATACATCAGTTGCATGTAAGACCCCAAGAAGGGAAAAAATGTAAAAGTGATGACCTATTATAAAATCACTTAACATTAAACTTAGTTTTCTATCCTTGTGTTAATATTGAATAATAAAATGATTATAAAAATTAGAATATAGAGGATAAATGCATCCAAGACAAGCACAATTAAAAACTAGAAGTGTGAATAATTGATACATTCACTTATTTAGGAGAAAAAGTAGAATTTTGGTTGACCAAAAGTTCTTTGGTGGGGAGGTGTTATTCAAGAGGATTTCTAATAGTGACCAAATTATATGGTCTCAAATTTTCCCAAAAATATTTGCACAGTGAAGAGATCATCAAGAGCTTTCCAACACTTTTTATGTTTTGAAAAATGGAATCTGTATGTAGAAGTTATGGCCTGTTAGAGTTTTCAGGCAATAGGGAAAAAATGTGTAGGTATGGTTACTGGACATGCACATGGTCCAATAGATATTTGACATATGGACCAATTAAATACTCATATTTGGAGTGTCCATAATATATCCCAAATATTCTCCAAGATTTTAGACAAATCCCACATCCTAAGGCTTGAGAAATGGGATTAACTCCATGAATATCTCTTTCCCCACAAATGTGGGATATTTGCCATAGAAATTCATGGGAGGTTTATACAAGGAAAAATATAAGGCCAAGAAGCTTACCTTCATCAACTTGACATGCCCCGTTTTGGGATATAAGGCTAAGAATCTTAAATAAAGGCTTGTACGTGGGGATGGATAATGAAAAAATCCATAATTGGTGGGTTTTGAAAACCTATACAAACCCATGAACCTAATTTGTAAACTCATTCCAAGAGAATAACAAAAACACTCAAATCTCTCACTTAAATTTCAAGTATTTGATAATCAATATCTCATTTGCATTACAACTCTTCTATTCCAAGGTTTTGGAGCCATGCATCCATCTAGGAGGAGAAAGGGTTTTTGAAAGATCTTTAGAAGAATTAGGTGAGAGCTCTATTTTTAATAGATATTAAGAAAGCTTGAAGCTTATCCCTTTTCATGGTAAGAAAGTTTGTATGTTTTCACTATTGGAATAGTAATTATAGGCCTACAGTTACTCTATAGACCTCCTTTAACAAAAACATTACATAAGACCTGTGAAATAAAGGTAGAGACAATAGCCAGAGCCAATATCCAGACCCAGAGAAAATTCAGAGACAATAGCTAGAGTAAGAGCCAGAGCTAGTACCTAGATCCAAATCAAGAGTGAATAGCTAGAACCAGAGCTAGATCCATTAGCTAGATCTAGAGCTAGAGATATAGGACATCAAAACATTTATTTTCAGATCAAGAATCCTTACTAGGGATAACTAATGTACAAACTTATTTTACATTAATAATCGATTAGATCAACCTTTAAATAAGACCCAAAGATGTAACCCAAATCAGGTGAAATGCATTATCAACCTTGGTTTACATATTATCTTTGTGGCTCATGATTTTGGTTTATTATTAGTTTTGAATGCTGATTTTAAATATTATGCCAACTTCAAGTTAATTAATGAGAAATTTAGAATTTATAAAGCATCCATAAAAATAGAGCAATTGGTGTAATTCTGGGCATTGCTTGTTTTTGGATCACAAACATATTGTGTAAGAAATCCAAATTCATCCACATCAATACACACCTACAATCATTTTTTAGATGTTATTGGAACATAAACATATTTCACTACCCACTAATAGATAATGTGCAACACATATATTCTACATAAATAAGGATACCTTTTTTTTGCCTATCATTGAATCATAGGGCATGATACATATAACTATAATAAATTGGAATTAAAAATTAAAAATTAAAAACATGAGGGTATTATTGGCATACTAAAAAGTTAACAAAGCCTTGCTATTGTAAAAATTTAGAAAACTTCTACAAATTTGGTAATAAAAAAGTGTCCTTGACCAAATGATTTAACAATTAAAATATTCATGCATGGATCTTATTTTTGACATAATAATATTTACTCTACAAAACTAGACAATCATTGCACTATAAGCAAGGTTTAATAAACAGGGTATAATATAAATGACTTACATCATATGGGACATTCAAAAGGCTCTTCGAGATACATCATATTACAGATTTCTTGTGAACCCAAGGATTTTCTTACAATGTTTTTGATCATGTCTAATTCATATCAACACCGATTTACATTGGGAAGAATTTGGTTATACCAAACACAGGACAAAATAGATCCTAATAAACAAGGAATTATGTTTTCGCATAAATGATTGTTAATTCACATTTCACATGATGGTGATATAGATAAACTTGTAGAACGAGATGAAAAACATGTCATGTACCTATATGAATCCAAAATATTTTGTTTGTATAGATATGATTAATATTATTAACCTTAATCATTAAATTTTACAAATATTTCAATAATTAAAATAAAATATTAAACTATTAAATAAAAAAAACATTCTAATACAAAAAAATACTTAGCATTTACACGTTTAAAATCTTTTTCATATGTTGTTTACTTTATGTTAGTAGATATAATATTTTTTTAATTTTTATACACACATATGTTTCATGGGTAGTTAAGTGTAATACATGTATACACTAGATCAATGATACATGAGCCTTTAAATGTTGGACCTTTCCTCTACCCATGTGACACACTACATTGGGGGAATACATTTACATTGATCAAAATTGGTGAAGGCTATATTATTTTATGATCACCTTACATTATCATCTATAGATTAAATATAAACACTTACACATGTCTATACTCATGCTTACATTTTACATAATGTCTCAGATATGCTATGCTACAAGACATTTTTATAACACACATATGAAAGGATTATTATTATATGCTTATTATAGTATCTTATATCTCACTTATTATTGTTATCACATGGCTTAGTTGTTTATAATTATTATTTTTTACCTTGTCTTGATTTTTAACATTTGAACATGTTCTTTGTTTGTTTGCCATAGTACCAATAAGTGTTGTTTCTTTATTGTGATACTATTTGAACATGTCCTCTTCTTGAGTTTGCATAATTTGAACATGCCCATTTTTATTGGTATCATTAGACACATTTTTCATGATATTGAGTTCTCATTTATGTGTTATTTACATTTTCATAATGTTGTCCTTGTATCTTATAAACATTACCATGATCTATACAATACATATCAAGGATTTTTGTGATGGGATGTTTTGAGCTTCAATGATATATATACTCATACATGATACCACTACATGATTCATTACTACATCATAGATATAAATTTATCATGGTTATCTTATTCTTTTGATAAAATGTGACTATCACTTTACATTCCCCTCACTAGGGGGAAGGGATTAGGGGCATATCATTAAGCGCATGTAATAGAGACATCATTATACATATATAGAATTAGCATGATTGGATATAGTTTACATGATTCATACAAACACTTGGGCTAGATTGTTATGCATTCGACATTAATTTTACAAATTTTAGAATTTTTTATTATTATTCTTGATTGATATTATACATAGGTTAAAAAACACATGTTACATTTTTAAAGATACATAATATTGATACACATTATAAGTACATATACCATGACAATGCACAAAATCATAGATACATGTTCTATTCTTATCCACATTTATGCATAAACCTTAACAAGATGCACCAATTGAGTTTAATATGTATATTAAAATTAGATCCATTTAGTAATATGGTTGAGACTTAATTCCCTATTTGGTCTTGGAACTAATTCCATTTTATAGGTTGAGATAGTTATAACTTTTGACATGGGTGAAACTAGATCGATTGGAAATATTATGTATGCACTTGAGTTGTATGATTGATATTCAATGATCTTGATTGCCTTGGAATAACTCATATTTGAACTAGATTGGGGGCATAATTAGGCTCCAATTCTCATCTTCCCATATCTAAGGCTTAGTTTTGAACCTCTCTCTCCAATGATTTAGTAAATAATCGTCACTACAAAATAAAATTACCAAGGGGGAGCATGGTTGAAACAATACGCATATGTATTACTTCTAAGATATATTTTTTCTAAAGTATTTCAATTATTTAATTTTAAAATTATATGCACTATTTATATTGTAACATGATCTTAGATGAATGTAATAAATAAATTAAAACTCAAATAGGGGTCAATTAAAATCAAGGTCTATTGTACACACCATGACACACATTTCTTTCCTTTAAACTAATAATTTCATACTTAGGCCTTACTAAAATGGGGGAAAACATTAAAATATTGTTATATATGATAAAATAGTCTTTTAAACATGATAAATATCACTCATGGCTCAACCCTTTAGTTCATGACCTTGCCAATAGTAAAAGGCTCATGCTTGCCATATCGTTGTGCCTAAATTATTATCCTATATTTTGACACTAATATTTTGATCACCTGGATCACCTATAGGCCATAATATACTTACAACCTTATTTTATCATATTTTTGAAGTTACATATCTTCATAAACATTCTATCCTTCTGGATAATACCATCCACTCTTGGACACTAGTATTTCAGGTTTTACACTAGTGTTTAACCCTTAAAAATAGTCAAATTTATAAATATTTAGACATGTATAGGTCGATCTAGTTTTATTAATTAACCCTCTTATGAAATCATTTCAAAATGTGTGGTATAAATAAATGTAAAATACCATGCATTATAATTAGGTATAAAAATCAAGTACACATTTATATTATACCAAGAAAACACACATCTTAAGATTTTAAAACTCCTATATTATTCACTATTTCCAAATAAGTCATAGGAGTAGTCTTATTACAATTATGAATCATTCAAATAGTATCCCATAAGAGTTATTTGTCAATCTATGAGATACATCAGAAAATGCACTCTCATATATCATATTGCACAATGTCTCACACACAATCTAGGGTAAAGGGGAGAACTACATCATTTTGAGGCCCTTTTCAGAGTATATGGATATATAGGCAACACTCATTACTATCCACTAATCTCTATTTTTCAATGTAACATGCCCTAATTAGTGGACATAGGGTTTTAAGCTACATCGTTATATCTATAACATGTGCACATGATCTAAAAAAGTAATCTTACAAGGTATAGGTGGTCATTATCTAGATTAAAATACACTTATATATAATAAAAAAAACTATTGAAATAAGGATAGAAGCATCGATACTAGTTTCCATATTTTGACAAAACTATATAGGTTGCCAAAGAGATATTTCTAAAATTTAAAAAATTAGGTCAAAACATCAAACTATCCTATCCTACACTAAAATTATAATCTAAGTATTAATTATTAATCATTTTGAAACTTTCAATATATTTTTTGGCATTTTACTTTCTATATTTATCATAATATCATAATTCACCATTGTATTTGAATATTATGAATCTCAATTATTTAATTGACTTGCTTTTATAATAACTTGGTCATTTATTTGACTATAATATTATCCACATAAATATTTCCTAAAATGGTTAAAAAAAATCTTAAATGATTCCCCAAGGATGTATTAATACTTGGACCCCACTTAAAATAATAACGGGTCTTAATTATAATTAACTTAACCTTGATTCACTTTGGATAATAAGGTGGGTTGAGTTGGAAACCACATGAGATTTTAAAGTCAAAGGTATGTATTTTGCATCCTACCAAAAAAAATATTTTAAATCAAATATACAAATCAATTAGGTTATAAAAATTGTGACAACCTCATACATTCATGACATTCAACTTAGTTACAGTTCCCATACATGATCATGATTTTCACTTCGGGAAGCTATCAATCAAGACACTATGTGTCACAAACTTATCACCTTATGAATAAATTTTATTATTAACATGACAACTATGTCCATATTTTGTATTCCATTTCTCTCGATACCTCATTAATTTCAATATATCCTAGACCTCGCTCAGTGCCATATGGCATAGTTTCATCATCTATTATTCTTGTGGGTTGTAGAGGAAGCCCTTATAATGGTCAATAAATACAGGGTGGTGATTCATTTTTAGCATGTAACATATTTTTTATTTATATCAAATTATTACACCATGACTTAAAATGACTCAAAAAATATGGGTCAACTGGGGACACATTCAACATTGCATAAAAGTTTTGCTTCACAATGCTTACATTTGAAATTAGGATGATATGATTTGTGAAATCATCATGACCTTTCTAATTGCATGTGAATCATATTTATACACTCAGTAATTTAAAATTCATTTTAGAACAAAATTTTTCTTTATTCTTGTTTGATTATGGTGTAATCATAGTCAACCACATGTCAATTTCTCATGAATGCATGACTTAGTAGTTGCTTGTAATATTTTAAGAGACCAAGTTTTAAAAAGACATGAAGGAGTCACATTTCAATATGTTTTGTTATCTATGACTTATAAAATTTATGTTTTAATCTATGTTTTTAATGGGATTTTGTGTCTTTCAAGGATTTTAGCTAGTCATAACTCACCATGTGTCATGATCTCACAACCATATGAACTCATGACTTCATAAATGAGTTTCAACACTAAGTCCAAGACTAAGAAATTGTAATCCAACTAAGATAAGGCAAATGTTTTGAATCTAAAATGTTGTATAGGATTAAATTATAAATTTTTATCCAAGGAAAAGACTGAGCCCATTAACTAATACAAGGTTAAAGTGTGATGGCCTAAGGCAATAAATTGAGAAAACTTACCAAGTCTAAAAAGGGATGTGTATATCCCAAAAATTGCTAGGTAAAAATGTGAGTTATGTCCAGTGGAATCTTAAAAATTGAAAACTTATTGGATTTAAATGTGTGTAGTAAGAAAAGATTAGCTACAAAACTACCAAAATACCTTTACCCTTATTCCTTGAATAATGAATTCCAACATAGGAGACCCATCAAAGCTTGTATTAATAGGCTAAAGAGATAAATAAATACTCTATCTCTTATCACATATTTTAAAAAAACTTAGACCATTATTTTAGTTTCTCATGGCAAAGGAGTGTATACTATACAAAATTAGTCAATTAATAAATAGGTTACCAAGATTTCTAGTAAAGACACAGGTTGGGTATAAGTCAAATTATAATAGGAAATACCTATAAAAAGTTAGTCTTAGTACACTATGACTTATTCATATGCACAAATTAATGATCCATATATTATGTTTAGTAATTTAAATGAACAATACTTTTAGTTATAAGAAAATGATATTAAGAAATATAAAAACTCAAATATCCTTTTAAAACATAATTCCATATCTTAAGGAACAATAGTTTAATCTTAAGCATGGCCAAGAATATTCAAATAACTTATTTGAACTTTCAAATGAGTGAGCCTTTTATCTACAAATAGAAGCTATTGAATTTCATTAATCATTTATCAACATATTCAATGAAAATAAATTAAGGAAACATCATTTAGGTTATTTATTGTTAAAACTAAATAGAAGTATGAGTTATACTCTCATGAGCATGATAAATACCAATGTTATTTTTTAAATATATACATAACATGATAATATTTATAAAATAATTCAATACAACAATAAAGTGTTTAACATATGGATCTATTAAAAAAATGTATCATAGTTGTATTTTTTTGTTAATTTTGTATAAAATAATTGAAAATAAGAACATGTGCACCATAATATTGAATCTGTTTTCTCATTGGCTAGTTTTTCCACCACTGAAATGAATAAATACCAAATGAAGAGATGATTTTATGCCATGATACACCCGATTAGCTCATGACGAGTGCATACTATCCATAAGGGGGGATTGATGAATCCTCTTACTAATCTATCTATTATTAATTGTATAACCCATTTATTTACATACCTTTTATTGTATACCCATCTTATACTAATACATATTCTTATTTCAATATGAATTTCACTTACCTAGTAAAGTGAGATAAATAAATAGTATTATATAATATCAACAATTAACAACAAGGGATCAAAAATAGTAAAAATAAAAGTAATCAAATTCCAAGAAAAAATTTAACCATGTTAGTAGAGGTAAAAAATGAGTAATAAATAAAATAAATTCAAAGACTAGGAATTATCATAATGAATATAGGTTTCCCAAACCCAAGAAAAAATCAATATCTAAGCTCTGTGAAGGCATGAATCACATTTAAACTAATGAATATGATGTGCTTGGTGGATATAGATCACCCTATGGAATAAAATATCCTCCAAAGACACCAGTCTGGGACATAACCATATATCCCGCACCATGGTGGAGGTCACTTTGATAAGTAGGAAATAATACCCAGTGAAACCAATTGAATTGCTAGATGTAAGTCCCATTTTTCTTCTCATTACACCACATTAATAACTCAGAGGATGCAAATATGATGATGATGATGATGATGATGATGATGATGATGATGATGATGATGATGATGATAATAATAATAATAATAATAATAATAATAATAATAATAATAATAATAATAATAATAATAATAATAAACAACCCAGTCCATCCATTGTATTATAAAACAAGAAATCCATAAAAGAGGTTGTTAGTAATAAAGATCAAATCAAGTATCATAAACTAAATTTCATTTTTCACAAGGGAATTCAAAAAAATGTAGGCATAAGGCTCACAATAAAAAAATGCAATATTTTCATGTAGTCAAATCATAAATAATATTGAGGTAAATCAATACACTTCTTGGGTTGTTACCTTTCTCACAATAATATACTTATACCATTCTTTTGTGAATTTTATCTTATCATTTTATTTTATTTCTAAATCTATGTTCCTTTAGTGGTCATTATTTTATTTATATATCCTTATTGAAATAATCATTAATTGATGCATGTCTCCTCCTAAAAAATATCTATTTTTTATTTATTTTTAAAAAAGTGGGTGTATTATTATTTTCTTACTCTTATATCTATCAGTTGGATCAGAGTTATTAGTCCACTTGTACTAATCCAAAAAAGAACAAGAATGGGAATTATTTAATTATTCACATGATCATGGATTATGAATGTTTTTTATTTAAATTTACCACTCTTACATTTATTATTATTATCCTTGGTCAATGGCTTTCAACTTACTAAAAATTTATATTTCTAATTGCGATCTAAGTCCCTTTAATTTTGTTTCTTGTCATTAATGCATTTTCATCTCATATCTAGAATATTTAATTATTAATTATTACTATGCATTCATATACATTAAAACATAACCTATCCATTTAAATTTAATTGAGAACCACCAACTATTGATGAGATCAAGGTGATTTATATTCTATTGCATGTATGTTGGGTGCCCCATTTTGATCTCCCTTATGTTGGGTCGACCTAAAAAATACCCTAGTGGATAATGTACACATCCCATACCAATTCATCTCAACATTGGTATAATGCATGCTTATTTTATAAAAGTATACATAGAAAACTAGATCCATCATGGTATCTCTATGGTATAACAATGGAAATCCATAATATTGATAATTAATGCAACAAATGAATCAAATATTAGTCCATGATGACATATTCATTTCAATCAAATAATCTCAATGCCACATCATCGTGTAGGAGATAAATATAATATCTCATAAACTAATAATGTGGTCATACAAGATTATGATCTAATAAGATCAAATAAACATATATGCATCCAAATGTGTGTCTCATCATTTAATAATCCATGACTATATATATATATTCTTTAATACAAATATAAACACGAGGATGACTCCCATGGCCATAAAATATGGGTCTTATGGGAAGGCATTACATACTCCCCATTCAAGAAACTTTGTCCTAAATTTTATGCAAAACCATGAGGATAAATATGTTTCATTTCAAATGGATATTTATAAGTTGCATAACCTATGCTATTTTGATGAAAATAGACCTTCACCTGATCAAATTCATAGTCCCAAAGCTAAATTCAACTACAAGTTTTGAATCCTAATGACATCTATCTTGAATGAATCCTTATCCACCTATAGATAGTACTAATCAATCACATGTAATGGGTTAATTAGTTAATCTATTTAATAGATAAACTTGAAAAATATTATGCATCATAAACATGCTAGGTTAAAATTTATGTTGATAAAAAATAGGATGAAGTCACTCCAAAATCTAAAATGGTACTACAAACTTTTGGTGACAACTTAGGTCCTCCACCAATATACCTTACACTCTTTCATGGTTTTGTTCACAAGAACACTAAGTATCTAACCAGAAAACTTATATTAGTCTTATTAAAATATTCCTATTTATTCTATTTATCTTATGAATCCTTTATGTGTTTCTAAATCATCATAACCTTTTCTTCCATATCTTTTATTATATTAAGCTCTATTAAAACATGGTCCTCGAGTGTGTTCTAATTTAATGGAGTACTACATGGTCATCCATATAGCATTACAAGGCAACCTTGTCAAGGGATTTTTGGTAGCTATTATTATATGCAAATTATAATAAGGCTAGATATTTATACCATTAATATTATTGGTCCGTGAAATATGTTCACAGTATGTTGTGTACAACCTGATTAACTTTCTTACTTTGCACATGTGTTTGAGGATGGCATATTGTATTTAAATTCAAATTTGATGTACATTATACTAAAATGTGGTCAAAAAATTGGATGTAAAAAATTAATACCTATCCACAATTATTTTAAGTGGGAATCCATGTAACTGAATAATATGATTCACATATAATTGGGTAATATCATCTACCTCATAGTTGTCCTTGGTTGGCAATAAATGTGCAGCTATAGATAACTTTTCAATAAATACCAGTATGTAATTATTAATTTATTGAGTAAGAGGTAACCCAAAGATGAAATCCATATACATAGAATCCTTTTTCCACATAGTGATGTCCTAAGGGTAAAAAAATCTAACTTGATTCCTATATTTAGCTTTCACTTGTTTATATTTTAAGCATCAAAAAACATATGACACCCATTATATTTTCATTCCTTATCAATAATACAAAGCTCATATATTTTCATACATTTTTTCCCCCTATAATAAGTGTCATAAAAGGCTTTGTGTGATTCAAACAAGATAATATATTTAACTTTTCCACCACTAGGAACATATATGTGTTGTTGATATAGTAAAAGTACATCATATTACATTGAATAATCACCATAATTGGGTCAAACCATGGATTTTTTTCATGATGTATTGTGATAACTTAATTAAATACCAATAATAATGGATTTAAATTTATACAATATGACCTCTGAAGTTGTCTTTTAAAACTGACATAAAATGCAAATGTGGCCTTGTATTGAGTGCATCAACCACTTTATTCTTATTTATTTTTATGTAGGTAATATAATAATCATACTCATATAAAAAATCTATATATTACATTTTTATAACATTATAATTATGTTGAGATAATGTGTTTCAATCTCAAGTGGTTAGTTCTTAGCAAAAACTTTCAACCTACAAGGTAGTGCCACCACATTTACATTGTATGCACTACTATAGAAATACATAAATCATGAGTTATATAATTAAGCTCATGATATTTGAGTTTCCTTGATTTATAAGCAATGACTCAGACTTACTAAATTATGAGTCATCCTACACCTTCTTGAGACACATCTGTGCAATCAAGGAAATTGTTATCCATGTTTGCCACTATTAAAATGGGGGTTATATTTAATAGCTGCATTAGATTATAAAAATATTATACACACTTATCATTTCATCTAAATTTATTAAATTATATATATAAGAATGTGATTGGGGTTACAATCTGTGATACCCTACAAGTCCCATAACATTTTGAACATATGAGACTTTTATTCAAGTTGACTCCATTATGGAACTAATATTTTATAAATTAATATAAATACCTTATACAAAAAAACTTTCTCTAAATATTAAACTTATTATTGAAATAATGTGTAACTATAAAATTTCCTATAGATCTCATTTCACATTCAACACTACAAACTTGTCTTAAATTAATCTCATGATATTCCTTAATTCATGAATATATAAAAATTTCATCAAGGAATACAACCATAATGTTGTCTAGGTACTTATGGAAGAGATTATTCATAAGACTCATGTACATTATTAGTGTTTTTTTGAGCATAAATGGCATGACCAAAAACTTATAATGACCATTTCAAGTGTGAAAAATTATCTTTGATATGTCACCTTCCTTGATTCTAAGTTTACAGTAACCTAATTGCAAATCTATGTCAGAGAAGATTCAATCTCTTATCATTTGATCAAACAAATCATCAATACCTAGAAAGGGATGGGTATTTTCAATATTTACGTTATTTAATTATTTATAATTGATGAACTATTTTAGTGATCCATCTTTATTATTTACAAAGATGACTAATTCTCCTAATGGAGACACATAAAATTGAACTGATACCTTATCAATGAGTTCTTGTAGTTACACTCTTAATTCATAAAATTTAGGGGTTGTAATACTATATGGATCCTTTGAAATAGTCTTAGTTATAGATACTAATGCAATGGAAAAATAAATTTCTCTCTTTAGAGTTAACAATTGAATTTCTTCATGAAACACATAAGCAAACTATTGAAAAATGGGAAACTCACTCAAAGATGGTTCATCACCATCCTCTAAGTTGATAAAAACATATAATTAAGATTATTATCTCATTTATCATTTAGGTTACATGGTTATGATATATATTAAGGATATAGGGTTTCTAATCCCTTCCATATTTGTGGTCTGACCATTATAATCTAAGAATTTCATATGCTTCTCAAAGCAATCCATGATTTCATTATGAGTCTCTAACCAGTCCATCCTAAGTAATATATAAAATGACCCAATATTAGTGAAATATTTGTGTAATTTGGTGTTTAAATTTCCCAAATTTAAATGGAATTTCCTTACTATAGATTAAATGGATTGGTTTTTCATCAAGGCCATCTCTATAGTGCATATGCTTTCTACTTACATGCTTACCAAGCCCTACCTTCTAATAATTATTAGATAAATAAAATAAATAGTGTAATTTGTGTTTATTAAAATAGAAAAAATAATAGAGTCAATATTACCTATAATATCAACCATAATGGTTTTGTACTCAGCTTAGTGCCAATCAACAACTACATGAATTTGGTGGTTTCAACCATCATTGTTAGAATATTTTTATCTATCACAAGTCATTATAATATATTAATGTTGTGGATAATATCAATAATATTGTGTCCCAGCACAAATGAAACATTTAAAAATGTTTCAATTATACTATTCCTTGGTGATTACATCCTTTCCCTCACCTTGTTTTTATTATCTTGTAAGATATTGTCTTTGATTCTATTTTCCATTCATCTAATTAAGAATTTGAGTCTTAAATTACCTTATATTGGATAATTAATATTATTTGGGTCATTTTCAAAATATTTAAGAGTGTATTATGTTACTCTTTATTTTGGATAATATTTTATCCCAATATTTATTCATGTGTGGAGAACTTGTATTTAATTCACATAAATCTTTATTATATGATGTGTCACTCACCTCTTTGTCCTACTTAGGATTTTATGATTTAATTTCATTTATTTCACACACATCCTCCCCACTTATAATAGAATTATATAAATTTACCACACATCTTGAAGCTTGCACATGCAAATCCTTATCATCCTAGCTCTATTTATTGATGTATTCTCCTCTTCTATTTTTACCTTTGGTAGTTATTCAATCTTGATCTTGATATTGCTCTTGCATCCTTGTAATGATCTTATTTGGCCTATTATTGTTACGTTATTGGAGTTTAATGATTTCAAGGCTTATTAATATATTTTATGGGTTTTCTTTGTTTGATGATTTTCCCACTTGTCAACTCTTGTTTTTCTTCATGTGGTTGATTCACTCTTGAGGTAACTTTGTTGATTTAAGTATATTTAAGGTATTCAATGTTGTTTATATTTTGATATTTCGAAATATTATTTCATGGTATTAGATATATGGTATATTTAATATTTAATGTTAAGTTTTTTTAATAGATTTATAGGTCTACAAAAGATTTTTTCCTTATAAGATTCTATTTTTCTTCGTTATTTATTAAATTTTCAAGGTTTTGGGTGAATAACATCAAGCTTTTAGACACCTTTTGTGACAATAATCTAACCATTTTTTTTAATGCATTACTAGTAATTTTTTTTTCCTTTTAACCTCTTTTTTAAAAGATTATAAATAAAAAAAATTCATGCTTCATGTTATTTATTTTTAGCTTCATTTGGAATTATAATTCAAAATTTTTAAAAAATTGAGTTGTTTTTCCTCTAAAACATGTCTAAAAAATTATTCATATCTTTTCAATGAAATCTTTGTTACCTGAATAATTTTGAGGTTTTGTTAATAATTAATATAATATTATGGTATCAAATTTTCAAGAAAACCATTTTATAGTTTTTGGGATATCATCTAAAATGTACCTACAATTTCTTCAATTTTTTTTTTCATTCTACTCATTTTGTTTTTAAGGCCATTTATGGATTTAGTAAGTATTTTCTAATGATTTTAGAATTCCATTTTTTTTCAAAATAACGTCTTTTATTAATTCTTAAAAAAATGGATTTTAAAATTAATTTAAACCTTTTTCAATTTCAAAAATGTTTTTTTTTTCTTTTTTCAAACCAATTAAAATAAAAGGCTTCAATTTTTTTTTTCATTCTACTCATTTTGTTTTTAAGGCCATTTATGGATTTAGTAAGTATTTTCTAATGATTTTAGAATTCCATTTTTTTTCAAAATAACGTCTTTTATTAATTCTTTAAAAAATGGATTTTAAAATTAATTTAAACCTTTTTCAATTTCAAAAATGTTTTTTTTTTCTTTTTTCAAACCAATTAAAATAAAAGGTTTAAATTTAAGTTTTCATGTGGAATTATTTCTTCCATAGGATTTTTTTTTATATTTTATGCAAAATTAGATGCTTTTGTTTCAAAAAACAACAAAAAAAAGTATTTTTGCATTAATTATTTTAATGCTTTAAATTACAAAAACTTATTTGTGAACATTAAGACAAATTTTTGGAAATTAATCAAAGAGACATTAACAAAGCACTTTGATACTTTTTTTGGACTTACATTTATAAGTTAATTGGTATTTTTTTTTTCAAGTTAATTTCCTAAGCATTATCAGGTATTTTAGACCTTGCAAGCAAATTATTATCACATTATTATGATTTTTAAACTTGCACTTTTTCTAGAATTTATAAGTGTTTCTCATTAAATTTTTCTTATAAATGATGATATTATTCCTTTTAAGACACACACTGCATATAAAAATAAAACTTAAAATGCTTCACCATTCTTTTTTAATGATAAAATGATGTATATACAATATCTTATTATGTGTTAAATGATAAGTTTACATCTTTTGCACATACTAATAATTTTAATGTTAACCCTATCTCTCATAATGTTGATGAATCTCGTTATGCCTCTCATATAACTTGCACTTATTTGAACAGTTATTCTATGAACCCTATCTTAAAAATGATGCATAATATGGACTGTTTGGGTGGCATACTTGGTAAGTGTGCAAAAAATATTATTGAACCTCTTTTGTTTGAGTTTAATACAAATTCTAAAGGTCTTGGATATAATGATTCAAATGCTTCAAATGAAAATTTGGAATTTTATTGTCCTCTCCACTAAAGGACTTATAATACAACTTATTTTGATTATAATGCATCTAATACTAATACTTTGGTTTAAAATGTTAAATCTTGTGCACATTTTGGAAAACATGGACATCTTATATCCAAATGTTATAAATTTCATCCATGTAAATCTTGTGATAAATCCAATAATGACACATTGCACTATTGGAAAATAACTAAATCTCCTACCTATAAGGGTAAGACTATTTGGATTCTTAAAGAAAATGAATCTTTTAGAGACTTTAATATGTCTTCTTGCAATAACTATTCTATTGTTTCACATAAAATATCTTTTACAAGTGACATATATTCCTTATTTGTTCTTTGATATTATCAATCTTTTATGCATTCATTTATTTAGATTTTTTTTTTGGACTAACTTATTTTCATGCATAATTTCACATTTTATGTTGGAAGTTATCTTTAGCTTAAATTTTACTAGTTGTACATCTACTTTTATTACATTATCTATGTAGATTGTATTTTTTCTATATCAGTTACTTAACTTGAAAGATTGATGTTAGCTTACTTGTTTTGCAGGGCTTGTGGAACAACACTCCTTGTTAGGCTTTATTCCATTGCAAATTGACCACATTGTTAGAAGAGGATTCATGGAGATTCTTGGTGATCATGATTTCATCCTTGTGAATTTTGGAAACACCTTCCTTTCTCTCTTTCTAAATATTTTTTAATTCCTCTTGAAATACTTTTATGTTAAGGGGAGTGTTATGTAATTTCCAATAAATTACTTTGCAAAAGGTTTTCTCCACTATTGTAACCTCAAATTAAACTTAAGGGAGGGTATTGGATAATTAGTATTATTATGGTTATTTCCTCAGCCTTTAGGAGTGTGTTATGTTACCCTTTATTTGGGATAATATTTAATCTTAATTTTTATTCATGTGTGGATAATTTTTATTTATGTGAATTATTAATTCACATAAATCTAGATCCTATGAGGTGTCACTAACATATTTATGATTTTTAGGTTTTTAGGAGTTACTTGTATGTAACTCTTTTACCCTCGCATGTCCTATATATTCTCCCCAATTATAAAAGGATTAGGGACACTTGGAACACATGCTGAAGCTTACACATGTAATTCTTTATTTCTCTTAGTTCTATTTATTGACATTATCTCCTCTTCTCTTCTTACCTTTTAGTGGTTCATCAATCTTGATATTGTTCTTGATCTTTCTATTTCATCCTTGTGATTACATATTTTGGTTTATTTTTTATATGTACTTCAATTTTATTGATTGAAATATTTTTTAATATATTATGGAGTTTTTATCCATTTGACCATTTCCTCACTTATCAACTCTTATTTCTCTTCATGTGGTTGATTCACTCTTGAGGTAACTTTGTTGATTTATGCATATTTAATTTATTCAATGTTATTTATATTTCAATCTTTGGTAATATTATTTAACCTATCTTGACATCCATCTCTTGGATGATCCTATTTTCCACACTAGTATAATATCCACCAGAAGAAAGGAGAGAAAATATCTTTTTTTAGGTATATTTTTGGACTTCATATTACTATAATTTTACTTTTCTGACATCTCTCTAGACCATTTGATCTTATATCAAAAAAATTAACATATTAATGGGCTCAAAATTTTGAAATTTGATCCCAATAGTAGCTGAAAGTCCACTAATATATTTTTTAACTTTTTTTGGCTCATCTTGGATGTATCCCATGTACTTAAATAACCTTAGGAAACCTTTATAATGTTATTCTATAGTATTATCATATTATTTGAGGTTATGCAAATAATTTATTATATCATTGAAATAGGTATTCAAAAAATAATGGTGTCAGAATAATTCCTAAAACCTCTCCTTAGTGAGTGTGCACACATATAGGTTCTCCATTATTTCCTTATAGTGCCACCATAGCTTCAACAATCAAATGGAAAATATCAAATTTGACCTTTATAATACTAAAAACAAATCTCAATATTAAGTGTATATTTGTGCCTACAAAAAAGCTTTATTCTCCCTATAGAATCCTCATCCATTAAAATCTGGACAAATAAGTTTATTCAGTTCATGGGTGATCCAATCCATATTTTAATGCCTTCAACTACTGCCATGATCTTCCATAGTGGGTGATCTTAAATGGAATTGGTTGGGGTCTCTCTGTATGTTAACACCTTTTTCATGCTCCTACTCTTGACATTTCTCACAATGTTCCTCCATACATGATTTTGTTATGGAGGCATTTTATCGTTGTTGTATCTTAGTACAATAATGATTTCTAAGTCAATAAGTGTTACTAGTATGACCCATAATCTAACTATATAATATTACCTAGGCATCATAACCTCAATCAAAGCTCATGTTATTTTACCCATCTACTCCAATCATAGATCATCTTGTATACCTAAAATACAAGAGAGAATATGGTCATTTTTATTTTGAAATGAAAGTCCTAATAAATTTAGAATTTTAATTATTAACATATCTTAATAAAATGCATGGTTGGTCCAAGAGGTAAAAACTATCAAACCATGACTTGATACCAATGTGTATCACCCTTACATGTCACTCCAAAACCAATTATATATTTTTTTATTCTAGAGATAATAAAAATATATAAATAATGTTTTATAGAGTAGACACAAGCATGGTTATATAGTATTTTCTGACGATAACTTAAATGATTAATCATATTGGATTTATATGGATAATATAGCTAATTATGACAACATTATCTCAAGATAGGTTATAATCTTAAGACTTGTTGGTCATGGGCTCATGAGAAAATAAATTATCTAGGTTTTGATAAGGCTGAAATATACCACACCATTGCATTTATAACACTTTAAAACCTATAGAATGCCTACAATTTTCCCCATGTATAATGTTAGATTAAATTCCTAATTTGATAATGTCTTTAATTTATTTATAAGAGGTCATAATAACTACCCAAGATGTTAAATTCAAATCTTCCTGAAATAGTTAATTATTCACCCAAATCATGACTTGATTAAAATCTTAATTGATTCCATGGGAACTTTGTACTACTTGAAACCCACTAAAAATTTTAAAGGTATTAATTATAATGGACTTGTACTTCATTTAATTTTTTTAATAATATGGGTTCGTTTGGAATCCACACAAAATTTTAGACTTGAGGGTATGTTTTTTACATCCTACCAAGTGTTATTTTAAATAAAATGTCCAACTTAGATGCAAGTCTCTTTCTTGATTGTGGTTAGGACACTACATTCCAACATTTTGTCACCTCAAAACTAGATTTGGGTTTACATAGGATATCTAGGTCCACCTATTACATTCATGTGATATATCTACCTCATGAGTTTCAGGATGTCCAATCCCTTGTTTAGTGCAATGTGTTGCATTTTCATGAGCTCACACTCTCATATTTTGGTAAATAATAACTTGTGATGATCAATGAATATGAAGCTATGTGTTATTCAAAACCATGCCACATGTCATTCACTTGTATCATGTTATAACCCCATGAATTGATGTGACTCAAGGAATATGAGTAAATTGGGAATACATTCCATATTGCTTAATATTATGGCTTCATAACGCTTAAATTCAACATTAGTATGGTACAATTTTTTAAATATTGATTACCATTCTAGTTCCATGTGGCATGCTTTCATTTACTTATGGATATGAAATTTGTCATGAAGATAAATAAGGTATTTTTTCTTGTGGTATTACTATGTAATCATAATTGGTCACATGTCAAGTTCTCACAGATTCACAACTTAACAGTCACATTAAATTTTTTAGGGGTTTGAGTTTTATGAGGACATGAAGTGATCACATATCATCTCATGTCATTAATATAAAAATTAAAAATTACACTTTACAAGATATGTTATGAAGTTGAGTCAAGACCAAGAAAGGATGTGAGTTATTTATAGATTACCACATGTCACGATCTCAAACCATCATGAGTGTAACATTGCAATGTAGTTTTACAGTAAATCTAAGAATATAAAATTGGGAACCATTCAAGATAAGACATGTGTCTTGATCCTAAATTTCACATAAAATTAAATTCTAATATTTTCACCAAGGAAAATATTGATCCCACTGACTAAGATAAGGTTAACATTTGATTCCCTAAGGTAATATAGTGATAAATCATACCAAGTCAAAAAAAGGATCGATATAGCCCCAAAAAAACTATGTCTAAATGTGAATAAAACCCTAAATATTTTTAACAAAGTATAAATTATTAACTTTCAAGGACATGAAGTAAGGAAATACTATATCCAAATGCATCAAAACATATTCACCCTTATGCCTAGAAACATTAATTCAAACAAGGGTGATCCATTAAACCTGGGATGAACAAGTTAAATAGATCAATAGAGACTCTAGATATTATTATATATTTTATTTGAGGATAAGGAGATCATCATTTTATGTTCTCATTGCCAAGGGTGTGTATTATATAGAGGTAGTCACTTATTAAAAAGGCTACCCAGAATTTCCCTAAAGAAATAGATTGGGTCATTTATGAATTTTATAAGTAAAAATACAATAATAAATAACAATAACAATTTATGTCTTAAGACATTAATAATTATTCACATACATAATTTAAATATCAATATACTGTATTCACTTATTTAAATATGAGATCTTTCTAGTTAAAATATAAACCTATTAAGACACATAACAAACATCTCCAAGTGTTTGCACTTGAACAAATTACAATTAACTCTAATTGTAAATTTAAATTATTTAAATTTGACATAGGATGATATATAAGATAGAATATAGTAAATATAAATATCTACAAAAAATATATATATGTAAATTATAAAAAAAACTAGGGCTTGGATTAGAGAACTATCCTTGTAAGTAATTTATTTTTGACATTGTTAACTTGTTATAAGATGTGACTATATTATATAACCTAAAAAACATAAGAATTAGGATAAACTGTCTCATTATTTTCTCATATAATTATACATGAGGCGGATAATAGTGTATTATGTCATTTTCCTCTAATTTGACTTTGCCTTGTCAGACTATGCATTACACCTTAAAATCTAAGTTTGTTCATTAATGACTAAATGTGATTAGTTTTCAGTTGGAGCTTAATTTTACATGTTGAATACTTATAAAATAATAACCCTAGTCCCACATAAACACACAAAGGAGATAAAATTGAAAGGTAAAAAATAGGGAATGTGAGAATGGTTGAGCTATCCTGAAAAACTCCCTTTTTAGCTGATTGTTGCCTACATAGTGTAAAGGGCCTCAATCCCATGTAATAATCCCTTCAAGGAAGATCACATGAATGCAACTATAAATTTTAATTATAATTATTTGAAAATGGATTCCATTTAATTACAATATGACAATTTCAAACTTGGCCAAGGACTGTAAACTTGAAACATAATTGTAATAGAAGTCTTTACTCATAATATACATGCTTTAGAAATCATAAAAGAGATGACTTTGTGAGTGAGTGTTAGGATAGTTAAATTGTGACCATTCATCTGATTATATAGATGAATATTTCAAATATTTTTTATAACTAACCTAGTGAAATACATGGTAAACCATTTAGGAGATGTTTAATTTTGAAAATATAGTCATTAGAATGAATGATACAAGTCCATACCAATGGACACTTGCATAGTGTGCCCCTATCTTCTTAGTGTACACTTGCCTAAAATGAATAAACACTTATAAAATTAGAGTGATAGTAAAGTCTATACTAAATAAGGATGAGTAAGGATAAAATATTGAAGTATGGGATATATTCTTAGTAATTGTAATATTTTGAATGTTTTCCTAGATATTGCAGGTTATTAGAATAGATAAATGGCCAAGGAATGTAAAAGTGTTAAGTAAATCTATTTTTCAGACCAAGACTGATTAAATTTTAGTGTCTAAATTCCCACCTCCACCCATCCTTGCCATTTATTCTAGGGATGCATAAAATTACTAAAGTAAATGAAATTCAATACCTGAGTGTATACCCACACTTTCTCTTTGTCACAGAGATATGCAAAACCCATTATTAAGGCATATCGACAAGTGTTGAACCTATAGTTAATTGAGAGTGATCAAGTATTATTTTTTATTATTTATGATTATTATTCATTTTTATATATTGCATGCACCAACCTGCATAGATTACTCTATAGTGCTTCAAGAGATGGGCACCAAAAAAGTGGTTTGCTAAAGTGAAACCAAGATGTGGAGTGTCACTAAGCTCAAATTTATCTGACTTATTGAAGTGAAAATAAGAGCTGGGAACCATTACATGGTTCACTAAAGTGGAAAAAATATGTGTAACATCAATAAACTTAAACATGGTCTACTTGAAGAATATGAATCACACCATTGTAGATGGATCTAGATTCAAACTATAAACATTTGAAACTTGAAAAAGGGATATCTAAAATATGTAGAGTAGTAGCTTGGACATTAATGAATGCCATGCCACCTATAATTTATTAATTAATAGTTTGATATTTTTAAAACTATTTTAAGAATTGTAATTATCTTTTCACAAGTATATTTATGCTTGACTAGTTATGAGAGTGGAGTGAAAAAGCAAGTTGAATGCCCTCATAATATAATTTATTTTTATTTTTGCATATTATAAATTTTAATATATGTAATATATTACTTGAGAAATATTCATAATAATCCTATTGTGATTCCCCCCTTTTATATGAGTGAAATTTATGAAAAACCACTTATCTCAAAATAAAATGTGATATTATGTACTATATTTTGAATATTTTAATTGAAGTTGAGTCATAGAGATGTAAAATTTAATCATATGAATTTTTTCTATATTGAGTTTCATTTTTTAAATACAATATTGAGTTGAAGTAGTGTATGAGGCATGTAAACAACTTACAAGTCATGTATATCTACTGTAATCATTATATTGAATAGATAAATAATAAAATCACATTATTATATTTTTCATGATTTGGATTATTTCACCAAAGATATAGGTTATAGTTAATTATTATTGCATGATATACATCATGGTACCATGGTATCAAGCAATGAACATGCAAGAAAATTCAAACAATGTCATGCAAGAAGCTAAAAATTGCACATATAAGAGACATGTAAGATTTCACATAGAGTTATAACTTTTTCATAAATGTCACACATGAGGTCCAAAGTCTAAATAAAAGGGACAAGTAAATGTCGTATAAACATAAAAGGCCAAGAGACACACACACATGGAATGATTATGCCATATGAGAAAGAAGATGTATAGTGAAAATATACAAGGTCAAGGGCAACATACAATGTGCAAGCTGAAGAATGTGATGTAATGAAACAAGCATATGAAATAAATACAAGGAAAATAAAAATAACATAGTTAGATCATATGAGATTATGTTCAATGTTTATAAAATAGCATATTTGTTTTGTCGCATGCAATTTATGAATTAAACAACAAGATATTTGTTTTTCATTATAGATCAACATGGAAAAGAGAGCATGAATAAATAAAACTTCTACAAGAAATCATATAAACTGATGTAATTCCCCAAACTAACAAATATTATGGGTAAAAGGCTTGATAATTATTGACACATTCTAAAAATATGTCTTAGTCTTGAAATATGACTAACAATATGCAAGCTGAAGAATGTGATGTAATGAAACAAGCATATGAAATAAATACAAGGAAAATAAAAATAACATAGTTAGATCATATGAGATTATGTTCAATGTTTATAAAATAGCATATTTGTTTTGTCACATGCAATTTATGAATTAAACAACAAGATATTTGTTTTTCATTATAGATCAACATGGAAAAGAGAGCATGAATAAATAAAACTTCTACAAGAAATCATATAAACTGATGCAATTCCCCAAACTAACAAATATTATGGGTAAAAGGCTTGATAATTATTGACACATTCTAAAAATATGTCTTAGTCTTGAAATGTGACTAACAATTGAAAATGTATTCTATGTTGCACCTAGATTCTATTAAAGTGGTCCATGTGACTATTTTGAAGTTGGAAAAAGAGGTTAAAAATGCACACTGCCAATTATGAATTATAATATAGGTTCACATTTCAATATTTTTGTTCTGGTGAAACTTTGTCTTTATTAGTTGTATATATAAAAAATCAATCAAGACAACTTCTTATGTGTATGACTAGTTTCTAGTTATGTAGAAATATGTTATGTTTCACACTCAGATACCTTGTGATAATAATTGTATATTGAAAAGGTAATGAAATATTCTATATTCTAAACATAAATATATACGGCATATGAAAATATGTAATCAAGCAACATGAAAATATGCTCGTAGGTTTTAGTTTTAGATTTTTTCAAATATTTAATTTTTTTTTTAATTTTAGATATAGGTTTTAGTTTTCGTGTATATTTGTGCGTACAAAAAATATTCATTCTCCCTATAGAATCTTCATCCATTAAAATTTGGATGACTAATTTTATTCAGTTCATGGGTGATCCAATCCATATTTTAATGCCGTCAACTACTGCCATGATCTTCCCTAGTGGGTGATCTTAAATAGAATGGGTTGGGGTATCTCTGTTGGTTAACAATTTTTTCATGCTCCTTCTCTCAACATTTCTCACAATGTTCCTGTATCCATGATTTTGTTATGGAGGCATTTTATCGTTATTGTATCTTAGTAGAATAATGATTTCTAAGTCAATAAGTGTTACTAGTATGACCCATAATCCAACTATATAATATTACCTAGGCATCACAACCTCAATCAAAGCTCATGTTATTTTCCCCATCTACTCCAATCATAGTTCATCTTGTATATCTAAAATACAAGAGAGAATATGGTAATTTTTATTTTGAAATGAATGTCCTAATAAATTTAGAATTTTAATTATTAACATATCTTAATAAAATGCATGGTTGGTCCAGGAGGTAAAAACTATCAAACCATGATTTGATAGAAACGTGTATCACTCTTACATTTCACTCAAAAACCAATTATAAGTTTTTTGATTCTATAGATAATAAAAATATATAAATAAAGTTTTATAGAGTAGAGACAATCATGGTTATATAATATTTTCTAATGATAACTTAAATGATTAATCGTATTGGATTTATATGGATAATATAGCTAATTATGACAACATTATCTCACGCTAGGTTATAATCTTGAGACTTTTTGGTCATGGGATCATGAGAAAAATAAATTATCTAGGTTTTGATAAGGCTAAAATATACCACACCATTGCATTTATAACACTTTAAAACCTATAGAATGCCTACAAGCTTCCCCATGTATAATGTTAGATTAAATTCCTAATTTGATAACATCTTTAATTTATTTATAAGAGGTCATAATAACTACCCAAGATTTTAAATTTAATTATGATTGAAATAGTTAATTATTCACCCAAATCATGACTTGATAACAATCTTAATTGATTCCATGGGAACTTTGTACTACTTGAAACCCACTAAAAATGTTAAAGGTATTATTTATAGTGGACTTGTACTTCATTTAATTTTTTTGATAATATGGGTTCATTTGGAATCCACACAAACTTTTAGACTTGAGGGTATGTGTTTTGCATCCTACCAAGTGTTATTTTAAATAAAATGTCCAAGCTTAGATGCAAGTTTCTTTCCTGATTGTGGTTAGGACACTACATTCCAACATTTTGTCACCTCACAACTAGATGTGGGTTTACATAGGATATCTAGGTCCACCTATTACATTCATGTGATATATCTACCTCATGAGTTTCAAGATGTCCAATCCCTTGTTTAGTGCAATGTGTTGCATTTTCTTGAGCTCACACTCTCATATTTTGGTAAATAATAACTTGTGATGATCAATGACTATGAAGCTATGTGTTATTCAAAACCATGCCATATGTCATTCACTTCTATCATGTTATAACCCCATGAATTGATGTGACTTAAGGAATATGAGTAAATTGGGCATACATTCCATATTGCTTAATATTATGGATTCATAATGCTCAAATTCAACATTAGTATGGTACAATTTTTTAAATATTGATTACCATTCCAGTTCCATGTGGCATGATTTCATGTACTCATGGATATGAATTTTGTCATGAAGATAAATAGGGTATTTTTCCTTGTGGTATTACTATGTAATCATAACTGGTCACATGTCAAGTTCTCATAGATTCACAACTTAGTAGTCACATTAAAAATTTTAGGGGTTTGAGTTTTATGAGGACATGAAGTGATCACATATCATCTCATGTCATTAATATAAAAATTAAAAATTCAAATTTACAAGATATGTTATGAAGTTGAGTCAAGACCAAGAAAGGATGTGAGTTATTTATAGATTACCACATGTCATGAGCGTAACATTGCAATGTTGTTTCGCAGTAAATCTAAGAATATGAAATTGGGAACCAATCAAGATAATACATGTGTCTTGATCCTAAATTTCATATAAAAAAAAATTATAATATTTTCACCAAGGAAAATATTAATCCCACTGACTAAGATAAGGTTAACATTTGATTCCCTAAGGTAATAAAGCGATAAATCATACCAAGTCACAAAAAGGATCAATATAGCCCAAAAGAAACTAAGTCTAAATGTGAATAAAACCCTAAATATTTTTAACAAAGGAGAAATTATCAAATTTAAAGGACATGAAGTAAGGAAATACTATATCTGAATGCATCAAAACATATTCACCCTTATGCCTAGAAACATTAATTCAAACAAGGGTGATCCATTAAACCTCAGATGAACAAGTTAAATAGATAAATAAAGACTCTAGATATTAGTAAATATTTTATTTGAGGATAGGAATATCATCATTTTAGGTTCTCATTGCCAAGGGTGTTTATTATATAGAGGTAGTCACTTATTAAAAAGGCTACCTAGAATTTCCCTAAAGAAATAGATTGGGTCATTTATGAATTTTATAAGTAAAAATACAATAGTAAATAACAATAACAATTTATGTCTTAAGACATTAATAATTATTCACATACATAATATAAATATCAATATACTATATTCACTTATTTATATGTGAGATCTTTCTAGTTAAAATATAAACCTATTAAGACACATAACAAACATCTCCAAATGTTTGCACTTGAACAAATTACAATTAACTCTAATTGTAAATGTAAATTATTTAAATTTGATATAGGATGATATATAATATAGAATATAGTAAATATAAATATGTACAAAAATTAAAAAATATGTAAATTATAAAAAAAAAACTAGGGCTTGGATTAGAGAATTATCCTTGCAACTAATTTATTTTTGACATTGTTAACTTGTTATAAGATGTGACTATATTATATAACCTAAAATACATATGCATTAGGATAAACTATCTCATTATTTTCTCATATAATTATACATTAGGTGGATAATACTGTAGTATGTCATTTTCCTCTAATGTGACTTTGCCTTGTCAGACTATGCATTACACCTTAAAATCTAGGTTTATTCATTAATGACTAAATGTGATTAGTTTTTGTTTGGAGCTCAATTTTACATGTTGATACCTATAAAATAATAACCCTAGTCCCACATAAACACACAAAGGAGATAAAATTAAAATTTAAAAAATAGGGAATGTGAGAATTGTTGAGTTATCCTAAAAAATTCCCTTGTTAGCTGATTGTTGCCTACATAGTGTAACGGGCCTCGATTCCATGTACTTATCCCTTTAAGGAAGATCACATGAATGCAAATATAAATTTTTATTATAATTATTTGAAAATGGATTCCATTTAATTACAATAAAACAATTTAAAACTTGGCTAAGGACTGTAAACTTGAAACATAATTGTAATAGAAGTCTTTACTCATAATATACATGCTTTAGAAATCATAAAAGAGATGACTTTGTGAGTGAGTGTTAGGATAGTTAAATTGTGACCATTGATGTGATTATATAGATGAATATTTCAAATATTTTTTATAACTAACGTAGTCAAATACATGGTAAACCATTTAGGAGATGTTTGATTTTGAAAATATAGTCATTATAATGAACGAGACAAGTCCAAGTCCATATCAATGGACACTTTTATAGTGTGCCCCTATCTTCTTAGTGTACACTTTCCTAAAAGGAATAAACAATTATAAAATTAGAGTGATAGTAAAGTATATACTAAATAAGGATGAATAAGGATAAAATATTGAATAATGGAATATATTCTTAGTAATTGTAATAATTTAAATGCTTTCCTAGATATTGCAGGTTATTAGAATAGATAATTGGCCAAGAAATGTAAAAGTGTTAAGTAAATATTTTTTTCAGACCATTACTAATTAAATTACTTAGTGTCTAAATTCCCCACTCCACCCATCCCTACCATTTATTATAGGGATGCATAAAATTAATAGAGTAAATGAAATGCAATACCTGAGTGTATACCCACACTTTCTCTTTGTCACAGAGATATGCATAACCCATTGTTAAGGCATGTCGACAAGTGTTGAACCTATAGTTAATTGAGAGTGATCAAGTATTAGTTTTTAGAATTAATGATTAGTCTCCATTTTTATATATTGTATTCTCCAACCTCCATAGATTACTCTATAGTGCTTCAAGAGATGGGGACCAAAAAAGTGGTTTGCTAAAGTGAAACCACGATGTGGAGTGTGACTAAGCTCAAATTTAGCTAACTTATTGAAGTGAAAATAATAGGTGGGAACAATTACATGGTTCACTAAAGTTAAAAGAATATGTGTAACATCACTAACCTTAAAGATGGTCTACTTGAAGAATATGAATCACACCATTGTAGATGGATGTAGATTCAAATTATAAACTTTTGAAACTTTGAAACTTGAAAAAGGGATATCTAAAACATGTATAGTATTATCTTGGACATTAATGAATGACATGCCACCTATAATTTATAAATTAATAATTTGTTCTTTTTAAAACTATTTTCAGAATTGTAATTATATTTTCACAAGTATATTTATGCTTGAGTAGTTATGAGAGTAGAGTGAAAAACCAAGTTGAATGCACTCATAATATATATTTTTTGATTTTTGCATATTATAAATGGTAAAATATGTAATATATTACTTTAGAAATATTGGGGATAAACCTATTGTGATTCTCCCCTTTTATATGAGTGAAATTTACCAAAAACCACTTATCTCAAAATAAAATGTGATATTATGTACTATATTTTGAATATTTTAATTGAAGTTGAGTCATAGAGATGTAAAATTGAATCATATGAAATTTTTCTATATTGAATTTTATTTTTTAAATAGAATATTGAGTTGAAGTAGTTTATGAGGCATATAAATAACTTACAAGTCATGTATATGTATTGTAATCATTATATTGAATAGATAAATAATTAAATCACATTATTATATTTTTCATGATTTTGATCATTAAACCATATATGTAAGTTATAGTTAATTATTAGTGCATGATATATAACATGGAACCATAGTATCAAACAATGAACATGTAATAAAATTCAAACAATGTCATGCAAGAAGTTAAAAATTCCAGATATAAGAGACATGTAAGATTTAACATAGAGTTATAACCTTTTCATAAATGTCACACATGAGGTCCAAAGTATAAATGAAAGGGATAATTAAATGTCAAATAAACATAAAAGGCCAAGGGACACACACACATGGAATGATTATGCCATATGAGAAAGAAGATGTATAGTGAAAATATACAAGGTCAAGGGCAACATACAATAAGCAAGTTGAAGAATGTGATGTAATGAAACAAGCATATGAAATAAATACAAGGAAAATAAAAATAACATAGTTAGATCATATGATTTTATGTTAAATGTTTATAAAATAACATATTTGTTTTGGCACATGCAATTTATGAATTAAACAACAAGATATTTGTTTTTCATTATAGATCAACATGGAAAAGAGAGCATGAATAAATAAAACTTCTAAAAGAAGTCATATAGAGTGATGTAATTCCCCAAATTAACAAATATTATGGGTAAAAGTCTTGATAATTATTGAAACATTCTAAAAATATGTCTTAGTCTTGAAATGTGACTAACATTTGAAAATGTATTCTGCATTGCAACTAGATTCTATTAAGGTGGTCCATATGACTATTTTGAAGTTGGAAAAAGAGGTTAAAAATGCACAATTCCAATTATGAATTATAATATAGGTTCAAATTTCAATATTTTTGGTCTTGTGAAACTTTATCTTGATTGGTTGTATAAATAAAAAATCAATCAGGACAACTTCTTATGTGTATGACTAGTTTCTAGTTATGTAGAAATATGTTATGTTTCACACTCTGATACCTTGTGATAATGATTGTATATTGAAAAGGTAATGAAATATTCAATATTATATACATAAATATATATGGCATATGAAAATATTTAATCGAGCAACATGAAAGTATGCTTATAGGTTTTAGTTTTAGAGTTTTTCAAATATTTAGATTTTTTAAAATTTTAGATATACCTACATGTTTTTTATTTTTTATTTATGTTTTAAAAGTAATGAATGTAAGATTTTAATTTTTAAAGCATTTTAAAAATAATATAATAATCAAGGTTTCAAAATGGAACACAAAGGGCTAGATTCGAACAACCTCCAATAATATGTTAAAGAAAAGCATGGAAAATAACAAGGTAACTGAAAATACCCCAATGTAGGTGCATATGTAGCATATATGGAAAGAGTGACCATTTAATATCATGTGAAAGTAGATATATGTGATCATAAAAGTTTAAATGAGATGTACATAATGTATACATGGGTAATAATGATCAAATAATTTTGCATGAAGGATGTGTATTAAAATATTAGTATGATAATTGTCTCTAATTTTTAAAATTTGGTTGAAAAATACAAGGGAGTAAGTACCCTTTAATTATAAATAGATACATGTGCTAAAAAAAATGGTTTAGGTGTATAACAATAGGAAACACAAGTAAAGAGTAAATAATCTATGCATAATTAAGTACTATGAAAGGAAGTTAATCAATAGTATTAGCTCAACTAGGAAGTTGTGAGGGAATGACATAATGTGTTAAACTAATGATATCATTAATAGGATGCTCATATGATTATTCAACCCCTTGATAAGAGGATCAAGCTCTTGTGTAAAATAATATGTGTTAAATGTAGAATCTTATGAATCTATAGAATAACCATGTTTTGTAAAGTAATCCTATAAATAATTTCTCATTTATATGTAGAAACTTATATCCTTGTGTATGGGAAGAGATGATGCAAAATATTGTACTTGTGTAGGATCCTTATGAATAAAAAGTGATGTTGTATTAGATAAAGACCTTTTTCTATGTGTTTCTTTCTACTTAGATGTAGATATCTTGTTTTTTCTAACAAAAAAATCATGCATATGTGTGATCATATTATGTTAAAAAATAGATGGGAAAACTAAAATATATGAATGATTATGACTATGTGAAGAAACTAAAGTTTGCTCATGCTCATAAGTAGTTATTAAAAATGATTCTGTAATATGGTTATCTAAATTTAAATCATGATCATAAATAGTTGTATAAATCAATTCATATTCAATTTTCTTAATAATTTTTCCAAACAACTATTGTGGACTAAGATTAATTACCATTGGTTCCATATTATTTTTATACTAAATGCTGAAATTATAAACACTTGATTATCATGTATATAGTTTTAAAAAACATGAATTTTAGAGGGAACACCTCTAATTTTATATAACCAAACTCTCCCTAATAAAACATCAAAGACACTCATGATTGGTAACAATAATAAAGGAGTGGGAAGTATGAGATGTACCACTTATAAAGGTGATATTATGGGCCCAAAAGTATCATGTATATGGCTGTCAAATGCTTTCATAATTCTATATGAAAGTTATATATTCTACCCTTTTTAACCAAGAGAATGTAGAAGTGTTATGGTTCACACATTTTAACTTGATCTATTGTCTATCATAACACGATGATTTGGTTGGATACAAACATATGCTCTAATTAATAAAGAATGTTTATCACAATCACCATCATAAATTTTAGAATAATCAAATTTAATAAATTGGCATGATTTAATCTTGCTTGTATTTTTACCAATGAAAATATCCAATGGATGCCCATATGAATGTGTATGATGATTAGCATTATATGCATAGTGTACCTGATAATTTTTTTGTTATATTATTCTTCATCATTGGGAAAATTTTATTTATAAATTTTCAGCCTTGCATTATCATTTGTTTATGGCTTAGTCTCTTCATTAGGTGTACCAATTTAAATAATATTCTCATCTATGAGGTATTAAATTTTGTGCTTGAGCTTCATACATCTACTAGTGGAATTTCCAACACATATATGATAATCTCAAAATTAATCTACATCAAAGCTTCTATATTTAGGTCTATATAGATTTATTTCCAATTATGAAGTGTAACAACATGAAATTCAAGAATATTTTTTAGTATTACATGAAGAATTTAATTTAGCCTTGAGAATTTCATCATTTATGGAACTTGTAGTTGAAAATTTTGTGGTGGTTGTGATATAGTGTCAGCTATAAATTTACCCTCATTTTTTATTTCATTAGCTTTGTTTTTACAATTAGGCTTGGATTGAAACTTTATAGTTGAAGTAGAGGGAGAATTATAACTATATTAGAGGTTATTAAATTTAATCAATTTGACATCACATTCCTTAAATGTATGGCATAGTTCATCAAAGGAACTGAACTTATCAAGCATGATAGACTCTTGAAGAGGAGTAGGAAAGCTTTGAGTAAAAATGTCTTGAAGTTAATTAACAACATTTGATTTCTCATTTTGACATTTTTAACCTTATATCTGAGAGCATACTAACTAAGTATATTATTTGGACCTTATTTAAGATTTACAATTTGAGCACGTGATAAATTTTCACCAATATTTATAGAAAAGTTAAAAAATCCTAATTTTCTAGAGGATTTAAATATGTAAATGATTGGAGAGGAATATCATAGAACCATATAATAAAATAATATTTGATACTCCATGAAAATAGATTATCTAAAAAAATTTAGTAGCTAAATTATCTAGACAAGCTACATAGAAGGCACATAAATGTTATTCAGGGTCACCTTTTCCTTTATAAAGAGGAGGCATATGAGACAAAAAACCATTTGAAATAGGATATGATTAAAATTTATGAGCCAAAGGGTTATGTAATAAGGTACAATAACCTAAATAACAGACTACATTATAAATGGTTTGATCGATATTAACTAACTTAGGTTACAAGAGAATAAGTGTTTTCTCAATGGATTCATTATTTTTAGTAATGATAGGGGTAGAGGTGACTAAAATTGTGTAAATAGGGATGAATGAAATGGTATTAGTTAAAAAATTTGGAAGGACTAACAAAATTTGATTTCATAAGTTAATCTCGAACAATATATACAAAATAATTATTTTTTTCTAGATGTGCCTAAGCATAATATTAAATTTCATCATGGTTGATTTTAAAATTAAGTTAAGAGACAAATGCCATGATGTGACCATTGAGATGATGAAGGGAGGGAACTAATACATATTTAAAGAATAAATTCATAAAAAATGCTTTTTCTTGTTCCCAAGTTAGTGAATATTTAACAAAAATAATAGGGGAAACCAGATGACAAGGTGAGATATAACAAGATTTAGGATTAAGAGAAAGATGTAAAGTTTGAGGGGGAGATTAATGAATTAAATCCCACTGGACACATGAAAATACATAATAAATAACATGTTAAAATAAATGTTATATGATAAAATCAACTGCATGATTATGTGAAATATATGATAAAAACATGTATATGTTATAGTTATGAGGAATACAAAAATTAGGCAAGAAAATATACTAGCTAAAATGGCAATGCAAGAAAAAAATGAAGATAAATGGTAATCTAGGAAGATGGTTTGAATGATTTTTACGATGTTATATATACTTTCTCATTAATTGATTAGTCTTGGCATAATATTTAAGATTACTAATTATAGAGGTACAACCATTCCTCGAGATGTATAACACTTGTTTTAAGGGTAAGTTGAGAGTAAATTCATAGGGTGATACACTCCTCTCATGTAAATGATAAATTAGAAGGATAAAAAAGGGTACATATCAGTGTAAATAAGGGGATCATAAGTGTTTATAATATACCTTGAGGCATGTGGAAACTAAAATCCATCTTTAACTATGTACTATGGTTATGAGTATTATAGCAAAACCCATCATGACATGATGTATGAAAATAGAAAACCATGTATCCATCCAAAACAATAGATAATTATTTTTAAAACTACTGAAAACTAGTTTGTAAAACAATAAAAATTAATGAAATAAAAAGTGAAATATTTTTCAATAGGAAAAAAAATTCAACACAAAGTTGAAATAATGATCCTCCATGGTGGTATTTATCTGAGGTGACATGACAAAAATTTTCAATGTCAAATTATTCCAATGTAAAAAGTGATGAATCGTTATGTTATAGATAATATCAATCTTTGAGGATTGTATTCGTTCAGTGTCGATAATCTACATAATTAAATTGAAACCCTAAGCCAAAGATAAATAACAAGTAATTTTCTAAGTAAAGCATGTTCACCAAAATTTCCCTATAATTAATTATAAATTGAAATTAACTCAAATTAGAAATGTAAACTATTTAATTATGATCTAAGATGATCTATAAGACAAAAGTTGGTAAATACAATGTTCTAGAAAAATAATAGAAATTGTAAATTGTTAAAAATATAAATTAGGGCTAAAATTAGATAAATGTCCTTGCAACTAAGTTATTTCCAAATATGTTAATTTTTTATTCATTATGATTTTATTATATAAATTTAAAACATAAATGCATATAAAATTATGGCTTTTAGTTTGTTAGGACAAGTTTGTGAGAGGTGGACAATAGCGGAGTGCATTATTATCCTCTACTATGACTTTATCATGTGAAAATATGTGTTAGATATGAAAATATGGATTTATTTTCCTTTGGCCACCTATTTATATGTAGATATCAATTTGATATGCATAATATATTAAAAAATAGATCCCTAGTCCTACACAAGCACACAAATAATATAATATAAAAAAGGGAAAAAATGAAGGATGTGGAAGTGCTCGAGCTATCCCTAGAAAACCTCTTACTAAATCAGTGTTGCCTATAAAGCCCAAAGGACCTTAACTGATTTATTTTTACCTTTAGGGAAGATCATATGAATATAAATAGAACATGTTTTCTATTAAATTATCGAGCCAATAAATACCTTTATTACCAAATTCAATAATTTCACAATTGAAAATTGCCATGCTGTTACAATTATAAGGTGTCTTTAAAGAAGGTGATATCTAATTTCTCATCATAGATATTCAATTATTGAATTTTATATTCATAAATTATTATAAAGGTCACATATGTATGATTTCTCAAGGAAATATGAGAACAAAAATAATTTCCACATTTGATATGAATTCCATCATAAAGCATGAAAGACCACTAGTAGATAATATTTATAATTTTGAATCTCTAATAGAACTATGATTTAAAGTCTTTTTACATGAATTTAAGAATTTTTATAATCACATTTGATTAAAATTAATATATGTTTCATTTATTATAACTATACCTATTCAAGGTGATATAAACCTTCATTATCCAAATATTTTTTATGAAACTATACACTTTTTTCTTTTTTTTTTGTATATTTCATGATTACATTAAATAATACACACTTCACATTCATTTCATAAACATGCACATATATAAATATGCATGTTCAGTTTTAATTGATGTGCATGATAAAGCATAGGTAAAAATTTTCAAGGGCTTGTTGTGGCCAACATGCCTCCTTTTCTTAGGAATGGGGGACCCCTCTTAAAACTTATAAAACTAGAGATCCTAGGTCCTTTTCTAAATTCTCTTGCTAAATTTTCTTTAACTAAACTCTTGGAATATTGTGTCACCCAATTTTCCCAAGCAATAACAATACTTATTTATTTTTATGAGTAAGATAGACTTGTTATTTTATGAATTTAGGGTGAAAACATTATAGGTTCACTTTTAAGCTAAGCTCTAGAGTCTTATTCCTTCCTAGAGCAATAAACCCAACACCCTTCATGATGAATTGAAATATTAATGGTATAGAAGTAAGTATTTAAATTTATTACATATATTTTCATTTCTTAGTATTTTTATGGGTTTCCTAGGGGAAAATTACCCCTTTAGAAGGTGGCACATTGCCAAGCCATCATAGTGGCTAATCCTTGGAACTATCAAAAATGTTAGATCTTGAGAGATCTTGGCCCATTCAGAATGATCCACATCACCAAACTATCATAGTGGATAGTCCCCAAACCTATCAGATATGTGAGATCCTATGAGAAACTAGCCCATTATGGAGGTTTCATTGTTCCAATATATTTGAGTGGCCAATCCCTAGACCTATCAGAGATTTAATATCCAAAAATAGCTTGACCTAATTAGAAGGTGACATATCACCAAGCTATTACAATGGCTAGTCCTTAGACCTATCAAAAATGTCAGAGCTTGGACCACTTAAAAGGTGCCACATTGCTAAGTTGTCATATCAACCATTCATCAAACATGTCAGAGATGTTAAGCTCAAGAGAGCCTGACTCATTTAGAAAGTGCCATGTCACCAAGATGTTAGAGTGGCTAGTCCTCAAACCTATTAGACATGTCAAATCCAAAGAGTGCTTGACCTAATAATAAGGTGATATGTCATTAATATATCATATTATCTAGCTATTGGACTTGTTAAATATGTCATATTCCATCCCACTCAAAAGGTGCCATGTCACCAAGTTATTAGAGTGACCATTCCCAAAAATTGTCAAAGATGTTAGAGCCTTGGAGATCCCAACCCACTTAGAAGTTGCCATACCACCGTGTTATTAGAATATCTAGTCCTAAAATATATTAGAGATGTCAGATCCTAAGAGAGCCCAACCCACTCAAAAGGCCCTATGTCACATAGGATGGAAGACAAACAAGTGATAACCTAAGGTCATAAAATAGTCAAAATAAAGAACAAACTAGGTTAGCTAACTAATCAAAGAGTGCCACATGTCCCTAAGAAACAACTCACCCTTCCCAAGGGTATGAATTGGAATAAAAATCCATGCCTAAGTCTTATCTATTTTTAGGAGTATCAATAAATAGATGACACATCTCATAAAGTGGGAGTTAATTTGGAAGACTCAAAGGGACATAAATACGTACCTACCATGTGTTGGGTATTAATGAAATATAAATGTGACCCTAATTAGAAAATTTTAAATTATGCCATCACCATTTTTAAATTTTGTTGGTGGTAGAGGATCATGGGATCCAAAATTAACTCTTGATTTAAAAATAAAGAGATTGGATCAAATCACCAACTCAAATTTGAATTCACAAGTGAGTTATCAAATGATATAAATATAGGTCACTAAGTGCATGTTTTCATAAAGTCCTAAGGAAATCCCACTAACTATTACCACTTCATACCTTCAAGATCACTCCAAATATTTTCTTTCAAATTCTCATAGAGTACACCTTTGTGTCTTGCCTCTTATTCTTAAATCTTTCATATTGCCCCTCCATTCTAATATAATGTATGCATCCTCTTCAAACCCATAAGTTGAATATGAATACTAAAATACCCTATTCCCAACTAGATTGACCTATAATGACATATTCAAAGTATTCAAGTAGGTGTCTAGAGACTCGAGATCTGATGATGATGGAAATACAAAATTTGATGATGTCTTTTGATCATATAATAAATTATGTCTTCATGGGTAAATGACTAAACTAGAGGAATTTCCCTATGCCAAATTGTTTGGTAACCTCCTTCTCACCACCATATAAATGAAAGATGGGGTCCATGATTGGGATTGACATCCCAAATCTAAGCACCAAATCACCAACATCTCTAGGAATGCCTATAAGGCATATTACTCCTTCCCAAATTTCAACTTCACGTATGATGTTACAGTGGTGAAGACCTAGATGAATACTTTATAAATATACAATGTCCTAAGAGATTGGTTAGATAATCCATATTATAAATGGGTCAACAAATAAGACATTAATGCATACATAGTACACAACTTTCAAAAGGAAGTCTAGGTAGGCATGATTATGATAAACTATTTATTCATGGCCTAGGATTACTTACACATTCACAAATTATGGGTGACCCTCCTCTATATGATCCTCACACACTCCAAGTTATAGACATGGAAGGATTGATCAAATTCAAGTTAGTCAATGCCATCATGGATGCCCAAGCGAGAGGCAATTTATATATGATGAGATTTATTATAGATGTAGTCCACAAGATGTTCTCCTTCAAACCTTTAGCTTTTCCTACATGGGTTCTTGAGGGCTCAATGGTCCATGTAGTCTTATACAAACTATATGGAAACTAGTACCAAAAGCATATCTGGGACATCTAAGAGAATTTCAATCTGGTGGTCTACAACATTATCAATGAGACCCCAATGCTTTGTCTATCACAATTAATTTGAGACTCCATCATCACCATCAGGGATTAATGGTGCTATAGAGAACACACCATGATGTGAATTGTTGGCATTCTTAAGTAGTCCCTTCACATGCCATACTTCATCCTAGATCTACTAGTAGATTAAGAAGATTACCTACTAGTTTGTGAAGGGTATCTTTGGATTTTGCATAGGCCACTAATAGGAGTGCACACTACTCCCAATCTCCATCATGCACCATGTGTGCAAGGCCTTCCCTCCCCTCTACAAAATGGTATCTAGGTAGGACTATTTCACTGTAGGGAGAGCTAAACTCTAGTACTAGGACCCCAAAGTGATGATTAGAGCTCACTTGGTGAGGTATTTACGTTGCCTTAATATAGACTATAGTCATCAAAGGGAGGATGACAAGGACCTATACTTGGATAATACCAATGACTAGGAGGTGTTGTCCCAGATCATAATAAAAAATAATAATAAAGGGAATAAGGTCTAAGAAGGCCCATATTCTCCCCTAAAAGTCCTAATGGTTATGTATAGAATCCAACTCTAACTCCTCCTACTATCTATAAGAGGATTTTGCATGGCATTTTACTAACTTCTCATCCTCATGCTCCAGACCTGCCTCCTCAAGTAACTCCTATTCCTCATGTTCTAGATCTACCTTCTCAAGTTATTCCTCACACTGCATCTACACCTCAACCTCCTCTAACTACTCCAATAGTGTAGACACAATTAATCTATACCTACATTACTTAATAACAAGCATCCCTAGCATGAATGATCCAACTATTGGTACTTTGACCCTAGGCCATGTAGACCCTAGCATTGGACATAACTAATATACTAGAATTGAGCCTAGAATGAGGATCCTAGTAGGTACCAACACAACTTCCACCCCTTACACCTTCCATATCCTCAATATCCCTTTGTCCCCTCTTTCCCACCCCTTTCCAGCTCCTAGTCACGGCACCCATGAGTTTCATTCCCCTACCACAAACCCCCCAAGTACTACCTCCTCTTTTCCCCATTTCAAGCCTTTCATAATTTAACAACATACATTTGGAATTAGTCCTCCATGGCCTCCTTACCTCTCCATTCCTCTCTGTCCCTTCCATTCCATAACTTGAAACATTCCTCATACCTTCTTTAGGCTTACCTTAAGTCTAGGTACCATAGGGTACATCTTCATCACCAATCATGGATAAAACAATTGGGATTGTACCTATAGTGGTAGGAGCTATCTTGGTACCCAATTTGGTCATATTGGTGCCTCCTTTAATATTTTAGATTGCTCTACCTTTAACCCCCTAGCTCCCACTATTTTGACCATTCCTTTCACTACAATATCTAGAACCAACCTAGGTAAGAGGAAAAATAAAAAGTAAAAGGTATTTCACACTCTAACCTTATTTTAGAGGCCTTCTAATCCAATAAAACCTCATCCATCAACCTTAATGGTTGTTTTGGCTCCAATCACAACACATCAGTGTATTACTCACTAGCCCCTTTTTTTTTTCTATTACCACAGGTGCCTAGGGATTTCACTTCAACCAACCAATCTCTTACATTATATTTAATTACGATCTTCGAAGAGTAATTTCCCATCTAGTGGGTATGTCACAAGAGTACTAATAGGCATATATGTTCTCATGGGCCTCCACTTTTATTCTTCCACCTTTTGTTCCCATGCCACCTCTTTTTCCATTACTATCCTTGTTCACCCCTTCCACTTCCTCTATTTCCCATCTGACTCATCCTTTACCCTTTAACGCCATCTTGGACACCCTTCCTATAACTCCCATAATTTGTGGAATAGTCTCAAGGTCATAGACATCAAAGATGAGCATTTAGAGTGACCTAGATGTATAGTGGAGATTTAATCAAATTTTGGGGATCATGAAGAGGACCTTAACACAAAGGTTCATCCAAGAAGGGAACCTATTCATTTGGTAGATCCATCAATATATTTTTTCCCTCACTAAGGTGAGGCATTCCATTGGGTAATACTTGATGGTTGAGGATCCTCTCTTTATTCTCTAAGAAATTCATGATATGTTGGAAAAGCTCCTTAATGAAATGCAAATACAAGTTTGGACTTTAGAGGATCAAGTGAAAAGCTCCTTCCCTATCAAGATGACTGGGAAGGTCAAGCATTACCTATTACTACTCTTCTTAGTTCTATGGAAGGTAGTGGAGACTATGGTATTGACTAATGTGGTTATCCTATATACTTAAGCTTACTTAGAGACGATTGTATAGATAGATAGAATGTGTAGAAAGATTCTAGTGCTGATTAACAAGGGTATACTCTCAAAATTGAAACTAATACCAAACTCAAACTTAGGGTTTTATCAAACATACACCAAAAACATGAGGGTGACTATGGAATAATTGTTGGGTATGGATTTCACTATAATTAGACCCTTAGAAGAGGGAAAGAAAAAGATAATGACCTATTTTAAGGAGGCCAATATCCCTAGGCTATTCCACCCAGATGCCACCCAGCTAGACAGGATATAATTTGGAGTCTACCTAGGTCAATTTGACTAGGCCATAAGGGAAAAGGTCACCAAATAAAATAAGGAAGGAGCTAAGAAGTTGTGTAACTATCAACACAATCCATAGTGAGCATCAACCAAGTCTCTAGGGTACATGCATAAGTGGAATCCTCCTTATAGGTTTAGTAGAGGCTAGTCACTCAATTTAAGAGTATATTTAAGGATCTGTTGATGAACTTTGTTAAGCTAGATAAGGAATTAAAACTTATGTCAACCACATTGAAATCTAGAGACATAAAATTAAAATAGTTGGGAGCTGCCCTTCAAAGTCACTTCTGCATGTCAACTAAGTGGTCCATGTGTGCTATTTTTTTAATTTTAAGGGTTTTTTTTGTTTTTTTTTTGAGTTATTTTTGTAACTATCATGAGTGGCCATCATGGCTTAGGATATTGTTAATTTTTATGTTAATCTAAATATTACTATTGGGTGTTTATACATAGTTTCCTATAAACTCATAGTACTTGTATTTAGTGAGATCTCATATTTGAGGTATACTCCCTTATTTCCTTAGAATCTTCCCACAATGTGTTCTTAGGGGTATATCTTTAGTGAAACTTAGTCTACAATGATATAACTATGACAAGGATACTTTGTTTGATTATTAATGTATTGATTTCAGTTTAGGCTTGAACGTTCCATTTTCTACCTTACTCAACCCACTCTTTTGTATTTATTTTCTAAGATTGAATTAACCTCTCCCCTTGTATTTATAAATAGGGAATAATAATGCATGAACTCCCATAAAAATCTTTAATAATTAGATTTGTTTGAAAAAACTTAAAATTTAACCTTCAATGGTAATAATACATCTCTTAGAGACTATTCACATAAACTCCATTTATAAAGTCAAATACCTATAACCATGCCCTGGGTTGATCCCAGTTTAGTCTTAAAGTGAAGGATGAAATTACATAGTTGTCCCCATCTTCCCTTTTAAGGAATACCTAATCTTATGGGTATTTAAAGATTCAAAGTTTAGAGCGAACAATAGTTGGCACTAGAAGGAGGCCCTGATCAAAATATTTTAGGCTTGTCATTAATTTAATGAGTATGTTAATATTATACTTATTGATAATAATTTACAAAGAACTGTTTGAGTTTGAGTCATCTTAGATACTAGTTCTCCCATTACAAGGGCTAGGTCCTGCCATATATGATTGATAATTTCCCCTTATTTTTCCACAAAAAAACTATGCTCAACTGACCTAGGCCTACCATTATTCCAATCAATCTATCCCTAGAAACTCTTAAACATTTGTATCCTAAGATATCTTGGTTATCTGGATCTACCATTGATGATCTGGGAGTTGTCCATAATTTACACAGGAAACATGTGAGGTATATTCACCATTTCAGCCTAGGTGTGGGACAAACTATTGAAGAGCACATAGCATCTTATAAAACCACCTAGAGGCTTTTAAATTTAAAACATGATGATATCACACGTAGTATTTTACCCTTCATACTAATGGAATTATCATATGATTGGTTCCTTAACCTCCCTAAAGACTCTATCTCTAGTTGGGATAATTTCAATATTTTTTTCCTCACCCAATTTGGGAAACTGATAGACCCTAGTGTCCTATACCATTAGTTTTAATGTACCAAAATGGATCTCAATGGGCCTAGTATAAACTTTAATTCTATGTTTCAAAAGATGTACAATTGGGTCATAGTGATTTATCAACCTAACCCTCAACTAGAACTTGAACTATGTAAGAATTCGCTAGACCTTTAGACCACCATATTCCTAATGAGGGACACATCCATAACAAACCTATCCTCAGCTTATGTAGGGGCCTTCAAAGTAGGTAGTAAACTAAAACCTCAAGGCCACATGATGACCCCCATTCCTAATTTTCTAACACATATTCTTGCATTGAACTTATTTCCTAATGTCAATTATAATGCTCGAATGCTTCAACAGCTTCCTACAACACATTAAATCGCACTGGGTCATCCCACTTCAACCCAAAAACTAGGTTTCCTAAACCTAGGGGGCCATGAACTAATACCTCAAGCATAATATAAGGTAACATTGGTATCATATAAAAATACTTAAATAACACCTTAGTAGTCCACCAAAAAGGAGTTAGATGCCATTCAATTAATGGTATAAAAATCAATAATGATATCTTTGGGCTATAGAGGCAGGTGATTAAGTCAAATGCATAAAGTTCTAACAAAAACTTCACATATTAATGACCAAGAAATAATTATAGCCATCCTCACAATCCCATATAAACTTCACTCAAAGGGATACCCAAAATCAATATATTTGAGATATCCTTATATAATTGGGGTGGAGTGCATAATATAGTAGTCCATGGGAAACTGGACTGCACAAAGTTTGGTTCTAATTTTGAGATCTTCGAAAAGGAAATGGAAGAATCTGAGATGGTCCTAAATCATTATAAATCCTCCAATTCAGTTAAATCCCCTATTACTACTATGGTGTTAGATAACATGGATTTCCCTAGATAGGAAGACAATGAACTAGAGGAGGGTATTAGTGAGGTGCAATCATTTTAGCAATTCCATAGGAGCAATTACACCTCAAGAATATATAAAAACAAATCATTACTACCTAACTCCCCCTAATAATGGTGGAACCACACCAAACCAAACTTTTAGGAATGAACCCCCACCTCTAAGATGTTAAGAACCTAAGGCACCCTCAAAGACCCCATCAGTGCAAAATAAACGGGGTTATAATATAGTTTAAGATATGAAAAATAACAAGGCCAAAATTACCCTTCAAGAGTTTCCTCAAATAATAGATCAATGGGATCTCCTACTAAAATCATTCACTCAAAATCCAACACTATAAACCCAGCCAAAACCAAGAGTAACACAAACCAATTTGCTCAATCAAAAAAATAAGATAGATATGCATTGTTTCCTCTTAACCATAAAGTTTTTCAGATTGAATATACATAACTACTTAGTAGATTCAATCGCCTCAATGAATGTGATGCTATTAGGCATATGTGAGAAGCTCGAGTTAGTCCCCATAAAGTCAGACAAGGTAGTGGTCCAACTACAAAACTTAGAAGTAAAATTGGTAGCTAAATTTATTAATGCCCATATCCAGTTGGAGTTCGAGACTAGGATTAAACACTTCATAGGCATTCAAGTAGTGGAGATCCTCAAATTTTATGGCATGATTCTTAATATAGATTGGTCTAAATCCCTAAATAGGTACATGGACACAAATTTATCCCATATGTGGTTGCCATGGAGGGGATTAAACAAAAAAATATAGGTAGATAGAGAGCCATGTATGAAACACATGATAACTGATTATAATGCCATTAATGAGAAGGTAAACCTAGTTTCTTCAGACCTAGGCATATACATGCTAAGCAAAAAACCACCCAAAGATCAAATTAGTCACAACCCAAACTTTATTAGACTATGGTCTATTTATATAGATAGATCTCATTCTAAACAAAGTAGTGGGGTTGTTGTATTTCTTATATTTCCCATAGGGGGAAAACATTATGCATCATTTAGGTTGTAATTTCCATGCACAAATAGCCTAGTATAGTATAAATCTCTAATGTTAGGATTGTGATTTTCATTGAAATATAAGGCAAATGAATAAAGAGTATTTAGAGACTCTGGACTGGTGATCAACTAGATTAAAACTAAATTAAAATGTAATTTATCATAACTTAGTAGGCATAAGCATAGGGATTGAGACCTAATCGATATGTTTAATGTATTTAATATCATAATTGTCCCTCAAGATGAAAAACAAGTAGTAAACTCACTAAAATATATGAAAATAAACTTAACTCCCTTGGATGACATTGAGTTGAAAGTGTTTTCTATAGAACTCATCTCATGTCCCTCTATCCTGAACAACATGACAAACTTTCAAGTCTTTGAGGATGACCAAAAGATCATCCAATTTATCAATAATAAGGTAATATTTGAGACCCATGTTATAGATGATAAATATAGATAAAAACTTAGGTATGATATGGATGAATACGGGATCCTTAATATTCACAAGAACTAGATTTTGAAGAGGATGATCTCATTGGAGAGATAATTCAACACTTTAGACCTAACCTTCTAGGAAAAAAATCCCAAGTTCTAGGACTGAAGGTATTCACTCATCAACCTCAGTTCAATATAAAATCCATAGATGGCTAATGTGGGTCCTAACTAGATGGACCATAAATTGCAACAGTTGTGAAGGTTACTACTGAGATATAAATACATGATTGCCTTGGCCTATGGGGACCTTAATGTCTTCAAATTGAGAGTGACTACTCACACTATCCACATACAACCTAGCTAAAAACCCTTCAAGCAAAGATAGAGGCCCAAAATCCTAACCATGTAGCCCTTAATACATGAATAAGTCCATAAGTTATTTTTTATAGGGATAATTTCCTGATCAACTACTCAACCTAGGTGGACAACCAGGTGCATGTGCAAAATAATGGAGAAATTCACTTTTGTGTGGAATTTTAGAATTTGAAATGAGCCTCTAATAAAGACAATTACCCATTACCATCATTTGATGAGGTGATCCAAATGGTGAGTGGGTCTCAATTGATGTCCTTTTTGGATGGCTTCTCCAGACATAAATAGGTCCTTTTCAACCCTAAAGATAGGACTAAGACTACTTTAATCACCAAGTGGGGGAATGTTTGCTTATAAATAAATGCCCTTTGTGTTGATCAATATTGTGAAACTTTCTAAATTGAAATTGACTTTTATTTTGAAGGAATGATATTTAATTGTATAATAATCTATATGGATGACATAACTATGTTTTTGAAATACAGTTTGGATCATGTGCACCACTTGGAAAAGGTATGGCATTTCCATAAACCCAAAGAAGAGCATGTTTAGTGTCACTAAAGGTAAGATTATTAGTCACATTGTCACAAAGGAAGGTATTGCTATCAACCTTGAAATGGTAGATGTAATTTACAAACTGCCTTTATCAAATAGTTAGAAGGAACTTAAATCTTTCTTTGGGAAAATTGAATTTGTGTATAAACTTAATTCTGGATTTGTCAAAATAGTAGAACCCTAAAATGTAATTTTGAAAAAATATGAAAAAGTGGAATGGAATTCTAGATTTTTCAAAATAGTAGAACCCTAAAATGTAGTTTTGAAAAAAGATGAAAAAGTGGAATGGTATGCAAAATCAGAGAAGAAATTTCACAATATTAAGGATGTTATTATGTAAGCCCCCATTTTCATCAACCTAGAATATACAAAAGATTTCTATATCTAACCCTTTACTTCAGAGCACACCATTTCTGTTTGACTCACCCAAAGATTAAAGGGACCATTTATTTTATGATCACTAATTTTAAGGATGCTGTGATCAAATTTTTTACCATATAAAATCATGCCTACACCTTGATCAAGGCACTGAAACAAATTAGACATTACATCCTCCAAAATAAGTTCACTCAATTGTCCCAGATTAGGCTATAATATAGAAGTTGGGGGAGAATGAGTTGCATGAAATAATAGGATGATAGATGACAAAATTAAAAAAATTACAACTTATAAATCAAGTAGTTTATGGATAGAGGACAAGGCCTTACTCAACAAATAATAGAGATAGAGTAAAGTATTACAATATACCAAGTAGACCAAAGGAGAATACTACAAGTAGAATGGTATGCCCCAGTCATGCATTTCCTACTCTATGGAAACACACTTCTAAGACTCAACCACACACAAAACAGGGCCCTCAGATTAAAGTCTACATAATTATATTCTAAATAATGGAGTTCTCTTCATAAAGAATAATGAGGGAATTTATGTTTAGTGCATGTCACAAGAAGAGGCTAAATAAATAATAGTAAGTTTATATGAAATATTGAGAGTCTTCTACCCTGAAAAAATGTTATGGAACATAAATTTATCTGAGTAGGATACGATTGGCCCACACTGTTCAAAGATATTCATTCCTATGTTCATTTTTTCCATAAATGCTAGACCTTTGCTAAAAGATAAACCCATGAAACAATGCCATTTCAGCCCATCATGGAGTTTACACCATTTTCACAATGGGGGATGGATTTATTAGGGGTCATCAACCATTATTTATCATCTAACCATAATTTTATCCTCACAAACACATAATATTGCATGAGGTGGTTTGAGGAAGTCAAAAATAAAATAATAATCGCTAGTGGAGTCATCAAGTTCCTAGAAGGCACCATAACCACCCATTTTAAGGTCCCTATCTCTTTGGTATGTGATAATGGTCCTACCTTTCAATCCACATAATTAAAATAATAAGCCTATGATAAAAGAATCACACTAAGGTTTCATCCAATCACTACCCATAAGGGAATGGATTGGCAGAGTCCACTAACAAAAAATTGATAGATGTCATCAGAAAAACATCTAGAGAAAATCCATAGGAATGACATTCATTATAAAATTTTGTCCTATGATCAGACTACACTAGGTATAAAAAATACCTAAAAAGATTTCCTTTCCTTCTATTTTTTGGACTAGATCCAATCATGTCGATCACATTTATACTGATGACTTATAAATTCATGCAATATTTCATGGAATCAGATGACAAGGCAAATTCCAATCTCCTAGACATAATTCAGTTAGAAGAAGCCTAGGATGAAGGTAAGTTAAGATTTTTTAGACACCAGGACATAGTCAAAATGTGGTTCAATAAGATAACAAAGATCAAGACCTTCAAAATCTCTAACCTAGTCCTATTGTGGGATAAGGCTCATGACAAAAAAAGGCCAGTATTTGAAATTTGATCCCTTATGGATTACCCCATACCAAATAGACAAAATGTTGGGTTATAATGGCTTCCATCTCAAATATCTCAAGGGAAGTAATATAACACTTCCAGTAAATGGATAGTTCTTGAATAATTTTTTCTCAGCTATCCCCTCTAGAATAATTTATGAGTAATCTGAGAAGTGGTGGTAATGAATATACTAGAAAGATTTTATTTTTTTGTGTGCTTTGTTTTCATTATGTGTTTGTTTTTGGTGTGTGTTTTGTCCCTCTATTTTTCAATTTGTTTTTTGGCATTCCTCGAACACCTAACCTTGTTAGTATGTACTAGATGAAGACTGGGAGGATTGTTGAGAAGTAGGAAGACCCATGTTGAATCCTTTAATCCAAGCAAGTTAGGGATGATAATTGAGACTTTTTACATTTAAGATATGAGATTCTAATGATTCTAAGAGAAATAGGTGGATTTTAGAACAACCCGCATCTTGATAGAGCCACCAAGATGAACATAATCTAACATCTTAGAAGACACCAAATTATCTGAGTAAATCAAAGACTTACATGATATTAAAGGCTTCCTCATCATCCTTTCACCCTTGGTTTGGTTCTGAACCCTTAATGGATAAGACTAATAAATGATAATATTCTTACAAGGAAACTTGGAAAAGGATAAGAAAAACATTTATAATCTAAATTCAGAGACTTATTCAAAAGGGCTATACATGCAATCTACACCACATGCTTTATAGCCTAGTTGATAGTGGAGAAAGGACATGAAAAAGACTAGAGGCATCTCTGTCGATGCTATGGACACTCATATTGTAGTAGATAAATGCCCCAACCATCTCCTCTCTAAGCCATCAAGCTATTAAATGACCCAAATGTTGCCCAATATCTATTCCAACCTTAGTTTATCAAATAAAATATATAATTTAATGGTTTTATAAAGGGTGAAAGATCAGTATGTCACCTACTATAATGAGACTTTAGCTCCCTATTTTTTGCTATGTAAGAAGATCCCTCTTACAATAAATTTTCTATGTAAGGAGAGAAAATTAAACCGGTTAAGTCCTTAGTGCTTGTCATCACTTTCGCTATGGATGTCACCATTTGTTGTGGCCAACAAACCCCCTTTTGATTGAATTGGGGCACCCCTCTAAAATATTATCAAATAAGAGCTACTGGGTCCTTTATTTTATTATCTCAATGACTTAGCCTAAACTAAACTCTTGAAATATTGTGTTGCCTCAACTTACCCAAAAAATAATAAGCCTTATTTATTTTTATGACTAAGGTAGACTTGTTATTTTATGGATTTAGAGTAGTAACATTGCAGGTCCATTTTTAAAGTCACTCCCTAGAGTATTATTCCTAACCTGAAGTAATGAAACAAGAACTCTTCATGGAAAATCAAAATATTAATGATAGATGAGCAATTATTTAATGTATTGTGTATATTTTCATTTCTTACATAGTCTTTTTATGGGTTTCATAGTGGAAAACACCCCCTTCAAAAGGAACCACATCACCAAGCCATCAAAGAAACTAGTCCCCAAACCTATTAGAGATGTGAAGGCCCAAGAGAGACATAGATATTTATATGGTGCCACATTACCAAGTTGTTATATCATCCAGTCCCTAGACTTGATAGAGATGTTATATCTTAGGATATCCTAACTCATTTAGAATGTGCCACATTGCCAAGTTATTAGCACATTTAGTCCCTAGACTTATCACCAATGTCAGAGTTTGGGAGAGCCTCGCCTAATCAGAAGGTGCTATGTCACCATGTTCTTAGAGTATGTAGTCCCTAGACCTATGAGAGATGTCAAACCCTAGGAGAGCCAACCCACTTAGAAGGCACCATGTCACCAAGTTGTCATAATGGCCATTTTCTAGATTTGTTAGATATGTTAGAGCTTAGGAGAGCCTGGCCCATTTAAAAGATACCATGCCACCAAGATGTTAGAGCATCTAGTCCCTAGACTTGTCAAATATTTTAGAGCTTATGAGAGCCCAACCTAATATGAAGGTTCCACACTACCAAGCTATTAGAGTGGTTAGTCTTTGAACTTATCAAAGATGTCACAACCTGGGAGAGCTCAACCCATTTAAAAGGTGCCACATCATAAAGTTGTTAGAGAGGCTAGTCCCCAAACCTATCAAAGATGTCAGGGCTGAAGAGATCCCAACCCACTCTAAAGGTTCCACCTTACCAAGTTATCAGAGTATCCAACCCATAGAGCTTTCAGATATATCGAATCCTATGAGGGCTTGGCCCATTCAGAAAGTGTGACATCACATAGTAGGGTAAATGTACAAGCAACCACCTAAGTCCCCATAATAGTCAAAATGAAGTACATATTGGGCCAAATAACTAATTAGAGAATGTTACATGTTCTTAAGTGGCACCTCACCCTTACTAAGGATTTGAATTAAAATATGAATCAATGCCTAGATGTCATTTGCTATTAGGTAGGTCAATAAGTTGATAACATGTGTCATAAAATGAGAGTTAACTAAAAAACCTTGAAAGGACATGACAACATGTCTACCATGCATTAGGTACTAATAAAATAGAAATATGGATCCAATTGGACAATTTTAAAAATACCATCACCATTTTTAAATGTGGTTGGTAGTAGAGGATCATGGGTTTTTAATTTAACTCTATGTTAAAAGTAGAGAGAGGAGATACAACCCAAAAAACAAATTTTTATTCATAACAATTGAGCCACCAAATGAAATTCATACAAGAGGTTGAGTTCATGTGTTTATAACATTTTAAGGAAATCCCACTAATGGTTAACACTAGATACCTTCAAGAGCACTCTAACTCTTAACTTTCAAATTCTCACAAATTACCCCTATGTTTCTTTCCTCATATGCTCAAATCCTTCTTATTTCCCCTCCATCCTAGTATAATGGTTGTGCCCTCCTTAAAGCCAAAGGTTGAGTCTAAGTATTGGGATACCCTATTCCTAGATGGATTGACCAAGTTTAAGCACGATAATGACATATTCAATGTAGTCGAGAAGGTGCCATAGACTCAAGCTCTAATGATGATGAAAAAGTAGAATTCAGGGATGCCATTTGGGGTTACAATAAATATGGTGTTCATAATGTTAGGACTAAACTTTAGGAATTTACCTATATTGAATTTTTTGGCAATCTCCTTCTCACTTCCATCCAAATATAAGATGGGGTCCATGACTAAGTTTTCTCACTCAACTCTTGACACCAAATTTATGATGTCTCCATTAATGCCTATAAGGTGTATTACTCCCTCCCATATTTCACCTTAAATTACAATGTTATAATAGTGAAGGCTTGAAAGGAAACATTATAAATATATAATGTCTTGAAATACTTGTCTAAGAACCCATATTATAAGTGGATAAGGAGGACATAAATGCATACATAGTCAACATGTTTTGAGAGGAAGTCTGGGTAGGCATATTATATTGAATTGATTATTTGGGGCCTAGGATTGATTGAATATTAACTAATTATGGGTGCCCTTCCTCTATGTGATCCTCACATACTCTTAAGTTATGGACATGGGAGGACTAATCAAATTCAAGTTGGTCAAATTAATTACGAATTCTTATTCTAGAGGTAATTTATTTATGATGAGCTACCTTGTGTACATGGTCTATGCGATGCTCTCCTTCAAACCTTCACCTTTTCTTGCATGGGTTTTAAGGTCTTGATGGTCTAAGTAATCTTATAAAAACTATATGGACAATTATACCAAAACGACATCTAAGACATTTATAAGCACTTCTATCTGGTAGTTTACAACATAATCAATTAGGATATAATTCCTTGTCTATTATAAATAATTCAAGACTCGATCATCTCCATTAGGGACTACTCATACTATAGAGAGGACACTATGATCTAAATTATGGGCATTCAAAAGTAACCCCTCTTCTTATCGTACTTCATCTTAGATCGACTGGGAAAGCAGGATATCACCTACAAATTAGTGGAGGGTATCTTTAGCTTTTGAATAGGTTACAAAAAAAAACATGCCCAACTCTCGAGATGTTGATCAAGTACCATATGTACAAGGACTTCCATCTCCTCAAGAGAATGGTAGTTAGGCAAGACTCCTTTAGCCTAGGGATATTTGAACTCTGATATTGGGACCTAAAGGTGATGATCAAAGATCACCTAGCAAGGTATTTGGCCTACTTTAATATGAAATACAATCATCTAATGGATGATGATGAAAATCTATAATTGGATTCTAAAAATGACCATGAGGTGTTGTCTTAGATCATGGTCAAGAATAAGAAAGGGAATAAGGTCAAGGCAGGCCCATTTGATACCCCTCCATCTTTTACTCGCTCTATGGAGGATCCAAGTTTGACTCATATTATTTTTAGGAGGATTTTGTAGGGCATTCTTCCACTTTCTCCTCCTCATACTATAGATTTAGCTCTGCCTCCTTAAGAAGATCCACCTCCTCATGCTTAAGATCCTCCTCTTCCTTTTCTTCATGCCCCTACTCTACCTTTACCTCTTCCAATCACTATAATAGTCTAGCTATAACTTAGCTATACTTGTATTACTCGATGGTAGGTAACCTAGGTGCAAATGAATTAACTATTGACACATTTACCTAGGGATATGCAGACCCTAAAATTTGACTTAACCATTAGTCAAGAGGTGAGCCTATAATGAGGCTTCCATTAGACACTGGTATATATACTACGCCTTACACCTCACATCTCCTCCATATCCCTTCCTTCCCTCACTTTCATCACTTTTTAGCTCCTAGTCATGTCACCCATGAGTTCTATTCCCTTCACACAAACTTCAAAATTGGTGCCTCTTCTTTCCCCATTACACCCCCTCTATCATTTATCCATATACCTTAGTCATCAATCCTCTCAAGCCTCCTTATGTATTTGTTCCCATACCCCATCCATTCTACAACTTGGAACCTTTTTGGTGCCTTCTTTAGGCTTACCTTCAATCCAAGTACCGTCAAGTGTGTCTTTGTTTTGGTAAGAATGGATACAACCATTGGGAGTATAACTCTAGTACAAGAAACTATCTTAGTACCCGCTTATGTCAGCCTGGTACCTTTATTGACCATTCATATTCTTCCACCTTGGGCCCCCATGACTCTTGCTATTTTAGCCATTCCTTCAACCATAGTATCCAAAGTTAACATAGGTAAGAGGCCAAATAAAAAATATAAGGAAAATCACACTCTAGCTTCAGTTCATTGGCCTTCCACTCCAATCCAACCTTCTCTACTGGACACAATGGTTCCTTCATCCCCAACCACAACACCCTAGCACATTGCTCCCAAATACCCACTTTTAATTACCTTGAGCCTATGGATTTATCTTCAACCAACAAATCACTTCCCTTTTATTTAGTTCCCCTCTCATGTGATTAATTTCCCTTCAAGTGGGTATGACTTAGGAGCAGTGGTAGGAATAAATTTTATTGTAGACCTCATATTTTATCCTTCTTTCTTTCACTCCCATGTTAGCTCTTCCTCCATTACTCTCCTCATTCACCCCTTCCACTTACTCTATTTCCCCTTAGCCTCATCCTCCACCCTTCACAACCATCTTGGCCACCCCTCCTACACCTCCTGCAACCCAAGGAATAGTCCCAAGGTAATAGATGTTAAGGATGACTATCTAGGGTGACTTGAATGTATAGTGGAGATTTGACTAAACTTCATGGAGCATGAAAAGGACCCTAGTTCAAAGGTTCATATAAGAAAAGAACTCAGTGGTTTCATATACCCATCAAGATATATTCTCATTCACTAAGGTGAATACTTCCAATAGGGAAGAAAGGATAGCAGAGGATCCACTCTCCATTTTTTGGGCAACTCATGATATGTCAGAGAAGATCCTTGAGGGAATGCAAAGCCATGTTCAGAACTTAGAGGCGTAGGTGATGACCTCCTTCCATGTTATATTGATTGGGTAGGTAAAGGTGCCATCTTACTACTCTTCTCAATTTTAGGTAAGCTAGTGGAGATTATAGACGATACTAATGTGCTTATCTAGCAAACTCAAGGTTACTTGGAGAAGATTACAGAGATAGATGGAAAGTCTAGGAAGTTGCTAGTGGTGATTAACAATAGTAAGTTCCTAGAATGATCTAATTCTAACCTTAGATTTTGGGTTGTATCAAACATACACCAAGAAAATGAAGTCAACTATGGAGGAATGGTTGGATGTGGCTCATACTATAATTGGACTTTTGGAAGAGGGAAAAAATAAGATATTTACCTATTTCAAGGAGGACAATATCCATGTGTTATTCCACCTAGATGGTAACCTACTAGAAAATGGATAATTCAGAGTCCATCTAGGTTAGTTCAACCACGTCATGAGTGAGAAGGTTACCAAAGAAAATAACGAAAGGGCCCAGGTGGTTCTAGAGTTATCAATGCAATCCATAATGAACATCAACTAGGTCTCTATTGTATAGGTGTCAATAAAAATGTCCTTTTAGATCTTTCGATAGATGGTGACTCAAGTTGAGGTGATATTTAGTGAGCACTTGATGAACCTTATTAAGATAGATAAGGAATTTGACCTCATGGTAATTGCATTAGAAGTGAAATCAAAGTAGTTGAGAGTTGACACATCTACGTCCTCGTGTCAACTAGGTGGTGCCCCATAGATTTTTTATATAGGTTTAAGGGGGTTTTATTTATTTTGAATTTAAAATTAAAATTTTAACTATCATGAATGGCCATCATGGCTCAAGATGGGAATCTCATGCTATATGGAGGTGAATCCCATCATCATCTATATAAGTCAAAGCCATGTTGTAATATAAGGTTGACAAAAACTTGCTTGAAAGTACTGTCAAATTACAGCCAAGATTTCACCTTCTTTTTCCTTCATCTCTTTAGACTAAGAGTTGGCTAAGATCAATTATTGTAACAACACTCACTTTTTAATGAATACAAGACTTTTTTTTATGTAAAGGGTTTGTTCTATGTCTTAATTATCTTTCATCTCTATTTTGAATGTTTCTCAATGTGATATTAATTGGACTAATATCTTAATACTACATGTGTGTTATGGTTATGACATGCTTGGCTATTATAATCACTGTGTGATCTCTCTTATCTCTCCTCTATAGTATTTTTAATTTATGTGTTAATCTACAAATCAGTATTAGGTTTTTATGTGTATTTTATGATAAACTCCTAGTAATTATATTTAGTTAGAGTTCATATTTGAGGCATACTCTGCTATTTTCTCAGACTCATCCCATTGTGTGTTCATGGAGCTCAAAATTTAGTAAAACTTAGTAGATACAATGGTATAACTGTGTCAAGGGTACTTTATTCAATGATCAATGCATTGAGTTTAGTTTAGGCTTGGAGGATCTCCCTTTTCTTCCTTACTCTCTTCTCTCTTTTTTATTTGTTTTCTAATATTGAACTACCCTCTCCCATTGTATTTTAAAATAGGGAAGCATAATGCATGAACTCCTATAAAAATATTTGATAATTAAATTTGTGTTCAAGAACATCATATTGAACCTTTGGTGGAAATAATACATCTCGTGGAGACTATTCATGCATAATATATTTGTGAATTTAAATACCCATAGCCATGCCCTAGGACGATTCTAGATCAGTCCTAATTTGGAGGATGAAAGTTCATAGTTGTCCCTATCTTCCCTTTTAGGGAATACCCAATCTTATGGGTATTCGATGAATAAGATTTTAGAGAAAAAAATAGTTGCATGGTAATTTATTTAACTTTATAATGGTTAATGAATTTTTTTTATTTGTTCACTATAAATTCTAGTAGAAATAAAGGGAAATCCTTTCTCCATTACACATTATTATTTTATACATTTAATCCACTATCATTATATAAATTCTAGTAGAAATAAGGGGAAATCCTTTCTCCATTACACATTATTATTTTATACATTTAATCCACTATCATTATAATATATATGTTTATATCTATGATTTCTATGTTTTTATCTTCTTATTATTTAATGATTCATATCATTCCAATCATGTCTTATTATGTTTACTCTCATCTTCATTCTGCTCATCTGTCTCATATGTCACTTATCATGTTCATTATACTAATGGTGCATATGAACATGATTCTTTTCTTTACATGATTTCCTTATGATTTTCTAAAGTGCATATGTGCTTTATTTTCTTATTTTTTTAATTGTACTTACCTTCTTATGTGTTTATATGCTTACATATTTGTGATATATACAATCCACATTGCTTAAGATGATCATGTCTTTGATCTAGTTAATTCTTACATATCCATACATAACTTATTTCATTTCCACATATGTTTCATGTTCATTGTTATTATAGTAATATTGCTTATGCAAATATTTTATATGTCTCGACCTAAAACAATTACATGATGGGTTTTACATGTAAATGATTAATTTCAGCATTTAATATATTTTATTTATGCATAATGTGATTTCATACATTAATGTGTTTTTCATATGTCTAACATTATTAATTTTATATTTATTTATATGCTTATATATATTCTATTATAAAAAATATGTTCTCTGAGACTTATCACATGTTTGATGTATTTTCTATGTTTTTAAATTTGTTTGCATAAATTTTTCTATTTCTCTTTATTTTATTGATTCCTATGCCAATAAATTTATTCTATTTTCACTTTAATTATTAAATTATCAACAATATTATTGAGCAATTGCTCAGTAATATTATTGATAATGATTATTACATAGTTCATGATCACCATTACTATAAATCATTGTTGTGTTTTTCCATTTCCCTTTTAATTATATTAACATTTATCATTATTTGAAGGGAAATATAATAAAATGTATCTATGATGGATGTTTAAAAATACTATAATTTTATACACATTATGATTACATACCTAACATATCCTAATATTATATCTATCACATCAATCATCAAAAAGGTCATACATCGTGCACTACATTTATTTTTCATGTGACCACCTTTTGATGGTATGATGTATTTACCATATAAAGACCAAAGTGGTGTGTACATTAACACATTTAACATAGCCTAATATTATATCTGTCACATCAATCTTCAAAGGGGTCATACATCATGCATTTTATTTATTATTCTTGTGACCACCTTTTGATGGTATGATGTATTTACCATATAAAGACTAAAGTGGCATGTGAATTAACACATTGAACATGGTAGAACTATGTCCCTTTCCTTCACATATGGTGTTATAATTATAATTTTCATCTTATTCAATGATTCAGTAATTCAGATGAATTAGGCAGTGTTTTCTTTACATATAAGATTCGAACATTGATTCCTAGTGATTCATTTTATTAAAACAATTTGAGGTCCTTTGTCTTAAATATAGGGTTTAATTTCCACTCAATCTTTGTACATTATTTGATGGTATGCCAAACTTATCATATTAATGTTAAGGAGTTATTTTATTTTAATATTTTATATTTCAATATTTATTAAATTTTTTACATATATTAATGTTTCAAAATAAATAAATATAAGTTTTCAAGTTTTGAGGCTCATTATTTACTGTTTAAAAGATTGAGATTAACAATATCCTTTGGATATATAAATAAGTATTATATTACATTTTATTATAAGATAATTATTATAATATTTATGATTTTATAGTTTATTTTTATTTTATCATGGAGTTTATCAAGGATCAATTTCCTTTTCAATTAATAAAATGTTAAATTGAATCTCTCTTTTTTCAAAAACTTTTAATTACAACTACATCATCATCTCATGAATCATAATTTTACAATTTTAACTTCTATATTAAAAAATATAAAAAAAATATCACAACATAGAAAAAATATGAAAATATAATTACTATAAATATTAAAAAAATTGTTAAAAAGAATTACTCTATTAAAAAAAAAACAATAATAATGATTTTTTTTCATACAATTAAACATTGGTAAGTTCTTTGTAAACGGTGAGACTAATATTTTGATTGTGGATGGCATTAAACTATATTATCTTTGATCATTCAGGGTTTCATATGCTACCAAACATAATATTTAATCGTTGACCTAATAAATGCATCAGAACATAGTGTGCCTTACCTTTTGCAAACAAGCATTCCCTAGCAATAAGAGTTTGCCCCTAACTAAAATGGTAGATAGTAACGAAATGAATCTCAAAAACACATGAATAGTAGATAATCCAAGGAAGCTATAAGTTAATGTGAGGTCAACGGTATCTCTACAAAACTTTGAAGAGATATCGGAAACCGTACACTAAAATTGCCACTAAATTTTCAACGCTAAACTGAAATAGTTATGCGTATCAAACAAAACTACAAAATCTGATTTCCAAGACAAGTTTAAGTGAAGTAACTCCGGCCACCTTTTGTAACGAACGGACAAACGCAGAAATAGAAAAAAAATCACTTCGAAGATCATCCCTCTGCCGTTAGGCGTCCCTCATTTGTTCTATTTAAGAGTTTTAAGATATTGTAAAACAATACGACTACGGAGTCGAAGGGACCCGGAATGCAATAGTGCAAACTGTCCTGGTCGTTGATGTGCCCATCAGGCCTCTTGCTCAACATCCCATCCACATCCATATACATGTACCCATTTTCTTCTACAATCTTCTTTGCCAGACCATTCTGCCTTTCAAATTCAGACCAGTGAAACTTCTCTTCTCCTTTTCCGATCACTTGCCGTTGGGATATGGGTCCACTATAACTGCTGCAGTTTACATGTCCTGAAAACAATCCAACATCGATAAATCAGTGGGATTTCACCATGCTAATCTTCCATGCAATCCAATGCAATAAGGAGGAAAAAGGAAAAAGTACCAGGTGGCGTGTTCCGAAAGAGTACAATAAGATTAGGATAGACAGAGCGAAGCAAAGAGAATGTTGTACCGAGAGAGTGAGCATAGATCTCATCTACTTCAAAATGTGCTCCCCTGTTTAACAATAAGAGGTGTATGTCCCATCTTTTGAGTAGATGAAGCCATGGCCATTCTAAAAAGTTGTTATATGTATCGCTGCTGACATTGGAGATGGTGGAAATCCGATCATTCCTCACAAATCCAATCATGAATTCCTTCTTTACCACGTCGCCGCAAACCTCAAAGCTTGGGCAGGTTCTGCAATTTCAAGAATCAACCACCACATGAGGATCACTCCTGTTTTTCAACACATTGTTGATGAGCGATCACTGCACAAGGCGATTAATGGAATCCCCCACAACTAACACATTTCCGTAATCCCCCATCAACCTTCACAACAGAAAGGCAACAAAATATTAATACTCTAAACAATTCTTAATGCGAAATTTTGATGAAGATTTAGACTTATGGGTACCTGCAAAGGTCATCTCTATCCAGAGGAACCAGGGGACTCGTATCACTGGTCCTCCATACCCACTTTAACTCTTCTCTCACCTGAAAAATACATTATGAAGCTCTGTAAGAAGTTGTGACAGAGATCTGATGAATTTTAGTTTGTTCTAAAGCTTACAGTCCAGTTTCCTCATTGAGATGCCAGTATGTCAGCCCATTCGCCCACTGCGTTTCCTAATATTGCTGAATGGCGGCCATCGCATTGACTGGCATATGGATCTCCCACCGCGTTTCATGGCAAATGTCTGGGAGTTGAATTGTACACCTACTTCCCTGAATCGCTTCACATTAGTCCATACAATAAAATTTTAGTAAACTATCTTGTGCAGATCTGCTAAGAATAAAAAAATCGGATGCTCTTTTAGATTTCAATTGCAACTTCTGATTTTTTTTATTTTTTTATTTTTATAGAAAAAAAAAGGGAGCCGAGTCGGGTGAGTATTAAAGGAAAGCAGAAACAGGCAAGATAAGCCTGGACGTTTTGTACTGCATGTCCTTTCGAACATTTTCCTCCATTTATGGGCAGTTTCTCCACAAATGTGGTTTCAAAGTATTGATGTTCCAGACGGCATGAAACCTGCGAGGGACTGAAAACCCCTGGCAATCGGATTATATGGATGGAAGTTAACTTCTGGTTCAGGATCAACCAAATGGCTCCAAAGAATATCCATAACACAATTAATCTTATATGTCTCTGTCTCAGAAAATCCATTACGGCCTTCATGCGCTGGGAACTCAAATTCCTCCTTGTCTTCATCACGTCATCAGTATTTCCTACATGCCCATATTTCCGGTCGCGTATACTCTTAAAATAACTTATCCCTTCCATCTCTCTAAAGATATATCGGAAAATGATGAGATTTTACTCGAACTGTATCAAAATCATATAAATATATATAAATTAATTCTGTATCGAATTGGCAATTTTTTTTTTTTTTTGGCAATGTAATAATTTTTAACCTCAAATTCTGTGGAAATGTGAAATCTTTCTGTGCATCATGTGTTATAATTTTTTCTTCTATTTTATAGTTATTATGTAAAGTTTTATAACCTCAAAGTTTATAGAATTGGCAATGCTTCCTATGTATCTAATGTTTTATTAGTTTTCTTTTATTTCATAAGTATTATAAATACTTGGATAAATAAGTGTGCATGAATTAGAAAATAATATTTATGAGTTTATGCTATTTAATTTGTTTTTAAAAGTCAATAAATGCGGGATTTTATTTGGGGAAGATGCAGAACATAAAAGGATCTTTATACCGAGTCGCGCTATTAGACATGTATCTCATTATCTGCAATTTCCTAAGAGTTATGGCCATGATTTGTTTTCCATTTTGTATAGTAATTACAATTTTAAATATTTTTTATTAATTTTTATTTTAATAAATAATTAAAACTTCTATAAATAATTATTTATTTTAATAATTACTTAATTGTTAAAACTAAAATATTAGAAATAAAAATATTCTATATTTTGTAATATATATAAATGGATCTAGGTTAAATTACATTATAATGCTCAACATCTATCAATAAAATATTGCAACTAAGTTTAAATTAAATTAAATTAAATAATAAATAAAATATAAGTAATAAATATTTGAGAATTAAAAATAAATTACAAAAAAGAAGTTTAGAAGAATATTCAATGTTTTATGAATTTGAAAGTAGTTGTTAGAAACATACAATATAAAAAGGGTCTTTACAAAAAAGTAAATAAAACATAGAAAACTAGGGATGAAAAAAGAATTTTGTAAAATACACTCTATTATATATATTAAGGACATTTAAAAACTAACTTTGTGATTGTGTTTATATATCTTACAGCTCCAAAAAATTTATTTACTTTTTTTTAAAATTCCATGCTCACCTTTTGAAACTCGATCTTTTTCTTCACAACTGCAACAACCTATTATAAACCAATAAAAAATCATAAAATCAATTGTTAACTTTTTTGTTATCTTTTCATTATTATCAAAACATCAACAAATATGGAAAAAAATATTTAACCTACTTTAACAAACAATTCATGCATAAAAAATCCTAATCTAACAAGGATCCGAAAACAGGTTTAAGTGGCAATACATTTTTAAAAAATATATAAATTCATAAAAAAAATTTATTGTTGTTTACAAGTTAAGATTTAAAAAAATCAACTAGATAATAGGGTGAGGTAGAACAATCTTTAGGATTAAGAGAAAGAAATAAAGTTTTAGGGCGAGCTTCATTATTTAATTCCCATCGGACGCATGAAAATACATAATAAATAACATGATAGAAATAAATGTTATATGATACAAGGAAATGCATAATTATATGTAATATATAATAAAAACATGTATATGTTACACCTATGATGAATATAAAATTAAGCAAGAAAACAAATAGTTAAAACAATAATGCAAGGAAAAAAAAGATAAATGGTGATTTAGGAAGAGGTTTTGAATGATGTTTAGGTTGTTATATATACTATTTCATTTATTGATTAGTTTAGGTTCAATATTACAAAATACTAATTACATAGGTAGAATCATTATTTGATCCCTCTAACTTTTATTTTGAAGGTAAGTTGAGAGTAAATTCTGCTCCTATGATGTTCAAAATAAATTATAAGGATAAAAAAGGGTGCATATTAGTGTAATAAGGGGATCATAAGTATTTATGATATATCTTGAGGCATGTGGAAACTAAAATCTATATTTAACTATGTATTATGGCTATGAATATTAGAGTAATGTCATGACGCCCAGATGTATGTAAATAGAACACCATGTATTGTCTGACATCATTAGCTAAGTAGTTTTAAAACTACTAGAACCTAGTTTGTAAAATAAGTAAAAGTAATGAAAAATAAATTGAAATAATTTTCAATAGGAAAACAAAAAATTCAAGCAAAATTTGAAATAAATAGCCTCCATGTTGGTATTTATCTGAGGTGATAACATAAAAATTTTCAATGTTAGATTATTCCAATGTAAAAAAAAGATGAATCATTATATTACAGATAATATCCAAGGTTGAAAATTGTATTCTTTCAGTGTCAATAATCTACATAATTAAACTGAAATCCTAAGCTAAAAATAAATAACAAGCAGTGTTCCAACTAAAGTTGGTTCGCCAAAATGTTTACTTTATAATTAAAATGAAAACTTTTTAAATGTGATCTATGATGATCTATAAGACAAAATTTAGAAAATACATATATCTATAAAAAAATATTAAAATTGTAAATTACTAAAAATTTAAACGAGGCATAGCCTAGATAAATGTCCTTACATCTAATTTATTTTCAAATATGTTAATTTTATATAAGCTATGATTGTATTATATATCTTAAAAACAAAAATGCATTAAAAAATAGAGGTTTTTTGTTTGTTGGGACAAGTCTATGAGAGGTGAAAAATAGTACATTGCATTACTATCTTCTACTATAACTTTGTCATATGAAACTATGCATTAGATATGAAAATATGGATTGATTTTCCTATGGCTACCTGTTTATATACAGATCTTGATTTGACATGCACAAGACCTAAAAAATCAGAACTGTAGTCTTATACAAGCATAGAAAGAATATCAAATAAAAAATGGTAAAAAATGAGGTATGAATGAATGGTTGAGATATCATCAGAAAACCTCTTGTTGAGTGAATGTTGACTACATATCCCAAAGTGCCTCAAACTGATGTATTTTTCCATTTAGAGAAGATCATATGAATGCAAATAGAAAATTTGATTAGAACTCTTTATAAAATGATTTTATCAACCTAAAATAAAAAATGTTAGACTTTAGTAGGGATTGTAAACTTGCATATAAATTATAATGGAATTATTTACTCAAAATATATATTATTTTATAATTATCAAATAAATGGATTTATCAGTGAGTGATAGTTCAAGTGTGACCCTTGATGTGATTTTGTAAAGAGATATTTAAATATTTATGACAACTTAATTATTGACTACATGATAAAACTATTAGGATATCCTTCATTTTCATAATATAGTTGTTAAATCATGATAGATGATTCCACACTTTTATATAGGTGTCTAGTGCACCCATTACTTCTTAATGCACACTTATCTAGAAGTAACATACTATTCTAAAACCAAAGTGATAGCAAATTATATGATTAATAGGGATTAATAGGGATAAAATAGGGAAATCTTGAAGAATAACTTGGTAATTACAAGACTTTAAAGGATTTTGTAGATATTATAGGTTATCAGAATGGAAAATTGGCAAAATAACGTAAAGGTGTTAAGAACAAGCATTTATAGATTAAATTTTAGTGTCTACATTAAGTTCCTTTTTGTTAGAACTTTATTCCATATCTTAGGGAAACGTGGTTTTATTTTAGATATGGCTAAGACTATTAAAATAACATAATTAACTTTTTGAATGAATGATCCTTTTATATAAAAACAAAAGCTATTACATTTCATTAATCATTTATCAATGTATTCAATAGAGAGAAATTGAGATATAATCCTTCAGGGTATTTTTTGTTAAAAGAAAAGAATAGTATAAGCTATACTCTCATGAGTGTGATAAATACCCATGCTATTTTTTAAAGATAAACATAACATGATAATCCTAGGCATATGCTTGAATATAATAATATAACTTTCAATCTATGGTTTTATTAAATAAAAATTTATCACAACCACCCTTATTTATTAACTTTTTTTAGTAGAATTTCAAGTAAGAATGTATGCAATATAATATTTAATTTTTTTGTCATTGGTTAGATTTTCCATTACTTAAATGAGTGTATACCATATTTGGAGATCATTTAATGTCGTATTCCACCTAGTCACCCTCCTGACAAGTGCATACTTTCCATATGGGGGTATTGAGGAATCCTATGACTATTCTATCTATTATTTGATGAATAAACCCTTTGTTTTCAAATCCATTATTCCATATTGAAATGATAGTAATAAATATTCTTATTTTACTATAAATCAGACTTACTTAAATAATTGAGCAATAGAAATTGTATTATCCACGATCAACAATTAAGAATTGGGGCTCAAGATAAGTAAACATATAAGGTATCAAAGTCCAAAAAAAATGTAACCAAGTCAATAGAGGTCAAATGAAATATCAAAAAATAAAACAAATGTTCAAGATTAGAAATTATCATAACGAACACAATTTCACCAAACCCACAACTACTTAAGATATAAGTATTTTCAAAGAATTTAACACATAAGAGATAATAACTAGGTTGTGCTTGGTAAAGATATCTCATTACATGGAAGAAAATATCAGCCAATACACTAGTCTAGGACCTAACTAGCTCTCTCATTCCCTAGTAGAGAATTTTATGTTATGTTATAATTAGACCCTACATTGCTTCCTATCATCTCTTCTCTATTTGTTGGTGTTGGAACCCGAATAAGGTATGTGGGGTCACCCCCAGGGGATTTAAATCCAATACCATAGGTTCCCTTGTACTTGGTCATTAAAACTGGCCCGATAGTTCCTTACTGATGTATTCCCAAGCCTATGCCTTAACAAAATAGGTAATCCATAATCTGGTGAGGAATAATATACTTTTGTCTTTGGTATAAATTAGCTAACTCATCAGTGTAAAGCCATGAATCATATTCAACTAAGGGGTCGTGTTCTTGGCTAGAGAATGGTTTAAAAATAATGAGTTTGTTTAGCTAAGACTTTCCATTTATCTACCAATCCATACAAGTATAATTGGTCTTGGTTATCCCATAGGTTTTCATATTTTTAGAAAATTTGATAATATAAAAAGAATCATGGGTATTTTATTATCGAACACCTTTCTCAATTATATAGAAGCAATTGACAATGTATGTTAGAGGCATAGATAACATAGAATCTAAGTTGTTTGGGTTAATACAATTGGCTTCTAGTCCTGAATCAATGGATTTTCCTTTCTCAACTCTTCCTTTATTATATTTAGGCATAAGATTCATTCCAAATTGATAGTTATAACTTTTATACTCAACTTCGAGATGTTTAAAATAATGATATAGCGAGATATTAGCTGGTATAATAATTTCCATCCCTGAATGAGAAAATTTTATACAATGATGCAGCATGAAAGGTATGGCCCTAATTTCATTGATCCAGTTTTGGCCAAATAATAGATTGTAAGATAATTCTAGGCCTAAACATGGAATAGAGTATCATGGGTCAAAGGCCTAATGACTACTAACAAACTCATTATACCTTGAGATTCCCATTCTTCATTATCATACACCTTGATGACATGATATCTGGTGATAGGTCAGTTACTTTGTATTTAAGATGCTTGATCAAGTTCAGAGAAACAATGTTGAGGCTCAAACTATTATCTACAAGGATGTATTTAACTTTATGATTTGTTATATAAAAATCAATGTACAATGGGTTTTTTTATTATGAAATGGGCCCAAGGATAACATGTCACTTTGGTCAAAGGTAATGCATTAGACTAGGGCTAATTATCCTACCATGGATTGAAACTTACTAGAGTAATGTCATTTGCTACAATCGATTGGCTTAGGTACTCATTCAAGATGTCTTTATGAACACTATATGTGTGTAGTAAGTCCATGATGGATATTTGGAGGATTTTACTTTAGCTACTCCACAATATCATAGGTTTTTCCTTCAATTTTGGATGTTGGTTTGTTTTGGATGGGTATGGGGGTCTAAATAGTCTCATTTGTGGTATTTATTTTAGATCCTTTGATGGCAATCTTGGATTGTGGAGTTACGATTGCATAATTTTGATCTAATATAGAACTTGGTTAATTAGATGAGGAGGTAATAGGTCTTGGAATGGTAATTCTTGAGCGATGTTGATTATAGTTGCTAACACGATATGAAGGAGAATTACTAGCATATAGAGGTTGATAGGCAACATTTGGCTAATAGGCATTGTTGGGTAAGGGCCTTGGTCTATTGGTAGTTGGCAACGGATTAATAGTAATGGTGTCAACATGAATTCCTAAGATGTGTCATAAATCATTGTTTTAAGTATACATAATGACATCAAGGCCTCTTTAGTTAGTTTTTTCATTTTTCCCTTGGTTTCAACCATTCTATTATTGTTATTATTGTGGTTGGCATTGTTGATGTTGATTTTTTTGGTAGAGTTCTTTATTTTTGTTATTGATACTAATATTGGTTGTTATTATTATTATTATCTTAGTGAAATGGATTATGCCATATGGTCATGTTATAATTGGTCTTAGGAGCATGGGCATCTCATTGTATCTCTCCATTTTATAACATATTTTCAATTAAATGTCTGAGTTGGATACATTGGTGTATAAAATGTCCCTTGATATGATGGTACTCACAAAATTAATGTTCTTTGTATTGACGAGGAAAAGGAATTCCTTCAAGAAATGGATTTAGTACTACCCAACAGATCATATTTGACTAAACCAATTTTTGAAACACAAATTCAATAGACTCATTGAGGTCATTGAATTATCTAAAAATGGGTAGTCTTCTCCTTAGAGGAGGGGCTTGTAACTAGTTTTAATTATGTGGCTATAGTTATTTTGGAGGCTTTGTCTTAATATATGGAGGTGGTGGTTGATAAATGGATAGAGGTAAAAGGATATTGAGTGTTTGCACCATTTGTACATGATGCAATTTAGTGACCATACTTAAAACAACATTCATCTTGTGGTTGTACGCCTTTGGTATCTCATTGTTATTATCCTAAAATTCTATAAAAGTTGGTTTATAACTTGGGTTCTGATTATGTTTCTAGCCTTGGTTTTGGTTTTGGTTCTACTAACCTTGATGTTGACTTTATTTATGATTTCAAGAAGATAACTTAGTTATCCCTTAGTTAACAAGGGAATTCTTAATCTATATTCATTTATCACTAACCTCTTCAAACTTATGAGCATATTATATCTTGAGGTGGTAAGATATGTCTCTATATAGGACCTTAGTAAATATCATAGATAATTGCTTATCTAAAAAATTATGAATGAACCGATTCGTGAGTGCTCTCTAGTATTATGAGTAACAAAACTCTCACCATTATTAAATTTTTCTTAGCCCAAGTACACAATTGTAATATTATGTTCAATATTATATGAAAAAAGTTATACAAAATTCTCATAAAGATCATTAAATTCCACTACATAATTCTTTAGAAATTTAAGCAACCATTCCAAGGCCTGTCTGGCTAGACTTCTTGGAAAGAGTAGAAGCAAATATATGCCATTCTATTCCTCTAGTTGTCAATCAATAAATAATTATTTTAAACTCTATTTGGGGTCACATTTACCATTATATTTATCAAATTTTGGTAGCAAATATATGCCATTCTATTCCTCTAGTTGTAAAATGGTATTTGAAGATAATCCATGTTGAATGGATACAGGAATATTTTGCCCAGTTTGAATTGCATCATTCATTTGCTACAACTCTTGGGAAAGGAAGTTGAATGGAGTGGAATATTATTGTTGGGGTTGCATGGTCAAAGGTGGATTACCTAGATGGGGTAGGAAGGAATGGAATACTGTGGAATGTTTTTATAATTGGTTGGGTGACCAATTTATCTATGCATTGGGATTATATTATAGATATGGAATACATTTTTTTTAAAAAACATTCTGTCTTGGATTGGCTACATAGCCTTGGCTACATAGCCTTGGCTAGTAAATTATGACTATGGTAATAAAATTTTTCTCTATGGGATGTGTTGTTATTACTAGGTTTGGGTGGGAACTTGTTGCCTACTCATTGAACCATGTTATATAAAGGGAACACGTTGCTGACTAGAACCTTATTATTGAAGGTGTTGAAATTTGGATCCCTATTATATGTGAGATACCCATTGGGTGAAAGGTAATAATTTTTTAGTGCCTAGTATCTATTATACATTGTAACCTTATTGTTGGTTGAACACCTATTTTTGGATAGGCACTTTTTGGGGCTTTATAATTTTTTATTGTTTAATAAATTACACTTTTTGACCAATAGAGACAAATTGTAGATTAAGAAACATTTATGATTTTTGAGGTATATTAGTTTGTGTTTGTTGTGGTGGAATGTTTATTTCCCCTTATTGACGTAGCATAATGTTTTGCACTTGTTGTGGTAGGAATTTTATCTTTTGTTGGCTCATTTCACCCTATTGTGCACTCAAGGAATCAAATGGTTTATGTGTGGAGGTTTCTTGTTGTGTTTGGTAAATAGGTGTAAACATCCCCTATTTTCTAAATCCACACATGGCATTGCTTGGATTAAACTATTATGTGTTGTTCATCAATAAATTAGACCCATTTTGGTTTAAATTGAAATGTACTTGCATTCTATTGATGACTTATTGAGTGAGATATTTCATTTGAGTAGAAGTGTATTCTATCAAAATGTGGATATTAGACATGTCACCAACCAATGTGATTTGGCTAAATGGGTCTATATTTTGGTTTAAATATCCCAAAACATATGTTTGTTACTCTATTAATGGTACTAGTTCAATAAACAATGTCTTATAAATAGCCATTGCTTTAAAATTATGAGTTACATTGAGCTAATTTTTGTATGCTTTTTGTACCTTTTCCATTTGATCACCCACATGACCTTTCCCTTTCACAAGTGTACTCTGGCTTTGTTGCGACATTTGAACTAAAACTTGATAATAACTAGTTGAATCCTATTCAAACTATTGGTTTTAAGGTACATTATTAGGATTTATAATAAAACTACTCAGACTTTCATGTGGTAAGTCTAATGGGAATTTGGATCCTATTATGATCGCTCTAATGAGAATTTCATATTTATTTTATAATAAATGGTGATCAAACTAGTATGAAACCTAACCTATCTACATTGATTTTTTAACATATTAGGGCTCTTGTTGTTGGATTTTTTCTAAAAAAGGGATCACTTAAGTATTCTACTATGCTTTTTTCTCTTATTCTTGGACTAGATAAAAAGTTGCTATCACCAAATACTACACTAGTGGGCTTGAACTTTGTTCAATATATGGAATATTATAAGATGGATATGGATCCATCTCATAAGATATGTCATTGTCATATGGATCTTGAATAGAAGGGTCACTAGTAATAATATTTTCATAGTTTAGATTCTACATAGTCCTGCTACATGTGTAGTGAGGCATGTTCAAATCTATGACTAGGTCTCATGAAAAATAAAGATCTGAAGATAGAAAATAATTGAGGTACGCAAAAAAACATTGGGTTTTTAAAATAGGCCCAATGGGAAAACAAATAAACTAGGTAAAGGTAGAAACAAAACAAAATAGAAAATGCTCTAAAAAATGTATTAATTTTTCTAAAGGTGGTTATAATCAGTAACAAACTTAATGCAAAATCTCAAAATGCATATATGGTTAAGGTAATGATTTGACTAAAGACAGTTATAGTGAGTGGTAAATTTATCTAAACAAGGTATAATAATTATAAACTATGTTAAAATGATGACAATGATTTTCATAAATGTAGATATAATAATTTAATGTGTAAAACAAGGCTAGAATAGAAAACAAAAGTTGATATAAAATAAGAAATTGAAAATAATCTACACTAAGGTAATTGGCTTGGGTGACACTCAGTAATTAGCTCATTAAGACTCAATATTTGATTCACAAGAGACTATTTTAATAATAGAACTAGGTCATTTTCAAGTTCAACACAACAAACTTCAAACAAGTCATAAGGAAACAAATCAGCTCAAAGGACATCAAACAAGGCACAAAACAACAAAAAACTACTACATCTAAGCAAAGGGTCTTTTAGATCAAATAGTAAATCAACCCATGTAACACAATCAAAACACAAATATTATAATACTTAAGCCCAAATTAGATGAGTCTTTGGATAAACCTGATTATTTTAGAATTTATACTCTAGAAGATTGTATTTCAAATTTAATACAAAATTATTTGAATGTTCTAAGGTAAAAAGGCTAGACCAAAATGGGAAGCATCACCATGCACTTAAAAATAAAATTTAGAACAATGGTTTTAAAACTTGGTTTCAAATGTGACAAGTGTTTTATAAAAACTTAAAAAACATAACAATACCACTTCAAACAAATGGTAAATAATGGCTTTGGAGTACAAATACAAGGTAAATGTTTGAAATTAAATAGGTAACATAACAATGCCCTATTAAAAAATAGACACACAGATGTTTTTTTGAATAAAACTCTAAGGCAAAATTTGGGAAACAAGATGGGCATAGTAAGACCTCTTAGGTTAAAGTGGTGTAAAAACAACATGATGGTTTTAAAATTGGTTGGAATTGAAAATAGAAACAAACAATTTTAGTCTAAGACACACATGTAAACCATATAAAATATAAATAACACTAATGGTTTATCCTATCCTTAAAATTGAAATGGGCATGCATAACTTCTACCAAAATTTCCATCGATATACTAATGCTTGAAAGGAATTAAGTGTAAATTCAAAAATTAAAGAACATGTGTAGGTATAATTTTTAGGACCCCTTTTTTATCTCAATAATTATTATGTGGCATGAACTTAGAGTGAGGAGAACTTGGCGTTCGATAAGACATTACAGTACAAGTGGGGTTGACTAAAATCTAAAAGATTGAAAATGCATTAAATGGTCCCAAGTTTGGATAACACAATGTAATATCATGTCAATTGGGTTAAAAAACAATAAATTATTATGCAAAGGTATAATCCTTTGCATAATATCTTTAGTTTCATACTACATAGCGAAGTCCAATGTTTAGCACAAACAAACCTAGGTTTACATTAAGATTGAAGAGGCTAGCCACTTAGCAAGTAGACAATCCTAGTATCATATGCCAAATTTATATAACCCATCATGGGGCAGGGTTGGTATGATTCTAGGAGATGAAACCCTAGGTCAATGCACTTTTAAATAAATTGTGAGGAGGCAATGAACTGTCACCCACAATCCAGATGTAATAAAATAAGTACATGAAAATTGGAAAGATTTTAGAGGTCATTTCTAGATCACCCAAGTCATTCAAGGAATCATACATGACATTATTTATGATAAGAATAAATAAACAAAGTAGTAAAAAAAGTGATTTTTTTCACCTGAGTTCCTTATAGGGGACAGGGGAGAAAATACATGCAAAGTTTTTAGTTTTCCACAAATGAACAATTTAATCTAGGAGCTTTAAAGCTAGCTAATAAGCAAAGAACCAAAAAAAAGTAAAAAATCTCTTAAGATCTCTAACTAAAGTGTATGTTCCTTTTAATATCACCAACACTAATGTGAATGGAATTTTGACCCCTTGGCCTTGTTTACACTTGTAAAAACTTTGAAATGCTAAAAGACAAGTTTGGTTAGGTTGATTTTAAGCACTATAACAAAAGTGTATGTGAGATTTAGAATTGTTTATGCCTATATTTCTCCACCTTAGTTCCTCAAAAAAATTTAGGCAGTTCTCTTGTCTTTTGGCCAAAAATAAAATCAATAAACAACATTCCATTTTGAGCTCTCAAGTTTTTGAAAACACATAGCGAAGCTGTCATTTATGAAACAGAGTGAATCTATTATTTTTAATGTAGCTATTATTTTCCTAAAAATAAAAATAGATTAAGAATATATTTTGGTGAAGTCATAATTAAACATGGCAAATTCATTGATTAGATTTGCCTAAATCATCAATTACATGTTGAAATAAGGCAAAGTCACAAAATCAAATGCAATTTTACCTATCAAAGTGATTATTTATCAGGGTCAAAGTTTTTATTTTTAGTTAGTAATGTCATCATTTAGGATATCAAAGCAACCTTTTAAATCTATTATTTATACACAAATAAAGATCATAAATAGAGCTCAAAAATGGTGAAGTCATTATTACATAGTGTGAAGATGTCAACTACACAAAAATAAAATGATAGGATTTTAAATCCCAAAAATCTTAAATTAAAGAGTTAAATGATCTTGTTAGAAAAACTAAAGGTTTCACATCAATTTTTTTGGCCATACAGGATGTGTAGCCCTACCAAGTATGACATTATGTACCTTAGGATTCCAAAGAGTACACAAATGCTGATTACTTTATTGTTAGTGAAGATAACAAAAATACATGGATAACAATAATACAACTAAACACTTTTGAGTAAGAACTATGGGTAACATAATTGTTGTCACTTAGATTTGAACCCTTTGAGGATATGTATGAGCTCTCCTCATCTAAGTGTCACAATTGAAACATCTCTAGGCCATGGGTAGCCTAAGAATAATGTGAATCTCTGGATAGGGATAGTTGCCTTGATGTATCATGTTTAGATCACTATGACACTTATGCTTGCAAGGAAAAGGGAGAGAAAACTTAAAGTAACTATCCTAAAAGTAGTGATACACCAGATTGATTGATTACTACCAACTAGATTCATGTCACACATGAGACCAAGATACTAACTAGGCATACACTTCTCTAATATGAATCTCCTCATATCAATATTTTATTATGAGGTTGTGATGAATGTTTAGGCTAAAAGGACTAGACAAGAGGTCTAGATTGACACTATTTGAATATGCTAACTCACTAAACCTTAAAACTTTATAGAACACTTCACATGACCTAAAATAATAATATTTCAAGCTCTAAATAGGTGATATAATGAGACAAAAATGTTAAGGAAACAATAGTAATCACTAAGCAAGATCGATCATTCAAGTGAGCACACTATGAATAGTCATAGAAGAGGTAAAATCAATAGTCTTTATTGATATATGGCATGAAAATTAGTAAGGATTTTACATAATCATGTGGATTATCCTTATATCATCCAAAATGGCTCGTTCTTATAGAACATGAGAGAGAAAAGAGAAGAAATAAGTACAAAGGTCACAAGGACAAGTGTGAAGCTGAAAAAATGAGTCACATGTGCATGATAAGAAAATGTGAAACTGATCATGAAAAGTTATAAGAGACAAGTAAATAGGATTTAAATTGTATTTAAAGAGTCCCCTAAAGGCTTAAATAATTTCCCAAACCATTCTCATCCATTTGGATACATCTCCTTCCTTGTTTTCCTGATTGGGTCTTTATTCAAGGTTTCGTAGGGTTTTAGGCTCATTCTAACCTTAAGCTTTATTCATAGAGATGGGATGTTATAAATGCAAAAAAATTTGCATAAGAGTGATTCTAAGGACCCATGTAAACCTCCCCAAACTCCTTATATATCCATGCATAATCTCAGAGAAGATGTGAACACTCAATTTACCCTATCAAGCTTGTTTACCCATTTCCTGTAGGCTTGAATTGGTCTTGAGCTCAAAAATGGATTATTTGTGATTTATATTAATAAAAATAGATTTAAAAAATCTTTTATTATCTCATAAACATGTCTTAGTCCATTTTAGTCCATTCTAGAGGTTGTAAGTGACATTCGTCTATCATTTGGGCTTTAGGCCAAAACCCTGCTTAAAAGACTTGAATGCAACCTTGAGGGTCTAGACCACCCTGTTGATATTTATATTTATATTATGTATTAATCATGTTTCCATAGGTTTATTTAAACTTTATAAACCCCCTTGAAAATATAAACCATCTCTTACCTTCCCTGATCAATCCCTTTCTCAAAAACTGTAGAGTTTGTGCATAAGGGGAGTGCCCTCTATCTGAGACAAAACATAGGGCACTTACCCTATTTTATCAGACCAAATATATATTTAAGGGTTTTATAAAATTCATAAATATTATATGTATAATAAATGGTCCTTTTATCATGTCATTATACCCCTTAAATGCATTAAATATTAAATCAGACTTGTGGAGTAGTTGATTGTCTGTAAGGTTTTAGGGTGTAGACTATATGATGCATCATTAGAATCATTTATTTGTTTTATTACCATAATTACAGTATAATAAGGTTTTATTATTTTTATTTAATTCTCTTTTCATCTTGTATATCATCATATTTACCTCAAACTCTATTTTATTCGCACCTTGCATTGATTAGCCTAGACTAAGGTCATATGACTATGACTGTGTTCCTATTTCATGTAGGTGATCCTTACATGTTTAATATTGAGGACAAAGTATAAAAATATCCTTATAGTCTATTAATTTCATAATCATATTTTGGGACCTATTTATGTCATAATCAAGCTGTGTCAACAGTATAAACACTATTTTTTGCTCATTGCCTATAATAGTCAACTTTCTTAGAACAAAAGGCTTTTAAGTGAACATTAATTTTTTAAAGTTGTGAAAATTTTATTTTGAGAATAATATCTATCATCTATAGTTATCCTTCATCATCCAAAAATGGTATCTCCATGGCCACACTCCTACTATGGAGTGTGTACTCCTACAGTCTATTGAAGGTGAATACTTTTAGGCTAGAGAAAACTATAGGTGGGTATAGGACCCAAAACATAGTATATATCAACCTCTATAAATGATTATTATGCTCCTTGAAATTAATTGTCACTTTTTAAGGTCATTTAATCATGGGAATATATTTTACTTATGACCTTGGGTGTAAGGACATTCTTTAGATCTCAAAATTTGTAGATGTCAATGAAGTATTTTAGTATTCAGATGAGCAACTTTGAGCCTCTCCAACAAGAAAACCAGATGACCAAATCACTTCCTTATTTTTAAAATTTGAGATCCTATGATATGGATATAGTATTAGTGCACTAGGAGTGGTCAAAACTCAACATATCATTGTCCTAAGGCATCTCTGAAAGGGTTACGTGCTCTATTTTTTCCTTTTAGGGAAAAGGTCCCTGAATATAGTCATTCAACCTTTGAAGGGTTCCTTACTCTTTACCTACTCAATTAACATACAATAAATGCATGATAGGTTATCTTCAACATGTCAGGACTTCAAGGAGAGTTATAAATTTTTTCAGCACTTCTATACATGCATTCTTAGTTCTTTGTTAAAACCACATGTAGGTGACTTTTAAACATATAGGCAGTGAGTGCAGGTGTGGATAATGTGTATTATTTTAGACCTCATGAATAAAATTTGACTCCTTATAAATCCTTAAAGTGGGTATTTATCATCATGAAGATCTTGAAACAAGTTTGAAAACTCTCTTCTAATTTGATTTCCCCTTTCAAGCACTTGTAGGTGCACATTCACGAAAGACTATGTGGAAGTGTTATATTTAACTACCATAGTCACTTGCTCACTCTTTGGAAGTTACAATAATTTTTTTATATGATAATATAATGATAAACACCTTGAAACCATAATTAATTCTCCATGAATGCTATACAGACCTTCATTATATGTAACTCACCATGATTGACTATGTATGACACTCCTAGAGTAAACTGACTGCATGATGTTTATGACTACAATTTTATGGAAGAGCGATTTTGAGTATGAGTTTATAATTATAGGAAACCAAAATTTAAAACATTAAAACAAACCATCACCATCCATTAACACTATTACCAAAACATGAAGATGTTAGAAGTGGTGGAAACTTACCTATCATCCCAAATGTGACCAATCTACAAACTTGAGATGATTTTCCTATCCAAACACCTTAAAACACTAAAAAAATCATGGATAAAATGATTTTAATATTTCCATGTCCTCTAGAGTCAATTATATAATTTGGATTGTAAGGAATCATCTAAACAAGAGCAAAACCTATAGGGTTCATAGATTGGCAAACAAATTAGGTAAGCCAACTTCCTAGGAATGGTTCATAAATCATAGGCCACCATTATTATATAACCAAAAATAAAATTGAATATGATTGAGTGTAGAATACACCCTTAATATAAAATTTCCTAAAACCTCTCATATTGGTCATATCATTTAAAAACCTACGGGTCATTCTTGCTTACCAAGCCTAGTGAAAGAAGAGAGAAGTGGTTGTCTCAGTTTCATAGATATTATAATCAAGATGATTACTAGAAAAATTATGTGGAAGACCAAGGGAAAATTATTAAATTTCCTCAAATTTAAGATGTTGTACAAGTCCATACACCTCAATAAAACTCCCCTTTTTCCAAAAATACTACTCTTTCTTCTAAATAACCTACCAATTTTCAATTAGAAATAGTTACTTAAGTCTTATTCGGATACATGGGGTATGACATAACTTTTTAAAACCTCCAAATTTCCCAAGGAGGTATTAAATATCATTTAATTCTCTATGTTGACCTACAAAATGACTCTTAAGACTAAAATATTATGACCAAAGCTAAATACACATAGAATCACACCAAATGAGCTATGGCATATTTCATGACATTATAATAGGCCCCTGAAAACATATAAAGATCAATTTTTTAACTATAAGGGTCCCAATTTGACCTACAGGGTCAAATTCAATCAACAATAACATAATGAGAAATATCACAAAACACAAATTAAAAAATAATAATTTTACCTATTTTGTCTATATTGATGCTCACTTATTGGTATAAAGATGTCCATGATTGATCTATGACATTAGAAGCCTTTTCTAATGGTTCTCCATGTTAGTATAATATCTCTAATGGTCACTTCTAGCTTTGATTTGATTTTTCTTGGCTTGGTGTGAAGCTTGGAATAAAATGGGCATTATAACAATATATTCAATGTATTTTTGAAGGTATCCATACATAATAACCTTACACACAAGAGGTTCTTTGCATATGGTATGGGTACTTCTATTTATATCTCTAAGAACTAACTATAACCCTAGGGAGGTTAGGTTTTATTATAACTTTGGTTGAGATTAAAAATAACCTAGGTTGAATCAAGCTAACCCTAGGCTAGATCAAAGCACTCATGAAATATTGACACCTCAGTTTTAGATACATATAAACCATGATAACACACTTTATATATTTTTTATTTTGTGACTCACCTTTTTGTAATATTTAGGAATTAATAAATCATTTTATTAGGTCCTTTGACCTTTGACTTCATAGTTGGCTAAAAATTCATTTTTTTATAGATAAAATTCACTAATTCAACTTGGAATTTTCACTTAGACAAGTAAATTAAGATTCTTAATGTAATTAATATTGCTTAGTGTTTTATTGGCTTTTGGAAATTATTTAAAATGTATTTAATTAATAGATCAATAGGCTAAGAGTGTCAAATTACTAGGTCATAATTTGACTAGGATTGAAACCAAACTAAGTTATTATTATACACAAGATTATACCACAAATAATTAAACTTCCCAATATTTTTAAGTAATTAAATACCTTACACAAATGAATTTATATAATTTAGATGATTTATAGGATTATATTGTTTCATTTTTTAAAAATTGAATTGAGTCCTAGTTTAGAAATTAAAGTGGCCAAAACAAAGTGTCTGTAGTGAGGGTCACTTATTATGGGGGAAGAGGCAATCGGGAGTTACTTATAAATTCAACCATTAGTTTGGGCATATGTAGGAGGCATAAAATATATTTTCCTTATATATGCCTATGAAACATGGTGGACATATTTTAGGCCCACTTGGTTGACTCTATCCTAGCTTCAATAGCTAAGACATCATTAGAGGAGGGTTATAGAAAGGTAGGTCCTAGTATAGGGATCTCCATATGGTTAGATACTATTACAAGAATTAGTAAAGGAACATGCACATGTATAGGGATAGGCATAAGCACAAGAACATGTACATGGATAAGTTATGACACATGTCCCCCCTAAAAAAAATTTGTGTTCCTATGTAGTATATTGAACATTAGGTAGTTATGTTCCCTATACAATAGGTTATAAAATAAGCTTAGTAGGCCCTGTGCACATAGTTTGCACCCATGGTGATATATTCAAGATCACATATTCAAGATGGATAGGATTAGGTAAGATATGCAAGATAAGGCTATCCTTTAGATACAAATATGATAGAGGAAATAGTTGGTGGCTCTTAGCAAGGTAAAAATGATGTAGGGAACTCAAGGATGCCTAGTTAAACATAGGAAAAGGATCTCATAGATAGACTACATTGAGGGATTATTTCTAGGCTAGCATATGTTACAGGTCTCCATAAAGGTGTGAAAGGGATATAGTTGAGTTGGTTATGGCTCAAGAGGAGACTAATAGGTTACAAGGTATTATTGAATTCCATGACATAGAGATTATAACATAGAGAGGAAAGGTTACCTAGATGACTAGCCTCTAGCGATAACTCATTATGTGAGACACATAGATTGAAATAGTTATATGTGAGTGAGATAGATCCTAGGTAGATGTTTATAGGCTTCGTTAATAATGAGATGAGACATGATAGATTGTGTCAAACTAGAGCAAGGATAGATAACTAGTTGATGTGATCCAAGACAAGGATGATGCCATATGGGTGAATGATGATGCCCTTACAATTGAAGGATGATTCCATATGGTAAATTATCTTCATTATCAAAACCTATATGAGTTAGTAGTGCCAACATAAGGTAGGGAACTTTAATTTAGAGAGTATACATGTAGCCAAAAGACTAGTCGGGCCTCGATATCGTACCACACAATAGTGTCAAAAAAATTAGTGGCCTAGATGACATGGTAGTACATATCCATGGGAGCCCCACCACCATGTCTACTAGTGTTATCCATAGGGTAAATTTTTTACCAGAGTCCTCCCAAAGATGGATAGAGCTAGCGATGACATTTTAGTTGTAGCTTCACATTTTTTCTATGAATGAGATGTATACATTATCATGATGTATAAAACTATTATTTTTAGATAAAGATCACATTAATTTCCATGCATATATGTTTTACATAGAAAATTATATTATTTTTTATACATTATTGTCTTTGTTTGCACTATTGTGATGATAGATGTATATTTTTTAGTAGAATATGGATGTTGATTTTTATTTTTTCTCCATTATTATGTTGTGTTTTATTATAGTTAATATTTTAATTTATGTTTTCTTCATGTATGCAGCATGTGGTATGAATATATGTTATATTATTAATTAAGAGATTCATTTCCATAATCAACATAGAGATAACTATGATTTTTTCAAAAAACTTCATGTGATGTGGTTATGGAAAATGTAATGTCATATTAATAATGTGGTTAGATTCATAAAAAAAAAATTATATTGTTCCCATGTTAGTGAATATTTAACAAAAATAATAGGGACAATGGGATGACAGGGTGAGGTAGAACAAGCTTTAGGATTAAGAGAAAGAAATAAAGTTTGAGGGGGAACTTCATTAACTAATTCCCATTGGACACATGAAAATACATAATAAATAACATGTTGAAATAAATTTATATGATACAATGAAATGGATGATTATGTGTAATTTATGATAAAATCATGTATATGTTACACTATGATGAATATAAAAATTAATCAAGAAAATATAATATCTAAAAAAATAATACAAGAAAAAAAAAGTTAAATGGTGATCTAGGAAGAGGGTTTGAATGATTTTTAGGCTCTTATATATATTATCTCATTCATTAATTAGTATTGGCCTAATATTTTAGAGAACTAATTATAGAGGTAGAATCATTACTATATCCCTCTAAACCTTGTTTTGAGGGTAAGTCGAGAATATATTCCCTAGGCGATATTCTCCTCTAATGTTCAGAAAAAATTAGAAGAATAATAGGGGATGTGTGTTAGTATAAATAAGGGGATAGTAGTTATTTATGATATACCTTGAGGCATGTGGAAATTAAAATTTATGTTTAACTATTTACTATGGATATGAGTATTAGAGTAAAACCCATCATGCCATGATGTATGTAAATAGAACACTATGTATCCCCCCACATCAATAGCTAAGTAGTTTTAAAACTAATGAAACCTAGTTTGTGAAATAAGTTAAAGTAATGAAAAATAAATTGAAATATTTTTTAAGAGGAAAACAAAAATTCAACCAAAAGTTGAAATAAAGAGCTTCCATGTTGGTATTTGTTTGAGGTGACAAGATATACTTTTTTCATGTTCGATTATTCCAGTGTAAAAAATAATAAATCATTATATTATAGATAATATCCAAGGTTCAATTTTGTATTCTTTCAGTGTAAATAATATACATAATTAAATTGAAACCCTTAGCCAAAAATAAATATGTAACAAGCAATGTTCCAACTAAAGTAGGTTCACCAAAAGGTTCACACTAAAATTAAAAATGTAAACTATTTAAATGTGATCTATGATAATCTATAAGACAAAATTTAGGATATATATATATATATATATATATATATATATATATATATATATATATATATATATTATATAAAAAATTATAAAATACTAAAAATATAAACTAGGCATAGCCTAGATAAATGTCCTTACAAGTAATTTATTTTCAAATATGTTATTTTTATATAAGCTATGATTTATTATATAAATTCAAAACTTAAATGAATCATAAAATAGTGGATTTTTTTTTGTTGGCACAAGTCTACAAGAGGTGGAAAATAGTACAGTACATTATTAACTTCTACTATAACTTCATCATATGCAACTATTCATTAGATATGAAAATATGGATTTATTCTCTTATGGATACCTATTTCTATGTAGATATAGATTTGACATGCATAATACCTACAAATAAGAACCCTAGTCCTATACAATTACAAAAAGAATATCAAATAAAAAAGGGTTAAAAATGAGGGATGTGGGAATGGTTGAGATATCATCATAAAACCTCTTGTTGAGTGAATCTTGCCTACATATCCCAAAGGGCCTCAAGCTGATGTATTTTTCCATTTAGGGAAGATCATATGAATGTAAATAGAAAATTTGATTATAATTCTTAACAAAGGATCCTATCAACCTAAAATTATAAATGATAGACTTTATCAAAGATTGTAAACTTGCATCTAAATTATAATAAAATTATTTACTCAAAATATAATATTATTTTATAATCATCAAATAGATGGCTTTATCAGTGAGTGGTAGTTTGAGTGTGACCCTTGATGTGATTTTATAAAGAGATATTTCAAATATTTATGACAACCTAATTATTGGCTACATGATAAAACTATTTGGAGTTCCTTCATTTTCATAATATAGTTGTTAGATCATGACAATCAAGTCCAAACTTTTAGACAAGTGTGTAGCTCACCCATGACTGCCTAATACACACTTGTCCAAAGGTAACATACTCTTCTAAAACCATAATGGTAGTAAATTATATGATAAATAGCGATAACATAGGTAAGTATTAAATAATATCTTTGTGATTACAAGAATTTAATGGATTTTTTTAGAGATCATAGGTTATCAAAATGGAAAATTGGAAAAATAATTTAAGGTGTTAAGAACAAGCATTTATATATTAAATTTTAGTGTCTAAATCAAGTTCTTTTTTATTAAAACTTGATTCTATATCTCAAGGGAAATTGGTTTTATCTTAGATATGGGTAAGACTATTAAAATAACTTATTCAAATTTTTGAATTAATGATACTTTTATCTATAAACAAAAGCTACTAAATTTCATTAATATTTTATCAGTGTATTGAGTAAAGAGAAATTGAGATATCATCCTTTAGGTTATTCATTGTTAAAATCAAATAATAGTCTAAGCTATAATCTCATGAGCCTCCTAAATACCCATGCTGTTTTTAAAAGATAAACATAACAAGATAATCCTTAGCATATGCTTAAATATAATAATATAAATTTCAACCTATGGTTTTATTAAATTAAAATCTATCACAACTATCCTTATTTATTAAATTTGTTTAACATAATTAAAATTAAGGATATGTGCAATATAATACTGAATTTGTTTTCTCATTGGTTAGGTTTTCCATTGATCAAATGAGTGTATATCAAATTAAGAGATCACTTGGTGCCCTATTCCACCTGATCACCCTCATGATAAGTGCATACTTTCCATAAGGGGGTATTTAAGAATCTTATGACTACTATATCTATTACCTACTGAATAATACTTTTTTTTTAAAATCCATTATTCCATTAAAAAAAGGTACTAATACATATTATAATTTTATTATAAATATGACTTAGTTAAATAAGTGAGTAAGAGAACTAGTCTTGTACATGATCAACATTTAAAAATAGGGGCTCAAGACATGTAATCATACAAGGTATCAATGCCCAAAAAAAAATGTAACCAAGTCAATAGAGGTCAAATGAAATAGCAAAAAATCAATCAAATGTTCAAGATTAGAAATTATCTTAATGAACACAAGGTCCCCAAACCCATAAATACTCAAGATATAAATATTTTCAAATAGTTTAGCACATGATAGATAATAAGTAGTTGTGTTTGGTGGAGATATCTCATCACATGGAAGTAAATATTAGCCAATACACCAGTTTAGGACCTAACCACCTCTCTTATGTCATAGTAGAGACTTATATGCTAAGTAATAAATAATACTTAGTGAACTCAATGGAACTACTAGACACAAACCCTATCATTACTTTCATTAACCCACACCAAGAAATCACTAATTATGGAAAAAAAAACAAGAAGAAGAATCAAAAAAATAAAAAATAATCCAACCACTATTTAGAAAAATCACAAGTCCCTAAATGAGGTTCTGGTTAATAAAAATTAGATCAAAGATATAAAAAAAAATCATTATTAAATAATATAATTTAATAAAACATGGTCATAAGGGTTATAAAAAAAACATTTAGGCTTTGCATGCAGTCAATGCATAAATAATATTAAGGAAAATCAAAACATTTATTGGGATGTAACCTTTTTCATAATAGTATACTTATATAATTTTATTTCCAATTTTAATTTCTCTTTGTATTTTATTATTTAATCATTTTCCAATGAATGATCACATTTTTATATCTATATCCTTCTTAAAAGAACCATTAATTTTTGTCTATTTACTCCCCCAAATATATTTTTTTCTTTTTCACAATCACATGTAGTTATATTTTATTTGTATTATATTTTGTATGTTGTGTGAAAACTCTTATAGCACTTACATTGATCCTAAAAAAACATCAAAAAATGGGTATTATTTACTTTTTCACTTTCTCATGGATTCTACTTGATCCTTATCTAAAGCTCTTAGTTTTTCAATTTATTCTTATGACCATTGGATTATGGCTTTATATCCACTTAATAAAAATTTATATTTTTAATAAGGGATTAAATTAAATTTATTTTTGTTTATTTTATTTAATGCATTTCCATCTAAAAATTATAATATTCAAATGTTATACACCATTTTTATCTCTTTCTACCTTATTTGTGACCACATGATCATATATAATAAACCAAAATATGTCCATTTTCATTTAATTTATAACGACTTATTGTCTAAGAGATCAAGGTGTTATGAATTTTATTGTATGTTTATTTTCTTTTCATCTCCATAGAAAACTAGATCCATCATGGTATCTCTATGGTATAACATGTTGAATCCATAATACATATAATCAATTGAATAAATAAGTAATATCATACTCCATCTCATGTAGGATAATCCATTGAGGATAGGTTATTATACATCGAACAAAAAAAAGTGTTGGTTATTTTGTTATTCTTATTTTTGATTTGTTATTATGTGTTTGGTTACAAGTCGTTTCCTTAGCTTCCATTTTAAACCTTTCTCTACACTAGGGAATAATCCTGATGTTGATTTCAAATTTAATTTTAACAACGATTGAAAAGTTTATTTGATTCCTCAAAAGTTGTGAATATCAAACACTAATTGGGTCTTAGCATGTTGCAATCCTAATTTGGATTCTCAACCTATTTAGGTTTTAAAAATGATATTTTCATGCTTATTAGTTATAATTGGGTTCTTAATCAATGATTAAGTCTATGTCAAGTTTATTTATTAACTCACAATTGTAATTAGCCTTCCATATTCTAATTATATCTTGGATGAGTTATTTTGTGTTAATTATGATAATCAAACTTCATTAACTGATTAGGTTTGTATCTTTTAGTTTTATAGCATGTAGTGTTCATTGAAGATAGTACCCTAACTATAACTAGCTTAGAGTTTTTAGTTTCCATAGTGATAATTAACATTCTATAAACAAATTAGGTCTTGTATATAATTCACTTGGAAATTCTTTGTTGATAATACTTTTATCATCGATTAGGTTGATGGATACATTATTTGGAGTGAACAATGGTAATTAGGGGTTTTTCTTATTAGCTCATGGAGAAAGGCCTGTAAAATGTGCAAAGGTGTGTAGGATTTAGACTTAACTATAATTATGTTTATATTTAAATTAAAATAATTTTGGTTCCTATTTGTACACCTCTTTCACTCAATCTAGAAGACTTGAAGAAAATGACAAATAAAGATGAAAAACCTGATGATGTGTCATTATAGCCAAGGGAGAGTTTGGCATCAAGAATGGGCCAAATAGAGAAAATGATTGAGAGGAACCGATAAAGGGTATGGTTATCTCCCTGCTTCATCTAGCTCTGTCTAAACCAATGTGAGAACACTTATGGAGTAGCTTACTCACATGGATAGATTTTATAAATCAACCTCAATGAGGATTATTGGTAAAAGGGAACATAAATGTGACCAAGGCACAACCAAAATAATTCAATTCACATGAGAAGGGTTGTCACATAAAATGAATAAATGCCCTAGATCACCTATAAGTTACTAAAGATAAATGGGTGTATGACTGCAATCTTCATTCTATAGAATTGTTAGCAACAGGGGTCAAATGGAAAATTATAGCACTATGTTTTAAAGTACAAAATGAAAACACATGTTATATAGGTAAGATTTTATGCATTTATAGGTAAAATAACACTTATAGTATGAAAAGGGTGTATTATTTATATGCCAAGATAGGTTAGGATAATTAGACAATTGTAAGAAATGGTGTGGTCTGATGGTGGTTTTCAAACAACATGGTATCTGGCAAAATTCATGACATTATTCTTTACAATGATTCAAAAAATACAAGATAGTGGGAACTACCAGAAGTAATTTGTAGTCATTGGTGCCATTGAAATGAAAATACTCAAATGATTCTGAAACCCTAGAAATATTCATTGAAACTAAAATCTCACATACTTTCCCATTAAATCCATAAACCTAGGGTGCCCTAACAAGTTATTCAAGAACATATTATAAAATAATGAATAAAGAATTTTATAATTTAGATATATGCTTAAAATTATAAACAATAGTAATCATGGAGCTATATATCTAGTCAATAATATATATGAAACCCATTGCTGCACTTCATCAAAAGGAAATATTAAGAACCACAAGTATTTTCCATTAACTTTGCAATAAAATATGACATACACCAATTTTTTAGAATGATACCATGGGTAAAATCATGATGAGTTTTCCCTCTTGACAAGGGAGACATAAACATGCTCTCAAAGATTTCTAATGGGTGTATGCCTGCAACCACCTTAGCAAGGGAGACAAAATCTACACACAGTAGTTGATCCCAATTTTTTTGTAAAACCTAGACTTAGAGAAAATCAACAACCTTGATAATAAAATATAATCCATCTATTTATACATTATACACCTTATTCAAATCTAGGAATGTGGGCTACAATTTGTAAAATTTAGAATTAGCCCTCCAATATATTCCAAGATGCTCCCAACTATAAAATATTCCTTGTCATGCCTAAAATCTTCATCCATTTATAAGAAAAATCATTGATTTATCTACCTTTACAGAGAATGATGAATATTTATTGACTAAAGATTCCCTTTTACATGATATGGAAGGTGAAATTATTGTGGTGGAGGCAAACAAATTTTTTCCTCATGTGTAACTTTTTGAAGATGCCTTGGACTATTTGCTTCTAAAGGTGGAACCTCTTGGACAAATACCTTTCCTTTTATGCATGTGATGGAATAACCTACTCTTGTAATGATGGCACTGAGATGCACTAGCTATGGTAGAGGCAAAAAATAATCTATGGAATTTTTTTTTCTCTAGACCTTCTTATGTGCTTCAAATTCTTATATGTCCATGTAGGAACCATCAATTTCAACTCTTATGACAAATATTACCCCATATTGACATGTGACATGCCACATTATATTTGAGATCCATTAAAATTTCAATCTTTAACTATAACCATTGATCTCATTTTCTTGGATCAAATAAGCTCTATTGATCCTTTAAACTCAGGATCGAATGTTGGCCATTGACCTTGTTTAACTATGACTCACCTATAGGCCATGTGCTCTATAAGATGCACATGCCTTTATAAATGAGTATTCAATGTGAGTTGTCTACTTATGTGGCAATGGAATGTCACCCTATTCAATAACTCAAAACATGACCATTACCCTTATGGTATGTGTCAACATGTCATTGGGTCTAGATATTTAAATAGTCCACCTAAGACTAGCACTACCAGATCCTTGTCTACATGATGATTGTGAGCATGCCACTTGCAAGCTCCATGGGCTCTCAACGTACCTTCAACATTATCTTTTATTATGATTTTTTGGATATCTATTAATACCCCCTAGATTATGCCACTTGGATAATCCATGGGATTTATACATGTTGCATTGTCATTCACTATCAAGCTACTACACTTTTTCCACATTACAACTTCTTATTTATCCTAATCTCTTTGAAAAGTCCATCTTTACCTCACATCATCAGATCAAGATCTAAGAGGTCAAGCTCCATTGGATATCTAGAAATATTTCTGGTGATTTTGACGCTTGTCACTGCCATGTTCATCCTAAATTTATTGAAAAGTCCACATCAATCTCATACCATTATATCTTCCTTTAGATGAGTGAACACACTCCCTCAGATGTGGAATACCATTGGATATTATCAGTACTTGGCCCCAAGGTCATGCCACTTAATAGTCTCATATGCCTTTTACACTCTCTACTATATCAATTTTATTGGTGTAACATGCTTTCACCACGTGGTGATCTCAAATTTTATCATAGCTTCATTGAAAAATATTGACTCACTATGTTCCATTGATTGTAACATGTACGTCTCAATGTGCTTCATTTATCTTTTAACTGGTTCTCAAGATTTAATTTGTGGCATGTAGTTATGCCACTTATGATTTCTACGTTCACCTTGAGCTTCATTTAAATCTTGACCTTTTCTCACAATCAATCAAGATCTATATGCTTTATCATATACTATCAATCAATAGAATATTTTTTAACTTTTAATTATTCCCTATGAGCTTGACACTTATCACTTTTGTGCTTATTCTAGGTCCTTTTGACTTTTCATCCTTGATCACACACTATGAGATCCAATCTCCCTAGTTTAATGCATATCATTCGATTGTGATTTGTCAAGTCATATGTGATTGGTTCAAATTTAATGATGAAAATAATTAACTCATAGTTTGGGGAAATAAAATACTTAGTATAAAGTCTAGGTTTATGTTTTTATTGCATTAATAAATAATATGGGGTCTTTAGGATAAGACTTTGATCTAGGTTTATAACAAAGGGACCAAGCATTAGATAGACCATGATATGGGATATAAATGGGAATGAAATAAGAATTTTAGACTAAGTTTTGGTCATGTTAATAAACATGACCAAACCTTAGTATAAAATTTAAACTAAGGCCATGGCATATTGAAAGTGTTCTCATGTAAATTGCTCCCACCAAGTTGATTTTAAATCAAAGAACCTAAGATAGGGAAATTGGAAAAAGGGTCTTAAGGTGCTCATACATGAATTCAACTTGGATTTTGATAGACCAAGGGATTGTAAAGACCAGATTAACATGACACTTGACCTCTGATGAACACTTGAAAATAAGAAGTGGGTCAAATAAATTAGACATCTATGTTTAATAAGGGCTCAATTGCTTTAGTAAAATTTTGGGTACTAATACTAGCTCTTTCCTAGGGATGTATACCCCTTGTGGGTGTCCAAAGAACCCTAAAATGTAAGATTAAGTGCAAATCCATTCAATCACAAACTCAACACTTAGAGAAATTATATTAATAGAGACCCAAGAAAGCTAAAAAAAGTAGGGTAGACTGACAAAAATAGATGAGAAGGATCTAAAAATAAACACATGAGAAAAACTTGAAATGAAACTCTGTAAGAAAGGCCCAAAGTTAAGGGTAGATAAATTAATAGAATAATAAGACTATACACTATACAATTATGCACATAGTTGTGGACTCAATTAAAGAACTATTTTGGATTCCTAGCATTAATTGGCAGCTCTAGTATTTTACCATCTAGGTCTCTCAAGAAGAAAGTGTGTTCCACAATCTAACATCCAATGGAATAAGGAACCATCCATAAGGAATCAAATTTTCCATGTTTTCCTTTCTCTTCATGCATGTTGTCCCAAAGTAGAACCGGATCACCTACTTGGAAGGTTCTTGGAGTGACCTTCTTATCAAATATCTTCTTTAACTTTTCCTTAAAATTGAGGTGTCTTTCATGTTCTTGTCTTCTAATTTCATCAAGCTAAATAATATGGTTTATTATGCTTTCAAGGTGGTTTATTTACTCATCATATTTTAGTTTTTGCGTGAGCTGATAGCTTGGAAACTAAAAATTCATAGGAAAATCTACTTGAGCTCCATAGACAAGCTCAAAAGGGATTTTTCCTATAGCTCTCTTAGGTGTGATCATGTCATCCTAAAAATTAAACTTTTACCATTCACCCCACTCATTCTTATTTTCTTCCAATTTTTATCTAATGATTTTGAGAAAGTTCTTGTTATTGGATTCTACTTTCTCATTTCCCTCAGGGTTATAATTAGAAGTATAGGTCAATTAAATCTTGTACTTTTGCACAGTGCCCCTAAAGGTTTTGCTTTGAAACTCATGGCATTATCAGAAATAACTTTGACAGGCACATGAAGTCTACAAATAATTTGATTTATTAAAAAATACATAACCACCTGGTGTGTAGCCTTCTTTGAATTGACCACCTCAACCCATTTTGTGAAGTAGTAAGTTACAACTAGTATCCATCTATTTCCATAACTTAATAAATCAATAATTTTTTCAATGAAATCCATTCCCCATTGTCTAAATGGGCATTCAATCATCATAGGATACAATGAAAGAAAACCAAAAGCTTTCATCCTCCCAACAAAGCATTGACACTTCTTGCAATTTCTAACTTTCTAAGCAACATAGTAGAATAGTGAAGGCCACCAATAACTAGATCTCTAAATTTTATGAATTGTAACTTTAGGTGAAAACTGTCCACCACATACTCCACTATATAAGTTTTCAATAAAGTTAGTAGTTTGTTCTTCTAGCATGCATCTTAGGACAACCGCATCTAAATTCTTCCATGCAAGTCCATTTTTAGTCAAGAGGTACTTTTGGGAAAAAATCTTAAGAGTCCTCCATTGATTCTTATCCAATCCAAGGGGACAATTTAGTTTTTTTCAAGAAATAAACATTGTCTCTTTACCATGGAGACATGCTAAATTGACTAAAATAATCATCAACATTGAAAATAGAAGTATTTACCTCAATGGCTTACTAATTGGTCTCAGTCATGATCTTGGCTAGATCCATCCCTTTTACTGACTTGGTGGTCTAAATATCCATGTCATACTCTTTTAACTTGTCGACCCACCTACATATCTTTTTAATTAATTTAGTCTGAGTCAAGATGTACTTTACCATGGTATGCAGGACATAAGCAACAATATTTGAACTTAGAATATAAGGTCTAAATGCTTTAATAGACTTTAAGAGACCGAAGGCTTGCTTTTCCATGATGGTGTAATTTAGTTCAGCACCCTACATATCTTTGCTAAAGAATTCTATTGGCTACTTGTGAGTATCTTCATTATTTTGTAATAAGACAATAACAATAGTGTTATATGATGTAAAAAAGAAAATATGAAATGGCTTAGTGTAATCAGCACTGGCCAAAATAGGGGTAGACTTTAGAGCTCTTTTAATTTCATTGAATCATTGCACAGCCTTTTCCTCCCACTTTATGGATTGGTCCTTATTTAGCATGAAAGTAATATTTAGAGTGATCTCTACAAAGTTTGACACAAACATCCTTGTGAAATTAATTTTTCCAAAGAAGAACTAAATTCCCTTCTTGGACTGTAGGATGGGTACTTTATTACCGGCTTCTACCCTCTCAGGGTCAATCATGACAGCATCCTTGGACATAATATGCACCAACAACTTGGCCTTTCATACTCTGAAGTGGCATTTCTTTAGATTAAGAGAAATTTCAAACTCTTTTCATCTAATCAACACTTTTTCTAGATTCTCCAAATGTTCTCTAGTCTTGAAGTACATAGTAATATAATCATGATACACAAATATAAACTTGTTAATCTTACCTAAAAAATAACATCCAAAGCTTATTGATATGTTTAACCAACATTAATTAACCCAAAAGACATCATCATATATACATATGTGCCCCAAGGCATTTTAAATGTGGTCTTAGTCTCTGAGATTCCTTCACCACAACCTTGCTTTATCCCTAGATGGCATCTAAAATGGACAACATCTATGATCTTGTAACACTTTAGAATAGGTTGTCCATATTGGGTAGGAGATAATTATATTTTAAATAAGATTTATTCAAATTTATTAAATCTACACACAAGTAAATGTCACCATTTTTTTTTTCTTATAGGGACTAAATTTTCAACCCATGATGAATACTTGATGGGATGAATGATACCACCATCCCTTAGCTTCTTTAACACATCCCACATATTAGTGTCTAATATGGGGTTAATAGGTATTTGTTTCTTCTTGAAAGACTTGCTATCATAATTCAATGGGATGACATGTTGGAATAAGTCTTCCCTATATGCTTTCAACTCAGAATAACATAATGTTAAATAATCTTGGTACTTTCATAGAAGTTGCATGTAAGTTTGCTTCTCAGTTGTACTTAGGTGAGTACCTAGTCAAAACTTTCTTGGATTATGGTGAGAACCTAAATTACACTCAATCACAGCCTTTGAAATACATGATTCTCAAGTTTTGATTCTATCCGCTCCATCAAAAGATGCTTCCAAACTTACCAATCCTCTAGGGAGTGTGCTTGTCTTCAATTGGATAATGGCCTTCCCAAACAAGGTATATTTTCCATCACAAAACTAAACCATAGATTCCAATTCTATGTGCTAATCATGAAAATCATCTTCATAATTCAAAAACCTCTTAATTTTTTCATCATCATCAAACACCTGCCAATGATGAACATTGTCTAGGATTGAAGGCCTAACAAGAACCTCCACTTGATACTGACAATGAGGGCTTGTATTTACAATGTTAAATTGAGCCCCTAAATCTTCAAGTCTATCATCTTATTCATTAATATTTCTATCATGAAAACAAATTTTGAATGCATCAAAGAATTCAATAAAATCATAGACATCATTATGATATTGTTTCAACCTTTTATTTTTGGTGGCGTAAGCATTACAGACCTGATTTACCACTAGATCATAATCACCCTTGTCAATCAAGAATTTATTTTAATGTTCAAAAGTAATTCATAAACCAAGCAAGAGTTCCACATACTTAGAAGTATTATTAGTGCACTCACAATACAACTAATAATAAAACTTGAAATACTTACCATTGAGGACATAGAATACAACCCTTGCTCCATTTCTAATATTGGAGTGATACCTATTAAAATGCATCTTATAAAATGAACCTTCACTATCAAGTTCAATGTCAAGATAAATAGCTAATTCATTAGTGTCAACATTCCCAATGAAGTTTCCAAGACCAACGTCTGTATACAATACTTCATTTTGAGCATGTTTTGGATCTTCAATTACATGTAGCATCTTTGGATCTCTGTAAAATTTTACCATCCTACAATCCAATAGAATGGTGGAATAGGAAAGGTTTATTTGCACACTTCCACCCATGATAGCAACCCATTTATGTGATAGAAACATCCCTGACTTAGGTGGTCAATCCAAAACTATTGCATCCATATTCATATACTTACCTAGATGCACTACCAATAGTACTACTAATCCCTTGACTTGTCCAACAACTAGGAATTCTTGTGAGTCCATGGCATAACACTTAACAAAAGCTGATGTAATCTTAACTCTGAGCTCATTTAAGACACCTAGAGGCATTACGTTACAATAAGCACTAGAATTAAACATGCAATTGTAGATAATAATACCATTGATTAGTAGGGTTGTATAAAATGGGTGTATATTCAACTGACTCTCGACTAATGCATTCCCCAAATAGATATTTGGAGCAAGTTCAATAACCTCTTCAACTACTTCTTCACTTTTTAGGGTTGTTTAGGGTAAATAAATTTCATTTGTACCTAGCTTATTACCAAATTACAAGTATTCAAATGCCCTATTCCTATGTTCAGGTATTCTTAATAATTCAACAAGTGGCACAGTGATTTTCAATTGGCTCAACACTTGGGCCATATCACATACTATACTAAGGAAAAGGAGTATTTGATGGAAGGGTAACAATAGCTTTAGCTGGAATAAAATCACTTAAGGTTTGAGGTGGAGTAGGATGGGATAAATTTGTATGCTTAGTGGCAGCCTTCAAAGGTGGATTTTGTTTAGCATCATTCACACCCTTAGGAATATTAGATATCAAAGGTAGTTTATTTTTAGTGAGAGTGCCTCTAGGCTTCACAACTTAGGAAATGGGTACTATTTTGGGAAAATTTGGGACTGTTGTGGTTTTCATAGAACTTCCTTGCTTGCACCCCTTACACTTGGATTTTTAGGGGTAGTGGCTTGAAGAGTAGTAACTGGTTACCTACTTCTCAAGTAATATTCTTTCTCTTGGGTAATTGCTGCATTAGTTAGTAGATACTTGTATTTAACTAATGGAATTCCCCCATATTATTTTTTAATCATAATTGATCTTAAAAAATAAAAATCATGAATAGGTAACTCATATGCCTATGCCATATTAACTTCACAAGAAAATTCATAGGTTGGGACTCATACTTTTTGTGATGCACTCCAAAACTAATCAACAATAATGTGATGCACTCCAAAACTGATCAACAATAACAACACTCGTGAATTATGTGGAGGCAGATATCTTTCTTTAGGGACTTTGACAATTGAACATCGTAATATCATCAACAAATGACGTAGACTTAGGCTCATCTACATCTTCATCAATCACTTCAGCTATATCACATGAAGGATGTGGAAGGAAGCATGTGTTACACCAATCAATATCAATGACAAAACCTACTACATTAACTTTGACTTTTTAAAAATGAGGCACTTATTTCATAGCCACTATATTCTGATGTTTATTTATTACTTCATCATGTGTAGGCTTTGTTGAGGTCAACACACCCCCATTTCTGAAAATGGGCACCCTTGTGTCAAATTTTGTAAATTTAAACCTTAAAAATGAAAGTTCATTTAATCATAGTGTCATTAACATGTTTGCACATCATTTTCCTTAGGATATCATCCATGCATGGTATGGTTAACCCCTTTTGCATAATTTTTGTTTGCCCTTGTCTAAATTTACTAACATTGGATCTCTATATTTCAGATTATAGGTTTAAGGGAGTCACTTTGAATGGGCCATGTCTAGATTTTATTATTTTATCTCAATGGGGTCTTTTTACTAACCTTTATTTTGTCAAAAACTAAGTTGAATTCATCCTAAAACCCTTGGTCAACAAACCCTAGCCCAGGTCCTTCCATATGAAATTCAAATTTAGAGGGAACAAGTTATGTGGGAACACTTTATACATACTATGGAATTCATTTAATTTTTATACCAAGGCTTAGTTCTATTTTTCAACATGACCAAACCTTAGTCTAAAAATTATGTTCTTTGTCCCATTTATGTCCCAATCCCCTTCTTCCCTCCTTTACCTTAGCATGGTCTAATGTTATTATTTATTGGGTTATTTTATTATGTTAAATCTTAACTCAAGGATTTGTCCTACAAAATTAATTTGTATTAATTAATACAAATAAAACCTTACTTTAAAACCTTAGTCTAAGTTATATATATCATTGTGCCTGACTTAAACATCGTGTTTATCTATTGGATCAATGACCTGCACTTTATTGAGTGAAATAGATCAAATAGTGTGTATTAATTCAAGGTTTCAATAAAGCCCAAAACAAACATGATTATGACACAAATCATAACCACATTTTATAGAATAGTGATCAGCCAATGGTGGCTCACCCCTTAGATCAAGATTCAATGGTATGCATTGATTCATACCCAAAAGATCTAATGGTGCAGAGAGACATTAACTTTTTAAAATATTTTAGACAAAATAACGTGATGTTACATGGTGGAATTATGTTATCCCAAGAGAGACTAACAATACAAAGTTTAGAAAGTCCATGACATTGCTAAATGGCATGACCTTAGGGCTTAATGAAGATAGGAGCTAATCTTCCTTAAAATCCATAGATAATGATCTAATGGAGCATGTTTTCCCCCATAGGATCTAATGACTTGAAATCAAACTAGGAAACTAAACATAGGGCCCTTTTTATTGAGACATAAACCTAGGCTTAAACATTATGCCATGTTTCTTTTATTCATGAGGGCACTTTAATATGTTTATAACATAACTCAAGACTTTAGATTAAAAGGTTTTATTTACATGGAAATTTTAATCTAAGACTTTGAATTAGGCTTTACATGATCCCCAAGTCCTAACTTCAATATTTCCTATTATTTCTAGGAACCAATCTTGCTTAGACTAATGGACATATTTTTAGATGATCACGGTCTCCCCCCTTCCAATGTTGCTAAAACTATTTGCTTGTATTGAAAGATCAATGGAATCTCATTTAGGAATGAAAATACTTGTGGTTTTATGCTTCAAATGTTAAAATGGACATTTACAGGCCTTTGGTCTATAGAAAGTCAAATTAAATCCATGTTTAAAGCTCCTTGAAACCCTCATTCAAGAAACCATAGCATAGGTTCTTTTGGACTAAATTCAAAATTGGTGAGTACAATTCATGCAAGAACACTTTTAAAATTCCAGAGTTAATTCAATTTTTTGTAGTAAGGTTTAGTCATGTTTTTCAACACAACCAAACCTTAGTCTAAAAATTATATGCTTGGTCCCCTTTATGTTCTAAGTCCCCTGTTCCCTTTACATTAGCATGGTCTAACTTTATCATTGCAAGGTCCTTTTATCATGTTCCTAAGCTTAGTATGAATAATATAGGTCCTTTTAATATAACTTAGACTAAAATCTTAATCCCAAAGTCTCATTTGTGTCTATTAACATAAAGAAGAACTTAGTATTAATATTTTATCTTAAGTTTCATATACCTCCAAGTCATAAATTAAACATTATGTTTATTTATAGGATCAACAACCCACATTTACTTAGGTGAACATAATTAGATGGTGTGATATGGGCCTAATAAGTCTAAGATTTTGATCTATGGGACCAATCTCGATCGATTCCATGGATAAAGATCGATGATTTACATTCACTCAGATGGACAAGATCCAATGACGTGAGATTAATATTAAGACTAAAAGGGCCCCTTTTATTAAATAGACATAGCATAAGACTTTACCCTAAGGTTTCAATTATATTTATTAATATAATAAATCTTTAGGATAAAACCTTATGTCATGAATTTTATTTGAGGAGTTCTATTGTTAAGAAAATAAACTTAGAGATCTTACCCTAATGTTCTAGCATATTTAATAATATGATAACATATTAGGTTATAAAACCTTATGTTAAGTCCTTTTATTATTAGTCATGGGGTCCCATTTTTATTATGCTCTAAGCTTAGATTAAATATTCTAGCTTGGGGCTTATTTCATGTTTTTTGAAACAAAATAAAACCATAGTCTAAATTTTATAACCTATGTTATTTATTTGTCCTGACCCTTATTTAAACATTGTGCATCTTTACTAGATCAACAATCCATGTTTACTTGTACATATATGATCAAATGGAGCATAGCTATTCAAAGTTTCAACGATGCTTTCGAAATGATGAGGAGGTGATAAGTGTCACAGTTGTGGCCAATGGAAAAAAAATAACCAATGGTGGTCCATCCCATAGATCATAATTGAATGACCTACATTCACTTGAACAAGGAGATTGAATGGTGTAAAACAAGGGTAGACTTTTCAATGAAGCTCCTAGTTAACATGAGACTACCATATGGAAAAAATGTATTAACTAGCAAGACTAATAAGGTTAGAAACATATAAGGCCCTTTGGAATTCCAAATGACACAACCTCAGAGATAAATACATATAGTGACCAATGACGTTTAACTCGAGGGATCAAGATCAACGGCCAGCATTGATCTATGCAAGGATATTTGATGGTGCAAAATAAAAGTGGATTTTTGAAAGGAAAACAATCAATTTTTGAAACTTAATGAATAAATTTATATGATTATTCCATGATGGTACCACATAAGAAAAACATGACAAATCTAAAGATATCATGGGTCTAGAAAAGAAAAGGTATAAATGCATGATCTAGATAGAAATCTAAGGCATAAAGCTCACTTAAGTGGAAATAGAAATTGATATTAAAGTTAAATAAAATCCCTAACATATATAAAATACCCAATTTGTTCCTAAATTAATCACATTCAATTCTAATAGATTAAATCATCATCTAAGAAAAGGCAATTGAATCTAGAATCAGACTATAGATCACTAGGGGGAAATTTATCAAAGTCACAGTCATGGTGGCCTAAAGACATAGAGAAGATGTGGAACTCTATATAACTTTAGACATAAAGAGGAAGATCTTAAATGACACATATTTTAATGCAATGGCTCTAAACATAGGGGATAACAATTAGTCCCAACTATTCTCGATAATCGAAGAGTAAGCAACCATTTCTAGAGATGAGGAGAAGAAAAGGAGATATTATGACATTATGGACATCTAGATGATTGGTATTCATTTCATTTTAGCTAAACCAAAGGTAATGCATTGCATTGATGTTATATCTCCCATATTTAAAGACTACAAAATTGATAAAGGCATGATATTTAATGAATGTAGCTTTAGGAAAGTTGCATATATTTCTCCTTTGGATTTTGAGAATTGCTATAAAATTCATAAACCCAAAATAGACATGACCACCATAAATAATTGGGCTAATGAAAATGACTTAAGTACCATCCTTACCCCATGGCTATATTTTGGGAATCAAGTATTCTCAGACTTCAGTGGTAGTATCCCAATCAACCAAATTAGGCCCATAATTAGGATGATCATGGGATTAATGAATAGATTATGTGTAAACGTCTCCACCACATATGTAGAAAAACTATGGGTCCCCCTAGTCTATTTTATGGTTGAGATATAACTCACTCCTCCTCTTGGGGAGGTTATTAGCACCTGTCTGAACAAATAGTTCTCTGGAATAAAGAAGAAGACCAAGAGTTACTTTTATATGATGTCATACTTGCTATACACCCTAATTTACACCACCAAGATTCCCAAAATCAAATAATGGTCACCTAAGGAAACCCAAATAGTCACCCAATATTATTCCAAATTACACATTTTCAAGTACAAAGATCACATACAATTCATATGTGATTGTATCTATCCATCTTTAGTAGAGGCCATTATAGGAATATTGATGATGAGGGTCAATCCTATAATAAATAAGACTATTTAATCCATAGGAGATATATAACTATATCTATATTGCACTATAATCAATATTGAGGTAATACTATGCACCCTACTTAGAATACCAATTCATGTTCCTAGTAAACTAGTTGAACAAGAGGTAACATACTAGAATGCAATGGCATAGATCGTATTTGTAGGAAAAAGAGGAAATGAATGCTCCACACCTTGACCATCACCATTGGCAAGACTAAATTTTATCAATGGGACAATATTGAGGTTGCCTGTAAACATAGGGCCTCTTTTAGATTGTAGCATGATGAACTAAGGTAGCAGGATATCGAAGGAAGAGTTGTGAGGCACTTGAAGGAAAAGTGAATAAATATGACCTATGAGCACTAGCTTGGACCTTATGTCCCAATCTACACCAATATTCTTCATTCACTAAAGTTTTAGCAAGATTGAAGAAACACAACATCAAGCTAGAAGGTAGATTACTAAGGGAACATAAGCTAAGTGATGACATATGGTAGCTAGGTCCAAGATAATAACATTTGCTAAGAGTTACATCTTATATACCTCTTTAAATATGTCAATAAATATAGGAGATAATACCTAAAGATATTGTATCTTCTTTAGCCTAGGCAGTAGAACCAGAATCATAGACTAAAGAAATTGATGTAATAACATTGGACCTTGAGGAGATAGTGGAGGATGATCTAAGGATACTACCCAGTTCCTATGAATCTAATTTCTAATAATCTCAAACTAATGACACAAGAGAAGACAAGGGGAATTAAGTAGCTTTGGACTTGGTCCCTATTGCAACCCAACCTAAAATAAAACCTGAGCTAGCCTTGGTCCCATTAAGTGTCAAGAAGCCAAGTTGACCTTAACTCATCATTTGAGTGATGTCAACATTTTTAGTGAGGATAATCCAATTCATGGCCCAACCATTATTGAATGGTTTTTATATGGAAAATTTCAGAAATTTCTTACTCTTCACCATCCTTGAGCAATAACAAAGACCATAAATATAATTGTGCATGATGATTTTAAGCCATCGATTGTGGTTTTGAAAAATAAATAAGAACAAAAAGTGATGGATCCAAGAGAGCCAAGTGGAACATATATTAAAACCCCTGCTCCTCAAGTGACAAAGTCATCAGTTGGCATTAGGTTTGACCCAACAATAGTTAGATTTCAAAGAGTCACTAACATGAAAGCCTTGGTTGGAAGAGAATAATTCACTTTTTATAAAGTGGAACCATTTTTTGGCTTTAATTTTATAAAAGCGAAGATACTAGGTCAAAACCCCATCTTTATGGAAAATGTGCTTGAATTGGATCAATCACAATCATCTTAGTTACAGGATGCCATCAAAGGCTTGCAACAATAGAGGGAGAATTTGCAAGATTAAAAGGAGAATTTGAAAAGGAAAGATGTTTTGTCAGTTCCTGATGCTAGGATACACTTGTTTGAAGCATTTTTGTATTATATGTTTGACTCCCTAAATTTAACAAAGGAGAGACAAAATTAATTGGGATTGTAGGATACAATTGCCAAAGGCTTAGTCACTTAATGGCAAAATTCAAAGGACAAAATAAATGAACTGGTCAACATCTTAGTATATGATCAAATCCCTAGTTTCAAGTCCATAAATTTATCTCACTTGAACACATCCATGGGATTTATTGTAGATAAGATCAATGGTTTGAGTACATGGTCCAAGAGCTTGGAAAGACTCCTTGGAGGTGACAAGGTGCTACTAGATAGGATATAATAATTCCTTGGGACCATGATTTATAAAACAAAAACACTCAACCCCATGGGCTTCATAAAAGATTAGGAATTCAAGTAGAGGACCACCTTGGTCATGCAATAAGTAAGGATCAAAATCCAAGGAAAATCTAGGATAGACAATAACAGGGTCATATATATGATCCTAACAGTAGAAGAAAACATTGCTAATGTAAGGAGCATTAAGGAGGCCTTAGGAAGAAATGATAGGGACTTTAGATACCTCAATAATTAGGAAGATGATCTCTTCATGGAACTTTTTGTTAATCTAAAGCTAACTAATTAACAAAATGAGGGCGTAATTAAGATTCTTCAGAAGAAACATGAGATTTCATTAGCACAAGGATCCCAAGGAAAATTTAGTTAAGGATATTATTTTTGGTAGAAGATTTATAATATGGTGAAAAATAGAATATTATTATTGTAAAGGCACATGCAACTTATAATCACATTGCCTATAATTATAGGTCACTCTACTTGCGAAAGTTTAATGTATTCTAGAACTTTTGTCAAAAGGATAATTGTCCTTACACTTGTAATTTTCTAATTGGATATGACTGATCAACATACTTCCTTGAATTCTATAAAAGGACTATTTTCAATTCTGAAGGATAAGGGTGTTTTTGAGCCAAAATTTTTTGTAAAATTTTAGTAATTAATGCAAGTAGGGAATTTTTCAAAGATTGGCCATATTCTTTTATGTCATTTTTTATTATGGTTTCTCTCTCACTTGTTTGTTCTCATTTTCAAATTCGAACGGTTCTTGTGAAATCTTGGTGTGCATATTTTAATTTTAGAGTTTTTCACTTGTTCCAATGCTAGGTTGACCAAAAATTCTGAATATCATTTCATTTCATTTACTCTTATTGCATTTGGGCTAATGTTGTTTGTTTTCAAGATAAATCTTTAAAGTGAACTTAGTTCTTATTTGTAATTTTCTCATTTCTTATATGTTTGCCTAATGTGTAGTAATATTTGAGCTTATGTTATTTAATATTATACATTGGTTAATTTCATGCTTGGAGGACATTTTAACTTTGTCATGATGTTTGGGATGAAGATCAACAACATCTCTTTTTTGACTTACCCTTCCCTTTGCTACTTTTTTAACTAGATCACTCTAGCTTAATTACCATTGTAAATATTCATCTTAGATTGGTATTTAAATTATATTTGATTATAATTCACTAATATTATATAAAATTGCTTCATTTTTGCAAAAATATAAGTCAAGGTGGTTCCCAACCACCAAAATTTATAAATATTATGAAATAGTCTACTTGTTTTTACTCTATTCCATCAATAGATAACATGATTATCACAACCTACAACTCATACATTGAATTATCTAAATTCTAAAATGAGAAGCATTCTTTAAACACTTTGACAACCTATATACATATTAAGACATCAATATACCTCTTCCCTCTATCATTGTCTTGGTTATGGAAGGCATGCTTCCTTTGTGCTTGTTTTAGATTTGAAGCCCTCTCATGACTTTAGACACATGAAGGACCCATTTCTCAACCCTGGTAAGCTTGTGTGACATTTATTTGATAGTGGAGGCTAGTTTTTTAATGATCTCCTCAAGATTATCACTCTTAGTGGACTATGTTCTTTTAGGATTGACCAACTTCACATCAACCCGCTTATTCATGGGATATCCCACAACCTTTATGTTGTTCTCAATTTGTATGTCCATATTGAATGCTAACCATACATTTGTGGGACCCTTTTCCCACAATTAATACACAACCTTTTTATCAAAGGCATCACAATATTTTATCAAACATGTTGTATCACTAGGACTTATGCTCTTGGGTAGTCTTAATATAGTTTTGTTGAATCATGTGTTGAAATCATACATGCACTCATTGGGGTTCTTCTTGATATTTTAAAGCTCATCTAAAAGGAACCTTGGATCAACTATTTCACCATACCTAATTATGAAAATATTATTCATTTCTTTCCTTGAATCAATGCATCCATGGGGAAGAGAATTTAACCAATATCATGCATCTTCTTACAACATACACAAATAGTTTAATGCACACATCCTCATGCTCAACCTCATAGTCCTCAATGATGTTGTGAAAAAACCTTAGGTGCTTATCACCACTTACCATATTATTCCATTGAAATTTTGGAAGGCATTTCCTTACTTCATTTGGGACCTCATTAACATAACTTTCCATGTCATCAAAATTTATTAGCCTAAATTTGGAAATGTAGAATGTAGGGAATTCATTCTCATATGGGCCCCTATGCCTCATGATTGGTTCAATTTGAGGTTCAATATCAATTGGAAAAGATATGTGAGGGGGTGAATGAGTGGGACTTATAAGATCAAGCTTAGGAGGGGATTCAACTGGTTGAGAAGGAGCTAGGTAGGAAGCAAGACTATGAGTTTTAGAATGAATAAAAGAGATATGAATTTCCTTAGTAATGGGAATTTAAAAAAAAAAATTCAAGACTATCAGAACCTTGGTAATCAATACACTACTGAGCATCTCAACATTTCCCTTCAACAAGCCTCCAAACTTGTCTCGCTCTTCTTTGGTAAATACTTAGGGTTGAGACTAGTTGCTTGGATGGGTCACCTTTGAAGGATTATCTCAATCCTTCCAACTTTGTAAATAATAAAATACTCAAAGATGAAAGTTATAACATATATTCAAACTAGGAACTGATTTTTTTTAAACCAAATGATAAAATTGAAGTTGCCACTAAAACTAAAATTCTAGATTATAACAGTTAACAAACTGATTGTGATACATGCTAGAAACATACTTGATGAATTTAAGGATGACATAAAAGGAAAATACAATAAATTTTTTAGAATTATGTCCAAAAGGGGACAAAACATCTTTCAACATGTAATTTTAATAACACTTTGCACTAAACTCAGCAAAAGTCAAATTGTCAAACATTTCAATTCTTGGCACGTCTCTAGTGGAGTGATATGATGTGTATGGACAATATATCTCAAACTTAGAAAATAATAGTAAAAAAAATCATAACATGAGATAATTATAGTTATATTCAAGATTCCTATAGCAAGTTCAAGTGGCCATATCTTTAATTTAATCCTTGGCAATGATGCCAACATGATGTTGACATTGACAAACCAAAGATATTTAGATCAGTACAATAGGTAAATAAATTTTAAAAATGACAATAGATCTTTGAATGAGTCCTTAACATCACAATTTCCATGGGTATCTTTTTCTTCCCCAACAATGATGCCAGTAAGGTGTTAGTTCCCAATTGTATACCTCTTTTACTCATCCTTGCACACTTGAAGAAAATGGCAAACAAAGATGAAAAACTTGATGATATGTCATTATAGTTGGGGAGGGTTTGGTATCAAGAATGGGAAAAATTAAGAAAATGGTTGAGATGTACTAACAAATGATATGGTCATCTCCCTGCTACTTCTGGATCTGTCAAATCTAAGGTGAGAGGACCTATGGGGTAGCTTGCTCACATGGAGAGATTCTACAATTCAACCTCTATGGGGATTATTATTTCAATGGAACACAAATGTGACTAGGGCACAGCCAAACTCATTCAATCCACCTAGGAAGGGTTGTCACAAAAAATGAAAAAAATTCCTAGATCGCATAGAAGCTACTAAAGACATATGAGTATATGATTACAATCTTCATTCTATAAAATTTATAACAATTGGGGTTAAATGGAAAATTGCAACACTATGCTTTAAAGAAAAAAATGTAAACACATGTTATCTTGGAAATATTTTATGCATTTATAGGGCAAATAACACTTATAGTATGCAAAGAGTGTATTATTTGTAGGGCAGGATAGGGTGTGGTGTACTAGTGGTTTTTGAACAACATGGTATCTTACAATATTCATGACATTATTCTTTATAAAGATGAAAAAAATGCAAGCTAGTAGGAACTACTAGGAGTAATTTATAGTCATTGGTGACATTGAAATGAAAATACCTAAATGATTCGAAAACCATATAAACATACACTGAAACTAGAATATCACATAATCTTTTAGATTGAATCCATAAACCTAGGGTGTTGTAACAAGTTATTCAATAACATATTATAAAACACTGTAGAAAGGGTTTTATAATTCAAATTTATGCTTAAAATGACAACCAGTAGTAAGCATGAAGCTAAATATCTAGTTAACAATATTTGAAAAACACATTTTTGTACTTCATCAAAAGGAAATAGTAAGAACCACAAGTATTTTCCATTAACTTTCCAAGAAAATTTTACATACATTAATTTTTTAGAATGCTACTATGGGGACAAGCATGGTAAGTTTGATCTTTTGACAATGGAGACATAAACTTGCTCTGAAAGGTTGATAATGGCTATACACTTATAACCACCTTACCAAGGGAGACAATAACTAAACACAACAGTTGATCCCAAAAAATTTGTATAACTTAGACTTAGAGAAAATGAATAACCAATAATAACAACCTTGACAATAGAGGAGAAGCCCTCTATTTATACATTTTGCACCCTATTCAAATATGGGACTATGGGTTGTAATTTTCAAAATTGCAAAGCAACCCTTTAAAATATGCTAATATGTTCTCATCTTGAAAATATTCCTTGTCACACTTGAAATCTTCATACAATTGCAATAAAAATCATTGTTCTAACTGCCTTTACAAATAATGATGAAGATTTGCATCAAACCTTTTGATTTATTGAATAGAGATGACATTTTACATGATCTAAAAGGTGAAATTATTGTGGTGGAGGCTAAACAAAGTTTATCCTCATGTTTAACTATCTGAAGATGGCCTTCACCATTTACTTGCTTAGTTGGAACCTCCTGGACAACTACCTTTCCACTTATGAACACCCTGGAACAACCTTCTCTTGAAATTATGGCATTGAGATGCCCTATCTATGGTAGAGGAAAAAATATCGATGGCCAAAAATATTCTTTGGAATGGCCCACATACCTTCTTCTATGCTTTGAATTCTTTCCCATCCATATAGGAGCAATCAATTTCAACTCTTAAGACAAATATTACCACATATTATCATGCAACATGCCATATTGGATTTAAGATCCATAGAAATGTCCACCTTCAACTAGCACCATTTATCTCATTTAATTAGATAAAATGAGATCCAATGATCCTTTAAACTTAGGATTGAATGTTGTCCATTAAATTTGTTTAACTATGACTCACCTATAGGCCACATGCTTTATAAGTTGCATATGCCTTTACAAAGGAATATTCAATGTGAGATATCTACCTATGTGGCAATGCCATGTCACCCTATTCATTAACTTGAAATGTGACCATTTCCCTTATGACACATGTCAACATGTCATTGAGTCTAGATCTTTAAACAATCCACCTAAGATTAGCACTACTAGATCCTTATTTGCATGATGAATGGAAGCATGCCATTTTGAAACTCCATGGGATCTCAACATCCCATCAATATTAGATTTTATTGTGAGCCATTAGATTTTTATTTATAACCCTGAGATCATCCACTTAGATAATCCATGGGCTTTTTGCATTCTTCATAGTCATTCATTTTCGGCATAATGCCCTTTTGCCATATGGTGGCTTTTCATTTGGCTTGAGCTCCTTGAAAATTCCATCTTTACCTCACATTGTCAGATCAAGATCTAAGAGGTTAAATTCTATCAGATCTATTACAATATTTCATATGATTATGACACTTATCACCACTGTATTCATCCCAATTTTGTTGAAAATTCCACATTGATCTTATACCGTCAGATCTTGCTTTGGGTGAGTGAACATACTCCATCGAATCATTATTCGAGGGTTATAATTACATTAGTTGATATCCATACTTGTCCCTAATATTGTGACACTTAGCAGTACCAAAAGCCTTCCTCAATCTATAATCTATCAACTCTACTAGGCTAATGCTCATTCACCATGTGGTGATCTTATATTTGCTCATAGATTCATTGAAAAGTCTTGACTCACTATGTTGCATCGATCAAAACATGTATTTCTCAATGCGCTTTATTGATCTCTTGACTGGTCATTAAGATTTAATTTTTGGCACATAGTTGTGCCACTTATCATTTTTTCATTTAGCCTGAGCTTCGTTGAAATCTTGACCTATTTCTCACCATCGATTAAGATCTATAAATTTTCTCATATACCATTGATTGATGAGAATATGTTAAAACTTTTAATCATGGCCCATGAGCTCAACACTTGTCACTTATGTACTTATCCTAGGTCCCTTTAAATTTTTATCCTTGATCATGTACCATTAAATCAACTCTCTTGAATTCAACGTGCACTATTCAATTTTTATCTATCAAGTTAGATGTGATTGGTTCAAAGTTAACAATGAAAATAATTAAGTCAAATTTTGAGGAAATAAAAGACTTAGTATGAGGTCCTAGCTTACATTTTTGTTGAATTAATAATTATGATTTAGTCTTTAGGATAGGACTTTGATTTAGGTTTATAAAAAAGGGACCAAGAATTAGCTAGACCATGATACGGGATATAGAAAAGGACCAAATAAGAATTTTAGACTAAGGTTTGGTCATGTTAGTAAACATGACCAAACCTTAGTATAAAATTTAAATTAAGTTCATGTCATATTTAAAGCATTCTCATGTAAATTTATCACACCAATTTGAATTTAAATTAAAGGGCCTAAGATAGGAAAATTAAAAGAAGGCTCATACGGTGATCAAACTTGAATTCAACTTGGCTTTTGACACACCAAAGGCTAGTAAAGACCAAATTAATAGGACACTTGACTTGTGATGAACACTTGAAAATAGGAAGTGGAATAAACAAATTAGGCATCTATGATTAACACAGGGTCAATTGCTTCAGTGAAATTTTGGGCACTAAAAAACAATATGAAAGGAAATGATAGAATCCTAACTAGGTCAGTTGTATTTCAAATAATAACTATTCTTTGGTGTGTAGATCATAAAATCTTGATTAGATCATGTAATGGAGTAAGTAAAAAATTTAGTGTAAAGTAGAGTAAAAGAATCGACCATGTCAATAAATAATTTAGTGAATGAACATAGTGACATTTAGGGGGTGTAGGACCAATTACATCTATGATGTTATTTTTAAATGTTTTAGCACCAACAAAAACCTGTATAAGTCTATAAGCCCAAAGTTCATTTTAATCTATTCTTGTATGTTTTGAAAGACCCAATTAGGTAATACTAAATGATTAAAATGATATTTTGACTATTTGATCCTTTTCTAAGCTATATTTTTCTACGTTGGTAATTTTAAATGCCATGGTATGTGAAGAACCAGTTAGGGAAAATGTTGGGTCATTCCACTCCCCCATATATGAGAAAATGGAGAATTATTTAGGGGATTATTTTTCTATATATTTTTACTTTTTAGAATTGGTGATGTATTTTTTTTATCTTTTATTGATATCATTGAAGTGTTATGTTTCAAAAAATTGTATTTAAAACATGATATTAAATATTTACATTATGTTTCTTGATTTTATTCATGATGAATAAAGGGAATAAATTTATGTGTTGAGTTATTTATTTTATCTATGATTTGGTTCTCATGTGTGGATGTATTTACCAAAACTAAGAATATTAGATGAAAATGATGTCCTTAATTATAACCCTAGTCTACATGTGTACCAATTGTTATCATAGCTATGGTTTTCTTACTAGGAAAATGTCCATAGAGAAGACTCAAGTAGTGTTTATTTTCAATCTATGGAAGATAATTTTGCATCATGAGAGAGATGTCACATCAAGTAAATGTTGTTCATATAGGTGAAACACTGATAATACCATGTGTTAAATATTTATTTGAGATGATGAGAGGTATGTAGGCTAGGTTAGATGCAATGTAATTATATAAAAAAAATTGTCTCATAGTGGAGACATGAGAAATGATGAAAGTCAAGGAGATAAAAATATTGCATTAGAATATATGAAAAATAAATTTAAGATGATATTTATGAGATTAATGGAAATTCTTGATGATAGGATTAATTTAGATAAACCCTTCTATAATGTTAGTTTGAATGTAAAAAAATCATGGGTTGGATAGGTAAAATGGAAACATATTTTGACTATGATTCAATGGAGGGAAAAAAATGTAAAAAATGTGTGCATAAAGTTGAAGAGTCAAAACTCTTTATCATGGGATCATGTGAAAGCTAAGACACAAAGTAAAAACAATGAGAAAATAATATCATGGAATATAATGCGAATGAAGCTGAAGGTTGATTATTTACCCTCAGACTATTAGTTGGGCATATTTATAAAAAAATAAATTAAGATAAAACAAGATGACTATCAAATACTAAAGTGAGGAATTTAAGAAACTCATGATAAGAGATAAACATGTTGAGGAAGATATAAATAAAATTATAAGGTATGAGAACTGACTATGTTTCTCCATATAAAATGAAATTATTTTTTAAAAATTTAGAACCATAGAGGAAGCCTATCAATGGTCATTTAAGGTAGAAGATAAGTTAATGATAAATAAACAAGTGAAATCTATAGGTAGAGGAATTATTCAAAAGGATAAGGAAAAAAAAAATTGAAAGAGGCAGAGAAATAATGGTATAGAGCCAAGCAATTCAAAAATTTAGAATTCAAGGACGAGAAGAGAGTATTCTTATAGAGGAAGATGATTATATGGATGTGGTAGATGAAATGGATTTTGTGTTAAATTCTATAGGTGAAATAATTATGTTGGTCATAAGTCAAAAGATTGTGTAGAGAACACTCAAAATAATAGTAAGAGTGTTTAAGTGATACCTCATATAACATTTGGATGTGAGGATATCATTGTGTCTCTAAATCATATGGAATAACATGAATAAGGAGAAGCTTTATTGATGAAAAGAGTGTTTTGAGAACTAGCCATGGATATGAATGAAATGGTAATGAGAATGATTCAGTTCCAACCTATTTTTAAATATGGAAAGTGTTGTACAGATGTGATTGACAATAATTTCTCATATAACATGGTTTCTTAATAAATAGTATAAAAAGTTGGTTAAATTATTGACACTACTATGAATTAGACATCACATGGTTTAATAGGTTATTTAGGTTTTTAATCTATGTGACTAAATATTAATTAGTGAGTGTCTGAAATAAATATGTGGAGAGGTTTTTAAAATAATGTAATTGAAGTTGTTAAAATAATTCACTTAGTGTTTTGACAGAGTTCCAGGGGATATGATGAGAGATAGTAGGAGACAAGTGTCAAAGATTTAGGGAGTAAATTAGGGAGAGATTTGAGTGACTTCAGATGAGGAATGCCTACCTATTTGCATGAGATTATTGTCTATAAATGTAACCAATATACTAATGAATAAACATGTTGAGTGGTTTAAAACATAGAGTATTATTGTGTATATGCACACCTGAGATTTGGCTCAACCCAAATATGGGTTAAGACTTACATCTGGCATCAAATCAGGTTTCATCAAAGGCATCTCTTATCATTATTTATCTTCCACTCATAGCTTATTATCAAATTGGCATAATGACTAAGTAGTTTAGACCACATACGAATGCCATTCTTTTATTCATTCAACATTATAACACTCTATAAATGGTTGAATAATGTAGACCATATTTAAAACTACTTGCCATGTGCCATACATCTATATCTCCTTCATTTATTATGATCTCTCTTTTTGTGGTAACTCACTCCTTTTTTGTCCACTATGTTCATGCTTAGATTTAGGTGTGCTTAGCCTAGTTTTATGTATGTTTTAATAATCACTTGTGATAGTCAAGTTTTTTATGACAAATTTTAGAAAAAATTCTAAAATCATAGTTGAATTCAAAGCATCCAATAATATATAGATCCACTATAAACATGCCATAATTTTGTCAGTCATTTTTGGACTTTGGGTTTTTTTTTAGATAAATCCATAATTTTTTATTAAACCCATTTAAACAATAAGTCACATTTCCATTTTTTTGATCTAGTATTTTGATACATTTAAAAAGTTTTAAGATGTATTGTTTTTCAATAACCTATCTAAGTTTAATCCCAATATGATTTTTCATTTGAGAGAAACACAAAAACAAAATAGGAGTTTATGAAAAAATTTACAGTAAAAATAAAAACAACCAAGACAAATTAGTTTATGTAGTGTAATCATAGGTTGTACCTAGATGTAACTCCACAATCATAGGTTTGATATATTTAAATCTCATATAAATATTAGATTTATTTGATTTATTCTCAATTTTTTAAATCCAAATATATATTCATTTGAGTTGTTTCTATTGATTGTAATTGCATTGATTTACATAAGGGATTGAAACACTTTTATTGGTAACTCCCCCACATTTCTTTGAATCATTTTGAGGATTTGTTTTTGATTTACATTGGTTCTTATACAATAATAATTATATAGTCCTTGAAAAATCTTAGAGTCGAGTTCCTCCATGGCTTATTGTAATTTCCATTGCAAAACCCTTTTTTTGTTGAATGGATCTAATCTCGACAAAATCAACTCACCCATGAGCTCATCTTAGTAGTGAAGTAAAAACCAGCCTTGAATTTTCCTCTCAAACATCATCCATCCAATAAGGATTGGTTAACACATACAATGGTTTCAAATGGATGAGTAATATTTATTTTTTAAAAATCAAGTTATGATTTTTTTTAAAAATATCCATAAATATGATCAAAGGAATTCTTAGGTGGATTGGTGATAATATTTTGTAAGAACTCTATGGAAAATATAGCTAATGAGGTGGAGCCCCATAAACTAGCCCCATAGTTAATATTTTTACCACAAATTTATTTAAAATTTAAAAACTAAAATAAATATTATGAAATTAAGGTTGGAGATGTTCATTAAGAAGTTATTTTTTAAAGATATTTTTTTCTGAAAATTTTATATAAGGGGGTGATTATATGTATATTGTCAAAAAATTGTCAAAGGAGATATAAGTTTTTTTTAACAAATATTATAAAAGGATAATGCTGAAAAAAAATTTGTAAAGGAGATTTAAGGGTAATTTTTAAACAAATTTTAAATGGTTCACCTTCATTTATAAATGGATGCATTATTGGTGTAAATAGACATTTAATAATTATTTCACATTGAGAGGGGATATTTATACAAGAGGATCATCAAATGATAATAGTAACCTAGGTGAATGAAAAGTGAGGAACAATGTTGTGCTTGCTCTAGAAAGATGATTTTATGATGTTTTCTCCTATATAACCACTTCGGGGTGGGAGATGTTAGGAATGAGTCCTCACATGGGTGCATAGATTGGTTAGGCTAATACTCCACATGTTTAGAAACTAATTAGTGAGTGTGTGAAATAAATATGTGGAGAAGTTTATTATATAATATAAATGAAGTTTTGAAAATAAATCTCTTAGTGTTTTGAGAGTGTTTTAGGGGATAGTGTGAGATATAGTAAGAGATAAGTGTGTGGGATATTCAAGTATTAGAATATGGAGAGATTTGAGTGATTCAAGATGAGGAAAATCTCCCTATTTATAGAATATTATTGCCTATAAATGTAAGCTTTCTGCTAGTGAATAAATATGTTAAATGATTTACCAAAAAAATCATTATTTTTCATATTCACACCTAAGCTTTGGCTCAACCCAAATATGGGGTAAAACATACAAACACATCCTACACCATATAAGGTTTATTGGATCCATAAAGTGCATCAAGTGTTAGTGAATGAGTATTGTGTGGTGAATTTTAAGATTAGTTAATAGAAGGATGAAGTTGTATGAGATATAATTCCCATGGGTTTGTTTCATGTGTTATTGGTAAGGCCATGGTAGTTTGATATGAGATTTGTGCATGAGGATGATCAAGCACATACATAATTACAAAGGATGGTAATAGATTCACATTGAATCCATTCAAGGATAAATAATATGAGGTGGATAGTATTTCTAATGCAATGTTGGTATCTAGTAAAGAATTTTTGAGGGTGAATAAAAAGGAATATTTTTTCTTATTAATTTCAAATATATACACCTTGTGAAATCCACTATGGTTAGTGTATGCATATATAAATATAAAACATGCTAAAATATTTTTTTGGTATTCTAACAAGTGATTTTTCAGATAGAATACAACTTTTAAGGAGTACTAGTCAACATATGGATTTAGTGTATGATGTATGTTTTCCTAAACAAGTGGACTATAGGCTGAATTTGATGGATAATGAGAACATCAAGAAGAAAATGCACATGCTATTGTGGAATGGTTTATTATGAAAAAATATAAGAAATTGTGTAATTCCATGTGTTAGAATTAAATAAAGGTGGAAAGTGGGTAAGGTGTAATAATTCATATACATTAAACAATATCACCATTAAATACATGTTTCCATTTCCAAGAATGGATGATTTAATGTATGGTTTAAGTGGATAAAGGTACTTCACTAAGATTTCACTTCACTTGTTAGATATTTTTGGTATTCAAGTGAAGTGATTTTTTTGGTATTCTAACAATGGGTATCATCAAATCCCCTTAAAATAAGGTGATGAGTGTAATATCGTAATTAATAAAAATCATAGGTTGAATGAATCGATGGTCATACCATTCAATTTGTCAAAAGATCCAACTATGCTCATGAATGAAGTGTTGAATCCTTATATAAGAAAGTTTTTTTGATACTATATTTGGATGAAATTTTGATTTTTAGTCATTTTTACAAACATTTCAAGCATTTGAAGTTGGTTTCAGATAATCTAAATTAAAATTAATTTCTCAATAGCTTGAAAAAGTTTATCTTTGTGCAAGAGGAATTGATGTATTTGGGATTTGTAATGTCAAAGGATGGGTTGAATGTGGATGCTGATAAGGTGAGGGAAATTTTTTATTGGCCTTCACCAAAGAGTATATTTGAATCAAGGACTTTCCATGTTTTGGAAATTTTATAGATAATTTTTATTAGAAACACTAGTTGTATATGTGTACCCATTGCAGAGACTATGAATTGAGATAAGAATAGGTTTTAGTGGACTAATTTAGTAGAGAGTAAATTTATATTTTTCAAATTAAAAATGATATAATGTCTAGTGTTACCCTTATGAAAAATTAGAAACATGTTTCAAGTTGATTTCAATTCAAGCATAACAACTATAGGATTGATCTTGATCAAGAGAGTAATCTCATTTCTTATTTTAGTGAGAATTTGATTGATGTTGAGATGAAGTATTCATTCTATGACCAAGAATTTTACGCAAGATTGAAACCTCTTAATAAATGGTAACATTACTTTTTTATGAAGGAGTTCATTTTGTACATGGATAATTGTCTATTAAAGTTCATAGATAGTGAAGGTATGATAAATCAATGACATGTAAAATATGTAGAATTTATTCAAAGCTATTTTTATATATTGAAACATCATAGTGGAAATTATAATAAGGTAGAGGATTCCTTGAATAGGTGGTCTCAATTAATGACTAAGATGAAGGTCAAGGTAAAAAAATTTGAATCCATGAAGGTGTTATTTGAGGAATTTTTAAATTTTTGAGATGCATGGAAATAATGTAAGCATTTAATGGATGAAAAAAAAATATATGATTAGAGTACATGATACAACATGTACTATTTTTAAAAATATGAAATTTATTTATACCTCAAGGATCAATGAGAGATAACCTATTGAAATAGAATCATAATATAGGTCTTTCTAGTCATTATGGATATGACAAGAGTTTGGAACAACTGAGTGAAAGATACTTTTGGTCAGGGATGTTATAAATGTGAATAATTTTTAAAAAATTTGCAAAGTTTAACAACATGATAAAGGAAAAAGTTAGAATGCTATTTTGTATTAGCCATTACCCATTCTAGAGAGACCATTGGATGCATTGAGCATGTATTTTTTTTGGTTTATCGAGAACAAAATTAGGTAATGATTCCAAATTTTTATTTTGGATATATTTTCAAATATTTGTCACTTTTTAGTGTGTAGGAAGACTAGTAATGCCATATATATTTTGAACTTGTTATTTCAATAAATTATTAGATTACATGGATTGCCTTTGGGTATTGTATTAGATAGAGATAAAATGTTTTTTTGTAAACTTTTGGTGGATGCTATAGAATAAATTGGTAACTATATTGAACTTAAGTTCAACATATAATATTTAGATGGTTGGATAGATGGAGGTGGTATTTTTGAATCTTGGTAATATTTTCAGATAAATGGTTTTGACAAGCTAAAATGGTGACATTTGATGTTTTCACAAGTAGAATTCACTTCTAATGATTCAATATACCAAAGTACAGGAATGATTCCTTTTTGAATAATTTATGGAAGTAGTCCTAGAGGAATTTATGAGCTATGGAATAAAGTTGAGAAAAGTAGGATAAGCGTAGAAGTTAAAGACCACTCAATTTAAATGTTCAAACCATAAATAAGAGAAATAATATAAAATATATATTCAATGTGAGCATTGATATTTATAGGGTACATAAGAATTTTATAGCTTATAAATGTGGTTGTGTAAATTAACCAACAAAGGGTTTAAATAACCTATGAAAATAACAACCTAATATATTAATAAAATGGTTGTTTATGATTACCATTTACCTTAAAAAAACATAATAGGGGTGTCTCCTAGTGAGATGCATGCACCAATTTATTTAACAAAAAAACAAATGAAATAAATACATTATCATATCATAAATGACCTAAGAAGTTGCCCCTTTATACAAAGGGTTATATAAGATGTAAAATTTGGAATAATGACTCTAAATTCAACAAAAAAACTAACATAATTATAACTAGTGTATTATACTTCATGGTACTGATCAAAATTAATGTCACTTCATATAATAACCCACCTTGTAAGCTATGTAATAAAGGCTTATGAATAAAATCAAGTCCTATTCATTCCTTGTGATCATCCATATTGTATTTTAATATAACATGATAAATGTATGCCTAACTACATCGACCTATATAAGGATTCACATAGAAACATGTCTAAGTGACCAACATGTACTATATATGGCACATATAATGGATGCCCAAAACTCACTAATGATATTTATTCAACACTATTAGTGGTAGTAACCCATGTCATATCATAATTTCAATAATGACCAATTGAAGATAAACTAATGCTATATCTTCTCCCCTATTAAGAGATATGTGAGAAGTTGTGCATCGAGAAAAACAAAATCAAATAACCATGTCTTCTCCATGTTAGGAATATCAAAGATATAAATCCAAAATTGGAATAAATAATCAATGTAAACTAAAAAACTCTACTATAATAAATCTTAGTCTTGAGCCTAGTAGCTCTCATAATATGAGTGAATAATTGATCACTCAAAACATATTATCGAGTCCATCAAGACCATAGGCCTTTACCAGATGGGTTGTTTCATGAACAAATGAAGAGTCTAAATACCCAAAATAATTTTATTAACTATAATATCCATAATAATCACCATTATAATGTCAAGCATAATGTGTTTGTATTATCTTCTTGTCGAAGAATGATCTTTAAGAGTGATAAATATTATACACTAGTTACAGTTTTGTTAGATTTTGACCGAAATATAGGTGCAATGGATTTTGAACCCTTGAATTCCATTTTTACAAGTGACCAAAAATGTTTTAATTATCCAACTTGCCTTTAAAAATTTTGAAAACATAAAATAAAGATATTCTAGATAACCTTGATTTTATGGATGGGAAGTTTAAAAAAACTAGCATCCTCTGTAATATTTTACAAAATATTTTACAACATGTAAAAAATAAATCACTAGTTTTTCTCTTAGATGAAATAAGAAAGTGTGTTTGAATTCTTATGAAAAACCCAAAAATTTCAAATGAAAATTAAAAACTTTGATAACCTCTTTATTATGTGCCTATATGTATTACACCATTTTCATCCTTAGGACATCATATAATGGAATGACACTATAATTCTAGTCATTTTAAAGGTTTTCAACATATATAATAATTTTCTAGTGGAAAATACAAACTGGTAATTACTACATCTAAATTTGTTTAACATTTTCAAGTGTTGTATTACTACCTTGGAGTGCCATATAAATTAAAACAATGCTAAATAATTTTAAAAAACCACATAAATACCATATTATGTACATCATGCAATTCATATTTTATGAGGAATCCAAAACATTATTCAATATAGATTCAAATTGAATGCTTGGGAAAATAAATCATTGGGAGTTTTGTATAAAGTGCACACATGTAATCCAAACATCAATGACTACAAATGAAGAATTAGGGAAGTCAAAAAAGTAGATTCCACACATATATTATTTTTCATAGAGGTTAGATGGTTTATGAAATTATTTAAAACAAATATGAGAGTGTATAAAAAATTAAACCTTTCAAATATTCATACCTTATAGATGTAATCACAACCACTATACTGTGTTATAGTACATATATTCTAAATGTTGTCTCTCTCTCCTTTCCTCAAACATAATCAAACATGGTATTTGGTTACTCAATGTTAGTTTAATCTTATCTTTTCCTATTAAAATGTTTTGTAAAATAAGTAATCTTCATCTTCCAATGTCAGTTCTTTGATATAATTGTTTAGACTAGGAATATGAGGAATAATGTCAAAAATATATACAATGTGATCATTGATATTTACAAGGTATGTTAAATTTTTTATAGCTTATAAAAGTGGTTGTGAAAACCAATCAAGAATGGGTTTAACTAACCCAAACAACTAATAACCTAATACATAAATAAAATGGTAATTTATGATTACCATTATACATTAAACAAACATAATGTGTATTCTCCTAATGAGATGCATGCCTTTAATTATTTAATAAATAAACAAACAAAATGAATACATCCTTGGATCATAAATGACCCAACATAAGGAGTATAGAATACAAAGACTATGTTCAATTTAAATGCATCCTATGCATTAATAAGTCAAGAGAAGACTTGAAGAGTGTCATAAAATATAATAAGCATGTTGATATGTTAAGGAGATAAGTAAATTTTAAAGTTGGAAAATTAGTGTTAGAACATTTTTATATGGAGAGGTTTCTAAAAGGAAAATATAATAAACTCAAATGTAATAAGATTTGGCCTTGCAAGATTCTGAAGAAGTTCTCATCTAACGTGTATGCTATTATATTACCATATGGAGTAGGTAATTTTCCTATCTTTGATGTCGTAATTTTGTACCTATATGTTGAATGGGGAACAAGTGACAACATGTATTTTTAAATTGAGGATTAAAGAGAGAATTTTCCATGAGTATTGAAAGAGAATATGGAATCAATTATGGATATTCAAGTAAGGAAAATAATGATATTGAGAGTACTACGATTACTTGGTCAAGTGTAAAGATAGAGCAGTTGAAGACACAACTTTGAAGAATGCATCTAAAGTTTCCAAATATGGAAAAATAATTGATAAGTTCATAACTAGATCATAAGTGGGATTTCAATGTCCTTTCCATTTACTGTGGGTGCTTAGTGTAGGAGCATCCATGCTAGATAAACTCTCTTGCATTAGCCGAAAATAAAGTGTTTACTAATTTTTCTTTTTTGTTTGTTCTGGTGTGTTTGTATATAGGGTTTTTTCTTGGTCTCCATTTTTTGTCATTCTATGACTGATGAAATGATCATGATGTTTCACCATAGATTTTTATTTTAATACTATAGATTAAAAATATGATTGGATAGATCAAAATTCATGAAGACCAAACTCTGATTCGGTCTTAATAGGTTGTAGTGATAATTAGGATTTTTAACCCAAATTAGTTATTAGAATGAATTTTTTACATTCAACATTTGTGATTGGGTTCATAATCCTTGATTAGGTCTATGACAACTTTGTTCTTAACTCACATTTATAATTAGGTTTTTAAATTCCAATTAGGTCTTGGATGAGTTATTTTGTGTTACTTGTGGTAATTAAACTTCATTGACAAATTAAGTTTGAAACTTGTATGCTTATAACATGTAGTTCTAATAAAATATAAGAACATAGATTAGAACTAAATTGGAGTTGTTGGTTTTTTTAGTTCTAATCATCTTTCTATATATAAATTAGGTCTTAAATATAATTCACTTGGTCGTGATCTGGTAATCAGAATTTTTATTAGTAGTGGTAAAGGCATTCTAACCCAAGAATACATAGAACTAGTCTAACTAGCTAATGTGGGATAAATATTTTGATATGATAAAACTTGATAATAAACTAGAAATAGTGATAAAATTCAAGAAATATATACACTAACACCCGCTTCCCCCTGCGCCACCCCCCTCCCCCAACCAAGTGATTTTATGGGCTAACAAAAGCCAAAAAGGAAATAGTGTCATATCCATAGTATGAGTCCCAATAGCTAAGACCGATAAGGTACTCATCTATAATATGTATCCATAAAATAAAGATGGAATATTTCCTCACGAACACCTCAAATGGACAAATTATGAAACCTTAGGCATTCCACGAAAATTAAAAAAATAATGTGATGATAACGGCTTCGTGGAGATATCTGCAACCTACTACAAAGTCAGAATGTAATCCAATATAAGAACACCATCTTGAATGTGTTGAAGAATGAACTGCATATGTATCTAAATGTGCTTTTTCTTTTCATGATCAACTAAGTTGTGAGATATATTAATTTCACTCTTGTTTTCACACCAAAGTACAGTGTGTGAATCTTGTGTGAAGCCAAACTTTGTCAATAAATGATGAAGCCAAAGAACCTATTAACTTATTGTAACTATTGCCTTATACATATCCTCTATAGATGATAGTTCAATATCCTATTGATTCTTAAATAACCAAGTAATAGGTGAGTAACCAAGATAAAATTTGTATCCAAATTGGAACACCTATCATCAATACAACCTACCAAATTTGAATCACTATATCCAACCAATGAGTAGTTCCTCATTGATATTTCAAAATCATCTTTGAATCATATTGATGACTGCCATGAGGGTCATGTACAAAACTATATAAAATCTCATTTAGAAATGAAATATCAGGGTGAGTATGGATCAAATACATAAAACTCTCAACCATTTACCTATACAATATATGACCATAAAGTGGAGTAGTACAAGAGGTAGTGACAATCACTATAGACTAAAAATAAGAAGGACTTGTATTGCAATCATCCATGCCAAAACATTGATTAGGATCAAGTGTGTACTTTTGATAACTCAAATATATCCATATATCTAACTCTGAAATATGTAAGCCAAGGAAGAAATGTAAAAAACCAAGATCTATCATGCCAAACTGTGATGAAAGTGCATGTTGAATAGTTTGCATATGAAATGAGGAGCTACTTATAAGAAGTAGACGATCAACATAAAAGACTAGAATAAAAATTTCCTTCCAAATATGTTGAATAAATATTGTGGGATTGGAGTGGTAGTGAAAAAATATAGTTGAGAGAATTTACATGAATCTATCTTCTCATACCAAGCTCAAGGGACCTTTATCAGATAGTAAAGAGATCTCCTAAGTTGACAAACAAAAAAAGAAACATAAACAAACCTAAAATATACTCCATATAGATTTACTCATACAATTATCCATGCAAAAAAGCACTCTTAATATTCATATGACATGATGGCTAACCTTGTGATACAATAATATAATGTTCAAGGTGAACAAAATCCATCATGGGAACATGAACAAAACTCTCTAAGTAATCAATACCTTAAACTTACAAGAATACCTTAAAAATAATACATGCCTTATACTTGTCAATATACCCATCAGATGTATACTTGTTTTAGTGATTCCATTTGCACCTAACCAACTTAGTGTGATTCTTCATCAATTAAGAATACTCATCTATCATTGCATCATCCCACTCTTGTATCCCATGAGCCTATGAAAAATATTATGGATGCCTAGAGAATGCCTAACATAAAATTAAATTAACCTTAAATTGTGCATGATGATTTTGAGTAGGTGGAAGATCCTATATGAATGGTGTTTCCTAAAAATCTATAGTGTGAGCCCACCTAGGCATAGTGGAAACACTAGTTTGAATAGGATCCTCATCCTCTACAACCTCTTCAAGAATATCCTAAACTAGATCCTCAAAGAATAAATCTTTGAGAGGAGGTAAATCATCTAAAGAGAAAGAATAAGGCATAGAAGAAGATGAAGAGTCATGAGATATGAGGTGTTCATCAAACTATACATGTGTTCAAAAATGAACATCATGAGTATCAGGATCTAAAATATGATAAGCTCTCATGTTGACAAAATATTCTACAAAAATCAAAGGTTTCCTCTTCTTATATAATTATTTCCTTTTATTATTTGGTAAAAACACCCAATAAAGGCTCCCAATGTCTTATAAAATGAAACATCGGGATTAGTTCTAGACCAAGCCTCCTCTGGTGTCATACGTTCAAGTTTTCAATGTGGTATGTAGTTATAAATGTAGTTAACACAATTAAATTCCTTTACCCAATAGATAAGAGGTAAATCCCATAAATGCATCATCAAGATAACCATATCCTTTAAATTTGGGTTATTCCTTTTTGCTAAGCCATTATGTTGTGGAGTTTGTGTAATAAAATACTAGTGAATAATACCATGGGCTGATAAAAAATTAGAGAACTCTTGAATAAATTATTCTCCCCATTATTTGTACAAAAGTTATTGATTCAAATTAAAGAGTGTTTGTTAAAAAAGCCTTAAATACTTTTAAATGATTAAAGACATCACTTTGAGACTTGAGGAAATAAACCTAAGTACAACTCAAGAAATTATCATTGAAATTAAAAGCACAATTAGCTATGTTTAATGTAAGAAATACCATCAAATCAATGTGAATAATCTCAAGTGGTGAAGAAGCTCTCATGTATGCACATGAAACTATAGAAAAAACCTTTATAATACTTTGAGTACTCAAATCCTTCAAATATATATAGTTTAGGTGTCCAAATCTCTCATGCCAAATCTCACTCTTAGAATATGCATGATAAACTAAACATGACCCTATAAGAGGAGCACCATCAAAACCTTTGAAATAATAGAGTAAATAACTATGATCAATAACACCCTACGAAATAATTGTGTGTGGCTCTAACAAAGCTTGAACATCAACACCCTATGGTGTGAAATTCATTATCTTTCCCTGGCTAGAATGACAAATCTAATAAACTAAAAGTAGATTAGTGGTGATGTATGGAACATATAATGTATCATTGATGCAACCACCATCTATCTGTGTGTCACCCTTCCCCTTACCACAAATGTAGGAAGAATCTCCAACCTCAATGTTGGAAGTAGAACTCAGACCAAGTGATATAATGAACTCCTTGGAGGAAGTCATATGATGTGAAGCGCTATAATGTAAAACCCAGCTATCTAAGATAGGTAATTATGATATCTAGATAACAATAAGTGATTTATTATTCTCATGAGATGGAGAAGGAGTGGATATATAAATCTTTTTTTTCCTAATGACATCCCCTAAGGCTTACATTCTCTTGAAATAACTATACTCTTTATGATTAGTCCCCCACAACAGGAACAAGATAGGTTATAATTATTATTAGATTTGGAAGATGGTTTGGGTTTAGATGTAGTAGTGTTTGAATTAAGTCCATTTTATGGTGAAGGAGGAGTGATCTTATTCTTACTCTTAGTTTTTCCCTTGTTCTTAGGATGTGAGGCCACTAATGCTTTTTGAGAGGTGGAAGACTCAAGGTGAGACAATTTCTATTACTCCCAAGTAAGTATATCACAAAATAACTCTAGATTTGACATTTTGAGTGTAATACCTTAGGCATCCATGCTGGAGAAAAAGGTAGAAGAAAAGAATTGGAAAGGGCCACTCAACTTAAACAAGATTAAGTATACACACTCTTCATCATTTTTATCTCGTCCACTCCCCTTCAACTATGTCAACAATTGCTTAAACCTATTGAAGTAATGTACAATGGAGAGTAAGTCATCTAAATTTAGTGAAGTAAGCTCCACTTCAAACCACATAGATCATAAGTGATCTACTTTCCCAAATAAACCCTTTAAATTAGCCCATATTTTGAATAGAGAATCACATCCATCAAAATGAAACAAAATAATATCACACATAACCTCCAATCAAGCCCATACATTTTTCAAAATTACATTGATGCTAAATTTTTTCAAATTCATGTGTTAAATGTTATTTTTTTGTTCATTAGAGACCATAATCCTTTGCACTTTATTACTTTTTCCATTTGAGGTCTCCATGTATGATAATTATGTGTGGTAAAAATCTCACAATAGTCAACACCAACAATTATAATCCAAGCTAACTAATCACCAAAGAGAAAGGAGAATGCAAAGGGTACACAAAATTGACATCGAGATAACCCCCTAAAAGATTGTATTATAGGACCACTCAAATTTGGCACTTTATAAAAGTAGTTAATATTTTAAAATTAATGACACAAATGGATACATAATCTAAAACCATGCACTTTTAAAAAAAACATAACTCAAATTTGAGTTATGATTCAAAAGTTATTTGTGTTATGATTTATTATAAAATTAGTCTAAACATTAAAAAAATTCATTACAAATTAGAATTTGTTAACAAAACATAAAATAACATAGTCATACAACCACTAGTTGGAATAAGAGTGTAACTATGGACTCAAAAATGCCAACCAACATGAAAAATATCCTCCTAGTTAATGTTATTCTTGAGCAAGTGAGTTGTGTTTCTTACTTAAGGCAAAAAGTAAGTCTTGTAAAAGCAAAAAAGAATGGATGACTAATTTTTTTTAAGAGAAAAAAATTATAGGTTTTATTTGGTTTCAGATCCTTCTATGAAGACAAAAAATCATATCCTTTGAAAATACAAGCACCAAAGCTAGAAAAAAAACAATTTCTCTCTCCTCAATGCCACATTCAAGCCTTTCAATGCCTCAATCCTAGAAAATGATACTTTAAACCAGAATTTAATGTTATATATTAGTAGATTCTTGGATAGAGAAAATGAAGATGCCAAGGTAAAACTATATCTGATAAAAATATAATGATTCTAATGCATCCCATAAGCTAATAAGTAGATTTCAAATAGCAAACATAAACTTCTATCACTTAGTTTCAACTCTCATTTCTTCCAACACCTCTATTCTCCTAGTAGTAGATAATGCCTCTCTTCTTCAATTCTTAGATACAAATCAAGTCTACATAAACAAAGGAAATAATGTAGGTTCTCTTACAATGCCTATCTGCGCAGTAACTTCCAACATCTAGCCAAACTTAAAAATACAGATCTGAGACTAAAATAAAATAAAACTCCAATGAGCCACCTTCCTTCTTCTCTAGCACCAAGCTTCAAATTTCACTTCCAATTCTTAGCATAAAAATTATAATGCCTCTTTTGTAAGACACCTTAGTCAACTCTTGACATATCTATAATAATAATAATAATTCCAAGGTAAAATATTGAAGAGCCAAGATCAGATTTGAAAATGCCTTAAGAACTTATGAAGATTAGTAAAAGACAAAATCAAGATTAGAAGAAAATATGAACAACACAAAAAACATAATTTTTAGATTAAGATGATTTCATTGTCTAGTAGCAGATCCAACATCTATCTAAAATATGGGTATATTTCCTATCAAATATGTTGATAAGCACTAAAGTTGGATAGAAAATGATGCCAATTAACAAAAGATGATGCTAAACACAAGTTCTAAAATAAATAAAGAGATAATGCATGGAAAGGTGATGCCAACCTTAAAATTCAATGCAAAACTTGAATAAGATAAATGTCTCATTTCCAAAACCTTAGATATCTATCAAATATCCTCAAGAAAAAATCCTAAATCTTGAAAAGTAATGAAAATATTCAAAAATTTAAAAAATTCTTGAAAAGGGCACAAAGATATTCTTGCACACCTCTCTTATATGCTTCTTCTGCACGATAAGGGAAGAATTAGTGATAAGGGAAGTAGAATAAAATTATATAAAAATTATAAACTAATGGATGGTTACAACATCTTCAAGGCTCTGGTACCATGTTAAGAACTGTAAAGGAATTCTAACCCAAGAATATAAAGTGTTATCAATAAAACATCACATAAAGAAGCTATAAATATGATATGCAAAAATAAGGTAAACTATATATTATTCATAATAAAGCATGTTAGTACAATAGGAAAGATCTTACATATATATGCAAGGTGAAACATAGAACTATCATATATAGACAATGTGGGATAAATCTTCACATATGACAAACTCACTAAAAGATAAAATAGCTAGAAAATACACTAGAAAATGTTAGAAAATGCATGAAATATATACTCTAACACTTTTATCACTAATTATGTTGGTTGATATATTGTTTGGAGTAAAACAATAGTAATTGGGGCTTATTTTATGATTGGGTCATGGAGAAAAGTTAGTGGAATGTGTAATGGTGTGTGGTTTCTAAAACCTATCCAAAACTATGTTTAGACTTCAATGATGTCATTATGATATGAAGAGATAGAACCATGAATAGGTTAGTTAGGTTTAAAGTGTTATTTATTTTTTGGTGTATAAATTCCAAAGATCGAATAGCTTAGGAAACAAAGATAGTAAAGCATGTTGTGTTGAGAAAATTTAAATGCCTAACTAGGTCAGGAAATGATATAGTTAAAGAACGTATTTCCCATCTAGGGGTGAATCCCTAATCAAATCTATGATGAATATTTATAAATGTTTTATCACCAACAAAACCTTCCATACATATATAAGCCAAAAATGCCTCTTAATATGTTGGTGTTTGTTTTAAAATATCTGATTAGGTCTGGTTGATGGAGTAAAATAGGATTTTTTTTCTTTCAATAGTTTTTGAAGTTGTTTTGGTCTATGATGGGAAGTTGAAATGCCATGGTATGTGAAGAACCGCATGGGGAAAATGTTAGGTTAATCTATACCCCCATATATGGGAAAATAGTGATTTGTCTTGGGGATTTTTTTACTAAATATTTTTATTTTGGGGAATTGGTATTGTAATTGTTTTCTCTCCTTTTGATATCGATGAAGTGTTATGCTACTGAAATTTGTTTTTGAAACCTATTATTAAATAATTGCATTATTTTTCTTAATTTCCTTCAAGTTAAATAAAGGGAATATGTTCATGTGTTGAGTTATTTATTTTATTTATGATGTGGTTCTCATGTGTGGATATATATTTTAAAACTAATAATCATTAACAAAATAGTTATCCTGAATTGTAATAAACTGGAATACTATCAAGATAATAAAATTACGAATAGGCCAAGATCTAAAATAATAAATTAGAATTGATTCATATTAAATGACTTCCCATAATTACAAACCTAAAATATGCTTAAATAATCTTAAGCTTGAAATTAGAGTTTACATGAAAAATTTGAAAAAAAACTAAACCTAAAAAAATCTATTTTTAGGAGTTGCTATTTATAGTAAGTTTTCATGCAAGTACGCACATCTCTAAAAATATCCCAATATATCTTAAAATCTATAATTAGACTATGAGATGAAATTCAACTAATGTTAATGTTTTGTCTTAAAAATATACAATTTTTAAAAATAGAAAAATCCAAAAAAAAATAATAAAATTGTAATTTCAAACCCTCAAATGATCACGTATGACCTCCTAAAAATATCTAAAATAATTTTAGGGAGGTACAACTACTTATGATACAAATGGAAATTTTGAGATGGTCATTTTAGCACGTGGAAGAGCTCAAATGGAGCTATGGTTCAAACGTTATGGCCTCCTGAAGGTTGGCCTATTTTTTCACCATCAAATTGGAACCCCATTCTACATGTGCACCACCAACATGACATATTCATTTCAACCAATTATTTTAATTGTCAAATCATCATGTTGAAGGGATATATAACATCTCATAAAGCAACAAGGTGCTCATAAAAAATTAGGAACTCATAATCAAATAAACATATATGCATCAACATGTGTGTCTTAGCATATAATAATCCACAACTTAGTATATAGAGTTTTTGTGATCAAAAGATAACAAAATTCATAAGTTCATAATATAATATTAAACATCAATGCAACTCTCATGGTCAGAAAATAGGGGTCCATGGGTGTGGCATTACATTTAGAATATCATTTTCATGGCATCGCATGGTATTGTTATAGTGTTGATTCGAGCTACACACCAGATGTGGATCCATGCCATGATTAAATTAGTTCTCAAGATATCCTCATCTACCCTTAAAATTATAAAACTACCAATCGGAGATGTCACCACCCTACAAATTGTAGACCCATTTATAATTGGTGTAGGCCATGTAAATTTACTTGTTGCCTTGAATCAAATTTAGGTGTATGATACAAGCCCTTTGGTATGTGGTATCATCAGGGATACCATGTTATTACCTGTCACCATCACTACCCAATTAATCTTGAAGTATTTCACCACTTAAAAGTTCTATATAGTGTTACCCTTCCCCGCTACTTAACTATTTCCCATGGTTAACATGAGACAAACATCTACTTATCATATAGCACATTAGCATATTGTATAAAAAAACACACAGCCTTATTTTCCACCATTATCTCCACTCAAAATACAAGATTATTGTTGCTTAACCCTTTATGTACAAAATGTGTGATGGGATCATGGGTCATGGGATTTGAGTGAAGTATATAGACCAATTTAAAATCTATCTCTTTACAAAATCCTTCTTTTCAAAATCAAGAAATTACATCCTTTTTGGCACAACTTGCACCTTTGAGGAAACTGCTAGCTCATGTTATGAGCCATAGGTTCAACCAATTGACCCTCATATTTCAAAAAAAATTATAGCCTTGTATATTCTCCCCTTAGTGTAATAGTATTTGGATTTCTAATTTTACACGGACATATTGGGTTGATTAAGAGATACTTTCTTATCCTTGTCAATAGAAAACTTCTTTTGAAGCTAAGATACTAGATAACGAACCAAATTACTATCAAGACCAATATTACAATGGGCTGAGATCCAAAATAATTACTCATAATCAATTTTTATTGATTGAATTAAAATAATTAAAAACCATGCATAAATAAGCCTCAACTCAGACTTAGAGATGACATGTAAAAATGTACAAAAAACTAAAATGTACAAAAAAAACTTCTATTTTTAGCAGTTAATATTATTAGTAAGTTTTGCATGCAAGTGCATAAAACTCTAAATTTTTTCTAAAATACTCTAAACACTAAAATTAGCCTACAAGACAAATTTAAACTAAAGTTTACGTCTAATCATAAAAATATCCAATTTTTAAAAATAAAAAATCATTAAATTATAAATTTGAACCCTCAATTGGCCACCAATTATTTTTTGAAAATGCCTCTAAGATAAAAGTGTGGCTTAGGGCAACAACAAACATTTTGAGCTGGTCATTTTTGTGCATGGAAGAGCTCAAACAGAGCTACACATCAAAAAATATGGCCTCTGAAAGTTTGGCCTATTTTTTTTGCATCATTTTTTATCATCATTATGGTTCATTCCAAGTCTTTATTTTATCAACTTAACCATAATTTCTAATGATACATCTATGCAATGTCATATCTTTCATTCCCATACTTGGCACTAGATCTGAAGGTAATTTTTTCAATTATCGCGGTTGGAATGATCCTCACACTTTTTCCATTGGTTCTCATTGGGTAGCACATCAGATTAAATGTTGCATTTCATTGCTCATCCTCCAAATTATTTTTGACTAGTCTCTAGTAATCATCATTTATTTAATTTTATTTTCAAGCTTCACATTGTAGAAAAATCTGACATTACCTCCATTTGTGCAATTATAGCATCGATCTCACCTTACCCTTCCATTCTATTCAGTTATGGGATGGTTACGGATCTTTTCTCCGTAACTTGAGGAACTCCATTCATTTATATCAATCGAGCGCAAGGCACGCTCCCATAAATAAATCTTCCATCATGTTTCATACATGTTCTAGATTCAATACTATTTTCGCATAAGAACCAACTAAGAATATAGCTTATTTATCATTTTCATACATAGTTTAGTTGTACTTACTATTTTTAACCCACACTCAGTATAATAAATTTAGTGTATGTTTATATTTAAGTTTAACACCCAATTAACATATTATAGATCCGATTATCACCCTTATGGATTGCTATTTCTATATTTTTAACTCTATTATACTGCCAAGGTAGGATAATCCCCCTATATCCAAATTTAAAGTTAAACAAATTCATAACTAAAAGATTAAAATATTCTTCCTTATTGCTTTGCGGCCACTAAATCTCTATATCCAAATTTAAAGTTAAATAAATTCATAACTAAGAGATCAAAATTTTCTTCCTTATTGCTTTGCGGCCACTAAATCCATTTGTAACTTGTATATGAAATTCATTAAATAAAATAAACTAAAATTACATAATTTGATGTACTACATCTACACATCATGTTATCCCTTTAATCGTTGTTTACTTATATGTAGAGTCGCATTTCTCAGTGGTCTCTAAGGTGAAAAATCTAATTTTAAATAATTCAATGCGATTAAAGATTTTCAGCTTCTCTCTCTTTTCTCTTATATTGTAATTTTATTGCATTTGAATTGGTTCATATAAATAATAATATGTATACATGAATTGAGTGGCCAAAATCGTTCCACTTGGAAAAATTGATTTACCATAAATAAATTTAGTGATTGCAAATATATTTCAACTCTATCGAATCTCTGTTCCCATAACGTTGTGATGGTGACGAGTGTCACCACCCCAACGACTTAGGCCTAGTCTCTTTTAGTGAAGGCCTTAAGGTAAAGATCATAGTAGACAGACCCATCACTTATTAAGAGTGACTATACATGTGAAGAACGCTTCTGGCTTAGGTTACTAGGGCATGTTGATTAAAATAAAATGTTATGCACCTTTCATTATATTCAACCTTAGTTTTGACTCAAGCAAAAGCATACCAAGATTATGACTCGTGTTGAGCATCCCATGGCTAAGGAATTTCATAGTGAAGGTTTGAATGTTAGATTGTCTGCATGAGCCTACATAATCATTGAATTATACGTCTATTTTAATGTGTTTGAATTCCACTCTGTTGAAATTTTGTTCACTTAGTATAAGATCACACTTAATGCGCAGGGGTTGCATGGACATATAATGGATCTACCAAACAGAAATTAAGTAGTCTATGACATCACTTGACGACTTTACACTGGAAGTATAGAGGACCCACCATTATCTCAACTCAGTCATAGCACTGGTTTACCAACAGGTAGCGTCATATTTTTATGAGTTAATGGACGAATGTGTCTGCGAGTCGAGTTTGGGTTACGCCATGTAACTATAATATAATGATAAAATGTGATTGTATCAACTTTGTTTGACCCATTTTAATAGGGCATGGCGCTTATTCTTATTTTTCTAGAGATAAAAGACGCCTTCTATATCATCGTGATCACGTGGACACTATGAAGCCAATATGTTAGCGTAGCCAAGTAAACTGATATGCGAGGCGAGTTTGTTACATATTATGACTAATGACAATTAGCAGCCAAGTATGTGTCGGAACCACAATTCCGATCACCTTGAACATAGTAGTATTGTCATAGAGAAACAATGTGGTGATTTTATTAATGCACAGATCTGCTACATTATTGATTTTGATTTATTTTTGGGATTGCATCTTCGACCGCCCTTAGTTTTGTAGCTGTATTTTATCTGCAATTATTATGTGAAAATTATTTGGACTATGCTTCACTTCAATTTTTTCTATAATCTTAACGACTTGGAATACTCGACTATGCTTAGAAGAGGCTGATCATGTGATGCGATATTTAAAAGCTTCTGCTTTATTAAACTCTAATACCACAAATTGTAAAAAAATAATTGCTATAACAAACAACCTTAAAACACTTTTCACATAGGATGCTACGGCCTTTATTCAACTTGTATCTTTTGATTGAATACATTAAAAAGCACCTCAATAAATAGAGGAATCTAAAGCAATTCAAAAACTTTAAAACAACTTTTAAATTAGCATAAAACCAAAAACTAAGATTTAAAACAAAAATATTGTCTTATTGTGACGCTGTAGCTTTAAAATAAGCTTTTAAAACAGAACTATCGCAAGAGATTAAATTTGTATTCCAACACTCCCCATTAATTTTGATTGTGAGCTATTTAAAATCCATAATGCTCAAATTCGGTCTTAGATGTTCAAAATTCTTTGTAGCTAATGCCTTTATAAATATGTCTTCCAGCTGGTATTCAAATCTGCAAAGCTCTAAATGAATTTCTCCATTGTTCATCAACTCTTTGATGAAGTGATACCTGGGGTCAATATGCTTGATTATCTTGTGAAAAACATGATTCTTTGACAGTTCAATCACTGATTTGTTATCAAAAAATATTGGTGTGGTAATTTCTTGTTTATATAGTAAATATGTCAATAGTGTTTGCATCCAAACTACTTGACATGTTATTGATGTTGCTCCCAGATACTCTAATTCTATTGATGAAATTGTCATTATAGTCTACTTCCTTGATTCTCATGAAACCACACCTATGCCATGATGAAAAACATATCCATAAATACTCTTCCTATCATCTGTGTTACCTACAAAATCACTATCAGTATAACTACTCAAATCAAAATCACTAATTTTAAAATACAATATTCTATATCTTATTGTTCCTACATCATATTTTAGTAGTCTCTTCCCAACTTTCCAATGTGAGTGTTTTGGTGACTATAAATCTTGAAATCAAACTGACTGCATACATAATTTTTGGCCTTGTAGTTGTGAGGTACATCAAACTTTCAGTATGTCTTTTGAATATAATTCGATCAACATTAAATCCCTTGTCTTCTTTTCTGAGTTTTGTACCTGTTACAATTGGGGTTGATATTGGATTAAAATTTGTCATCTTAAATCTTCTCAACACATCCTTGACAGACTTAGATTGACAAATAAATATACCATTATCCAATTGAACTACTTCAATACACAAATTATTTCATCAATCCTAAATCTATCATTTCAAATTATTTCTTCATTGTTGATTTGTACATGTCTATAAATACATTTCTACTAAAGACTAAGTCATCAACATATAAACATACAATCAAACCCTGACATTGCATTTTGGGTTTTATGTACAATGTAGGCTCACAACTACTTTTGTTAAATCCATTGATTATCAAACATAAGTCAATCTGACTATACCATTCTCTTGGTACTTGTTTGATCCCATAAAAAGATTTATTCAATTTGTATACCTTGCCTTAACATCCATGCACTTTATAAACTGATGACTATACTACATATACTTCTAAAAAATTATTCATAAAATTTGATTTGACATCTAGTTAGTAAATCTTCTAATTACTTTGTACTACTATGGATAAAACCATCTTAAATGTATTGAGTCTTGCAACTGGTGTAAATGTCTCATTATAATTAATTTTATGTTGTTGAACAAAACCTTTTACTGGTAACCTTGATTTATACTTTTCAACTTCTTTTGGATTGGAATTGATTTTATAGCCCTATTTGTCTCCTATAGTATATTTACCCTTAGGTAGATCTACTAGATCCCATATTTTATTTCTTTCAATAAAATCCATCTTTTCATCTATAGCCTTGATCCAATGATATTCCTTAGTTGCTTATTTATATTATATTGGTTTCAAATGGATTTATAATGTGAAATATCATGTTGATGGTTATGTGAAAAGACACAATGAAAAAGTAGTTGCCAAGGGATTTTCACAAACACATGGAGTAGATTATTCAGAAACTTTCGCTCTAGTTGCAAGGCTTGATACAATCAAGATTTTTTTGGCTATTGTTGCACAATACAAGTGGTCAGTATATCAGATGGATGTAAAAATAGCCTTACTTAATGGTTATATATATATATATATATATATATATATATATATATATATATATATATATATATATATATATATATATATATATATGAGGAAGTGTATGTGAAACAACCCATGGGCTATGAAATTCTAGGTAAAGAATAATTGGTTTATAAGTTCAACAAATCACTCTATTTGTTGAAGCAAGCTCCTTGTACATGGTATACAAGGATTGGTATATTTTTATTGAAGAAGGGATTCAATAGAAGACATTCAGATCCAACATTTTATGTCCAACATATTGGTAATGATATTCTCATTGTTTTTATTTATGTTGATGATGTTGTTTATAAAGGTAATAATAAAAATCTCATGGAGAAGTCTCAGGCAAAAATGAAACAAGAATTTGATATGTCAGATCTAGGACTCATGCATTATTTTCTTGGTGTGGAAGTGAAATAATAACCAGAAGGTATATTCATTTCTTAAACCAAGTATGTTACTTATTTATAAATAATGTTTAGAATGATGACATGTAGATTAGTTGCAACTCACGTATCACTTGGTAAAAAATTAGCCAATGGAGATGTAAGTACCAAAGTGGATTCTATTTTAAACAAAGGTTTGGTTAGGAGCCTCATGTACCTCACTACAACAAGACCTGACATTATGTCTGATGTGAGTCTCATATCTTGATTCTTGAAAGATTTGTATGAGTTTCATTGGTGTGATGCAAAAATAATCCTATGGTATGTGAATGGCACACAAAATTTTGGCATTCATTATTATTCCACTAAAAAAATTTAACTAGTTGACTACATAGATTTTGATTGGGCTAGTTTTGTTGATGATAGAAAATCTACATCTGGTTATGTATTCTCACCTAGTTTTAGAGTTGTATCTTAAAGTAGTAAAAATTAGGCAATTATGATTCTCTCTTCCATATAAATAGAGGATATTATAGTAGCAACAATGAGTTGCCAAGAAATATATATTTGAAGGATATTTGAGGATTTGCATTTGATTCAGGAACATCCAACTAAAAGTTTTTGTGATAAAAATAACACTATTGTCATGATGAAGAACCTTGTGTTTCACGCTAGATCAAAACACATAGAGATATAACATCATTTCATTTGATATTTGGTTCAATATGGACAAATGGAATTACAATTTTGTCCTATATTTGACCATGTAGCTAATATTTTTACCAAAACTCTTCCTACAACCAAATTGGTTGCTTTGTGAAATCAATTGGGCATCAACCCCATTGATCATCTAGGGGGAGATTGAAAAATATGTTTGAATTCATGCATGACCAATGTAGTTAGCATGTTCATGTTTGATTTCATACATGATCAATGCTTAGTTAGCATGTTCAATTACATGTTGAATGCATGATAGTTTATTTTATTTCATTTTTAAATTTTAGTCTCTTGTTTACTTTATTTTTACACTGTTGTTTACTCCATGCAATGTATGAGATTTATTATTTTAAAACTATAGATAACTTTTTTTAGAGCTACTTTTTTTAAACAATGACATATTTTTGGATTTATTAGTTTTATTTTGAACTCTATATATCACTTTAATGAATAACATTATTTATTGAATTAAAAAACCTTGTTTTAGTTGTTGTTTATTTTCATAATTGTACAATTCTGTATACTTTTTTGTTATATATATTTTTAACATATCTTTTGTATAGTGTTAGATATTTCATTTATATCATTTCATTTAGGATATATTTAGTTTTTATGGTAGCGAACATGATCAGTTGGGCCAAAGGCATGCAATAAATCCTAGGATGATTATATAGTATATGGATGAATTTAATCTTTAACTATATTTAGTCTTGATAATTATTCATGTTCTTTACTCAATTGTAAAAATGCTTGGCATATTACATTGTTTGTTAAAGTTAATTAGAACCAATGTCACTAGTAATATAATGGTTTCCCTATAATTTGCACATCTAATAGTTAAAATGGGTGCATGCATTTCAAATAATGATTTTATATTTTAGATTTATTATTATTTTTTAAAAATAATTCTCTTGAAATGGAAGAAACCTTTCCTTTCACACCTAATATTTATATCTATTTTTCCACATTTTATTACATTATCAATTATAAACTAATTCCCATAAAATATACATAAAAATTATTATGTTGTGCATAAGAAAAATATTAAACATCCTACCTTTGAAGTGAAAATGGATCTAAATAATCATTCCTTCTTCCTTCCATTTGATGGATATTTATCTTATATGACATAGTTCTTCCCTTTTGTTAATGAATAAGGACAAACTTCCTCTTTTTTCCCCTAGCACACCACATGCAACAATTCAAGCAATAACATTCCTTTTTCATATTCTTTTTAAAACTACAATGTTACTTTTTCTAATATTAATGTTGAATATGAACTATAGTTATCATGATGAGTATTTAAATGATGACGATGAATGTTTATAGTGATAAAGAGAATGTTTATTCTAACTCTAGTATAGTTTCTTATTTATACTTTCCTCATTTTATTAATACATGCAACAATAAATACAATTATAATGTCTTTAATTATAATGATACTACATCTTATGATGGTGTTTCTAGTTCCCTTTCAAAATCCAAAATGTGTGAACATGTTATGATTCAAGTAAACCCACTTTTGAACCAGTGTGGAAGCTATCTTGGACATATGAAGGTTTAGGGATCCTTAGAGGACCAATGAATAAGTTAAGAATAGAAGAAACCAAATGAAAAACTAGCCCTATGCACAAGGGGGATGTGGTCCCCAAATGGGCCATCCAAACATGTCCACCATTGACAAAATATTGAAGGAACACAATATAAAAAAGGACATACCCGACCATCAAAAATAATAAGGTAAAGCCAATCAAAATTATCATAAATTAGATAGAGTGAATAGTAAAGACAAAAAAAAACTTCACCAGATAGAATACTCAATGAAAAACAATAATTAAGCCTGCCAAATTAGAGTGCGAGTCGAGATAACAACACAATGCTCATGTTTCAAGTAGGATAAGAATTTTGAATTCAAAATTACTATTCCTACCAAGGAAATCAAAAATATTGTTAACATATAGAAGAAAAAATTAGGAAAGAAACCCAAGCAAAAGATGTCAAATAATCTAGGTTACAAGCCAAAATACAATTCTATTAGTTCAAAATCAATGGCTAGTCTACCAACATCACTCAACACCTAGCAGGGATCTAAGAACCAAATACAACAAGGCAAGGAAAATTGTGAGCCTTGAGATTCCAAAAAAACCTCCTATGATCACAATGTATCCACCTCAGTAGGAAAGAAAACAACACAATGACTAAGTCACACCCTTACATAGCCAAATCATTTAGCTAAGTGGAAAATATTTGTTTATGAAAGCATCCAACATTGTTAAACTCCACGAGGGGGTTCTTCCCCTCTTATTTTTACTTTCCCCTAGATTAGCTTTGCTCACCATAATTGTTTTCTATGATTACCATAATTTTTGACCGGTGTATCCATTTTTCTTTACCATGGGGGAGCAAGCTCCTATGAGGGAGAAGAAGGATATTTTTGATAAGACACCTCAACTTCAAGTAGATATTTAAGTTTTTCAAAGGAATCTAGTTTCTCCTTTATCTCCAAGGAAGTTTTTCTTGTTACCAGTGTTTTTCCCTCCTTCCAAAAAAATCATTACCAAGGGGCCTAATAATAGAACCAAGTGGAATTAATAATTTTATATTCTTATTTATGTTAAATCCTTCCTCAATAATGCCTTTAACTATGTTTCCTTACTCCTTATACTCTTCTTTGATCCCTAAGTGTGATTTAGTCAGAAAACAATCCTTGCCTTGAAACTCTTCCCCTCTTCCCTCCACAACGTGAGGTTGGGGGATTTGGATTTTTTTTGAAATGAACAGGGACGTTTTGTAGTGTAACTTACTTTAACTATCCTAAAATTATTTTTGATTAAAGTTGAACCTAATTTCCAATCCTTTGAACCTTCCTCAACAACTTCCAATAATCTAGTGTCACTTTTGTCCTCCTTGTTTTTCTTGTGAATATCACACTTGTGGCCAAAGGTGTAACAACTGGGGAAAATTTCATTATCTTTTTCAAACACTATTTTATAAATTTAAACACCCAGTTTGGATTTCAACTAAATGACATAGGGTAGGTCTGTATCCATATCCATATTGGTGCATACTTTGGTAAAAACCAGCCTACTCTTAGCCCTAGTGGCAGATTGAATTACAATAGAGGATCCAATAGCTCTTGATATCCACAATAGTATGTTTTCCTTCCAAAACTCCATCAAAATATCAAGGAGTCTAAACTAGAGTGGAAAGAACCTAAAATTTTCCTTAAAAGGATCAAACCTGAGTTTCTATGTTTGTAATATTATAAACAATTTATCAAGAGACCAAAGACCTCCTTTGAGAATTCAAATATAATATTCTTTGTTTGAAAAGTAAAATAAAATGACGCAATTTTCCATAGTTTTTATCTCCACCTATCCTCTAAATTTCCATTTTTTTACCCAATCCCTCACCACATCTATATTGGGCCTAAAACCATCGAACTTCCCAATAAGATAATTTTAGAACTCATTTTTAGCCTCGTCAATATCTTTATCTAGAATTTCAAGATACGCCTCATTCCCCAGTGCTGAAGGAATGATATCATGGTACGCATTCTTAGTAAATTATGTTCCTTTTACCAAATCATCCCATGAAGAACCATTCTTATTTACCTCTGGACAAGCTAAATCTTGTTTAGCACTCTATGTAGACTAGTTTAGTTGGGAGAATTCCTTTAGTGCACACCTATTGCCCTCATTTTTGTCACCCATTCCTTCCCTTATTTCTCCTATTATAGCCATACAATTGGTGTTGCTTTGAAATATTTCATTGGATATTTAATGTTTAAACATGTTAATTATAGTGGTAATAATGTTATTTATTCTATTTTAGTAGGATGTAATATCCCTTTGCAAATTAATGATATAGTAAATATGAATGAGTCTCCCAAGCCTACCATTTCTATGGAAAATATCATTATTAAGCCTTTTTATCCTATCCACAATAATGTATCGATGATTAATATTAACAATATAATTCAATCCCTACATGAACCTCTTAGGAACATTAACATGTATTCTAAATAAGTCATTTCCTTATTGTGTATTTTAGGTATTTTAAAATGTAAAGTTCATCAATTATCCTTAGAAATTAAATCATATCATGCATGGGAGGACTCTAATATAGTCCATGGTAATATTGTTATTGGTATACTTTTGTATGCACCCTTACCCTCTAATTTCTAAATACTTACATTTTACTCATTTTATGTAAGTGAGGACCCTTATTTACATCTTAGAGATTTCAAAATGACCATGAATGGCTATAATGGCATTTGACTATTATTATAACTATTTCCTAATATTATAGTGGGATTTTTACTTGCTTGGATTCATTCCCTTCCTACTGGATCCTTTATTACTTATTTATAACTAGAAGAAGCATTTTTAATATGATGTATTCAAAACAAGGGATCTAGAATCACTTGTTAAAAGATACCTTTGTTCACCAAGGAAAATATGAGCAAGTTTGGTATTATATCTTATGATTTAAGACTTTTATGTGTCAAGTAATTTACTAACCATATGATTTGGAAATATATATATATATATATATATATATATATATATATATATATATATATATATATATATATATATATATATATATATATATATATATATATAGGTCTACTTTATCCTTTAAAATTTAAGATAATCTATTATACTTTTGAATTCATTTATATATTTTTTATGAGACCTTATTAATAGAAGAATAATTGATTCTTTTTCAAGTGTCAAATAATATTAATGGGACACTGAGTTACATAAATGAGATTCACATATCACATTTTAGTCAAATAATTTTGATATACATATTCCTAATCCACTATAAAAATTAAATTATAAAAATGAATTTAAAAGTATACATACTAAAAACATCCTAATATTAGGCATACACTAATTTTAATAGTCTCATTCCTAAGGTTTAATACACTTTTGACAATGTCAAAATCTTACATACAAGACAATAATTTGTTCTAAATAATACTAATCATAATCATTACTTTACATTAAGGATGAAGAAACCTTTAAAATTTGCATTCAATTATTTCCCATGTGATATTTTAAATACCTTATTAGATAAATGATTAATAAAATTATGTCCTAATTACTATCCTCTTGCTCATCCATTAGAAAAAATTAAGGGCCAAACATTTTTCACTTATTGTGGCATTAACATACATTGTGATGAAGATTTTTATGCATTACAATAAAAGACAGAGTAAATTTGAAATAAAATAATTATATCATTTCAAAAACCTGATAATAAGTCAAATAAATATTCATATTTTTCTTCTAAATATCAAATATTTCCTATACAATATCCAATTTTTTCAAAAGATTTTATTAATAACCAACATAAATCTAATCATATCATTAATCATTCTAAAAATGTTTGCAATAAAGGCACAATAACACAAGAATTTTATAAGGTAAAGCATTTAATTCATACTAAGTTACTGATTAAATTATGGGTCCCTAAAACTACACAATTTCAAATTGAACATCATAACATACATACACATAATGAATCAAATATTACAAATGCAAGCAATAATATCACAACTAATTATTATGCATTATTTTTCCAATCAATTTGGAAATTTACCTAAAATATCAAATGTAAAATTATAGTCAAGAATGGTGATAATAACTAACTATAAAATTATTAAGATAGGTAACATCACATAATAAACTCAAAATAAAACACATGCCCACACCTACCCACCTACCCACACACACACACAGACAATTATATAATCCATAAAAAATTCCAAACATAAAATTTCTCTCATAATACAAATATAATCTAATGATAGGCCCATAACCACTAATAGGTAATGAAAAATGCATAATCAGCATCAACATCTACATATGTACCATATATCAATAGTTCATGTAAATTAAAAGCACCCTCTCCATATTGATATCTCCATCTAGATATCCTCCTATCATAGATCTTGTATGTCACCAACTACTCCCTAGTGGTCACATTCTTACCCTAAATATGAACATATGTTTTCAAAATGCTCATATTAGACTCTGATGTAGCATGAGGTGAGGGCATATTCCATGAATGTATCTCATCTTGAATTTGATATCTCTCAATCACTAATGAATCTTGCTCCACTTTGAGTGCCTCAATATCCTTATTCCTCTCCTCTAATTTCCATGCTCCATGCAAATATTTAACTTTAGAAGTATCAACTTTATAAAATAAAGGGGAATAGGCCCCCTCCATGTTATCTCTCTTCATAATACCCTTCAAAATCACATTATATTGAATTTTTTTAGTAATCACACATAATGTGGCCTTTATGATAGAAATTTAATAATCATCATCTCATACATTCATTAAAAAAAATAAAAAAAAATGATTATTCTAATATAGAATACTAAGAATCATGTTACAAAATAACTCTAGACTTATCACCAACTGTCTTGTGATCCTCTTTCTTTGTTGATGGATATATTATAGTTACAATAGGAAATCATTATAGCCACCTATAATAGCATCACCAATGTGTTTATTAAATTATTAATCCTAGATTATCAACATATATAAATATATAATATCATCCTCTCATCAGTTGGTCGAGGATCTAGCTTGTCCATCGTAGGTCAATCTTTCTCCTACACTTGTGTGGGGGCACTAAATCAATGTCCCCATATCATTGGTTTGGGAGCATCCCCTTAACATTACCAAATTGTCATGTAACACAATCCATATAAAACCTATCATATACACTTGGAAAGTGGTCATGTATCAAAAATCCCACACAAATCCATCATAACTCCCTGACATCCTCCCTCTAACCCTCAAAACCATGGTATAGTCTTCATATCACACATGTAGCTATAAAAAATCAATAAAATATCAAAAATACATGGTACTCAACTATGTCACTCACCCTATGTTCTCCCACATCCATGAATACATCCTTCAATTCACCAATTTAGCTAACGCATTCCCACAAGCCTAATCATTGTTATATGCTTTTAAACTCAAAAACATAATAATGTAGAAGAACCCAAACCACTTCCATATCCCTATGGTGTAAATGTATGTAAATCTATATTTAAATTTACCAGCATAGTATGACTCCATAAATATCTTATACTATGATACTCTATACTCTTCACAATATCAACCATTGGGTAGGAAATATACACAACTCCACAAACAATAAAAAATGTAGCTACAAATCCACTAATAAATATTTGAAACTATGAAATTATTGAAGCAATGATCTCCAACAATAAAATAGTGGTATTTCCTACACCATAATCTGTACCTCTGTGATGTCTAGTCTTATAGTTGTGGGCCTTAATAATATCAACCATAGTGTCCACCACAACTTGGGCTCCCAGTATAGGTAGCCTCAAAATATGCAAAAGATCATATAATTTCATTGTTATCTCTCTTGTATTTAACCAAAAGGTACACATATACTGATCCCACTTTTTAGCCAAGGCACTTAACATATGAATATCAAATGGCATTAGGTTTATATAAATTATGTGAATCAGTTTTATAGCACCGATAATGAAAGTCTTCTAAACTAACAATGGGATCCCATGAATAATCAACATAATGTGCCCATGGTGGAACTCTCATGCTATAAGGTCAAATTATAATCACAATCATAATGAAAAATTAGAAATTGGATTTTGTGATCATTAAAATACTATAATATTGAATTTAAATGGTTTTTATAAATTGCCTAATTTTTGAAGACAACATCATAGATGATGTCAAGCTATAATGTTATAAACCATAGGCAAGTTTATATTATCTGATACACATCTAAAATAAGTCTCATTAAGACCAACTATGGTGGGAAAAGATCACATAAGCATAAAAATAATAATAAATTCAGACATAAAAAACTAATATAATTTAATATTCAATTATTATTAAGTCTTCAATACTCACTACATCGGATTCCATATTTGCCTCTACCACATCTCATATTCATTCAAATCGTGTTACCAATACTAGTCTCCTTTGACATATTTTTTTCTATTTTCATTAATTTTCAAAAATGTAATCTTGATTTATAATGTAAATTAATAGTAAATACTATTTTTACTCAACCTATTTATAATACTTATTGTTACCATAAGGCTACACCTTTCTCACATGGCACTCATGCCAATATCTATTAAAAAAAAATTGTGATAATTTACATGACATTTATCTAAATAAATAACATCAATCTTATTCAATTTTATTAGAATACTAACATTTTCACATTCTGCATGTTATAAGCTCCACTCCCTACCATGGCATTGTCAAATTCACCAAAAATTTACACTAAATTATTTACCACTTTCTTATTAAATGCATATACTTCTTGCATATTACAATCACTCCCAATTCCTCTCCTTTTGATGCAAACATTTCATTGATATCATGATTCAATTCGAAAGGGGATAGAGTGGGGGAAGGGTGGTTGGGTGGGATATAAATTTTAATGCTCTCAAATATATTAAATCCTCACACATTATGCAATAAATGATAAGAAGATTATATGCAAAAAAAAAAAAACTATATTTTTTAATTTTTTTGTGATACTATGATGTTAAGTCAATTATCAAATACAAATTTATAAAACTATAGGGGAATATAGCCTATTTATCTGACTACTTTTTAAAAAATTAAAATCATTAAATAAAGTATGCAAGGGGAAAGATATTGATTCAATTCAACCTCATTTTTAAATTTTAAAATAATACCAATCAAAATTTATAATAAATAATTTCAAGTTTTAAAGTTTCACATAAAACAAGTTCAAAAATTGAATCTGCATTCATTTGTAGTGGTGTGATTCATAAATTAAAAACTGAGACACCATTGAGTCTAGTGAAACTTAATGTCTATGGCTTAAATTTTATGAAACTAAGAAATTGTCACCCCTACTCCCACCCCCTAATGTTTTCTTTTTCATTTTTCCTATTGGATTCTAATGACACTCTATAGTCAAAGCTTTACCATACCTTACAATAATATTTTAATTTAAAAGCATATATTTGTCTATTTTAAAAACTTCACTAATTTAGACTTTATATCTCTCAAATATTCCATAAGTACTATCTCCACAATTTGTTATGGTTATCATCTAGTGACACCAAATGTCCTACCACTCATCCTATTATTGCTATTTGAAATTACTTTTTATTCCTAACGAGGAAGTAAATATGTTTGAAGGCACCCTAATTCCACTCGGGTTAGATGGTGGCCCAAGGCACCTAACCAACTTAATCTCCACATACGAATACAAAGTATGTTTCCACCCTCATGTATATATTTCTCTTTTATTACATTAATTTTGCATAAGGTCTTTCATAGTACACATTTTTACATAACCTTGACTATTTAGATTATTATTAATTAATGAAGAACTTATTTGCATGACTAGGTCTAATTCTAAGGTTTCTCTCTCATGTTTAATTTTAATGTATTTATATTTTCTTATTATCTTATTGTATATATCTTATGGATCCCTATATCATTATATATTTTTATATTTCTATTTCGAGTATTTTATACAAGGTCACCCTCCTTGGACAAGGCTACACTAAACTCTACTTCCAACATAAATTACATAGTATTTTTAAATGTATACGATTATAATGATGCTTTCATAGATGTTATTATTTTCAAAGTTGTTTCATTCATGTCCTAATAATCCATAAATTTAAAATCAAGAGTTCTATAAAAGTAAGTCTCCTGTTATAAGTTACAGATCAATGTCTCTCTATAAAAAAGATATATAAAGTTTACATATGTTGATATTTCCTAAATAACATATTTAGTTTTAGGTTAAAAATATTAATCCATCATTTGCATTATTATTTCAAGGATAATAATAGGCAAAAAAACATCTAATACTACATTTAGGATTGAAAATGTACACATGTAGCAACACTCAGATTATGAAGGCTTTTCTAAGGACAAATTAGCTATTTCCATAGCCTTATTTCCAATTTTGGAATTTTATCCCTATTGTGGTTATTGTGAAAGAGATACATTTTGTATGTATTTCATGTCTTTGTGAGGTAAATCAACACAAATAAAACCAGTAAATCATTGTAGACAAATGCACAGAACCATATCAAAAAATATGTTGCCTAGTTAACTAGGACACAACCATGTCCTCTTAGTTTGACCTTGTCCCAATTCATTTTAAATTCTTTGTCTTAAGACATGAAACATTTTTAAAGGTCTTTTCAAGATTTTTATGTCATAGTTAGGGTTCACAATTAGCATAAGATCTGTTTGAGTGAGGTTTATATATCTATTTATAATTTTTATATATTTAGTTGATTTCAAATACTAAAATTCTTTTAATTTAATTCTAGATTTGTATATTTATTATACATCATTTTCAATAATTTACACATATTTATTTGATTCATTTCTCTTCAAATCAAATCCAATAACTTTAAATTTTTTTCTTTTGGGAGACACGAATGCAAGCATGCTATCTTCTTGGGAGTTCTTTGTAGGGAAGGGATGGAATCATAATATTACATTGGATCCTTGAGAACAAATCATGTATGAATTATGGATTTTAATTTTGAATATATTTTGTCTATGAATCATATAAGGGGTTTGTACTTACCAAAGGTGGGTTATTGTGTGTTATATGATCCTAATGGATTTGGAGACACATTGTGGTGGAAACTTATTTAGAAGTTTATGTGTGCTTTAAATTCTTTTATTTTTATTTTTATTTTGATCATGAATAAAATTTTCATAGGGAGGTGTTGTAAAAGTGAAGTCAGCATAGTCCTAGTAGGTGTTATTTGTGCTTAAACATTGATTAAACCATACGTCACTTGTGGCTTATTCTAATATTTCTTAGATCTAGAGTAAAATTGAATATCATTTTTGTTGGAAGAAATTTTTGTCTTAGGATTCAGTTGAAGAAGCATTAATATCTTAGTATTCTAATCTTGCATTTAAAAAAAAATCCTTACCATTAATTTTATATTTGGGTATCTAAGTTACACGTAATGTCATTATTTTATAAGATAAAATCATCACCACTCTTCAATTTGATATGTAAATTTTGTCTATTCTCGAGTGCTTCAAATAGATTCCACATGAAAAACCTCCCAACCAAGTTTTTTTTGAGGTTATTGTCAAGATCAGAGCATGGGACTTATTTGATGGGTCTTGTGAAGGGGATCCCCTATATGTGAGGCATGGGGAATACTTTTCAAAAAGGATTATCATTATTTAAAATTAAAGACTAGACTAGGAAGGGGAACATAAAGCTTTGTTGACTGACTTGCTGTAAAGTTGTTTCATTTTTTGGTTGGTGATAATGGTATTTCCTACCTTAAAATACTTAGTTACTCTTTAGTGTTTATAAATTGGATATTGGGAATCTAAAATATGGATAATTTTTTTTTCCCACCATATCTATGATGAGATTCAGTTTTTTAAAGTTTATCTTAATATTCTCACTTTTGACCATGTTTACATAGAGAGGAACATGGAAGTAAATGGTCTCTCCAAGGAAATACTCCAAATGGCTCCATGTACCTGGTAGTTTTAATAATTTGAGGAGGTATAGTCCACTGCGACATTTTTATCTAATTTTTATTTTGTGGATAGTTTGGGAGATGGAATTTTCATACATTGTTTAAGTGGATTTCCTTTTTGATTTAGTCTTTTTTATTATGTATGTCTCAAATTACTACACATTAATTTTATTGATCAATTTTGAAACTTTTTAAGGCCAATGGGTATATTTTATATGATAATACAAATGTGATGTGGTAGTTATTTGTATAAAAATATGGATTCAACATATGCAATCATGAAATTCACCAAGCATCTAATGAATGTATTTTTATTTATTTTGAATATAATTAAAATATTTTTTTAGGGATATATATATATATATATATATATATATATATAGACATACACACACACATTTAATTTATTAGAGTTTTTATGACAAATAAGTGATCAATTTTTTCTGAGCTAAACATTGTCAAATACTCTTATAATATTTTAGTTATTTTATATTATGAATTGATTATATGAAATCAATAAGAATAATGGATAAAACAAGAAAAAAAACCTCCTATGAAGAAGACTGGAGCACAAATAGAGCTAATAGAAAAAATCTATTTTTTTAGCTATAAATTTTTCCTTGGGGAGTGAAAAATTATCACTTTTATCCTCACCTTACATAAGTTTGGATATTTATTTTCATGCATGATAAGATTGAATAAAATGTCCCACATACTATGTCACATGCATCTTGACAAGAACATGCTAGAGTACTAATGACTAGTAGTGAGCAGGGCATTAGTATATAAAATTCTCACTAGTCAATTTATGTCATTAAGTGAATTTATTAGGACTAGGAAAATTATGAAAGGGTGATGATTTCAAAAAATATATATATATATATATATATATATATATATATATATATATATATATATATATATATATATATTATGAGATCACTCCCAAACATGGAGGTCTCACTAGCCAAATGACAAGACCATTTCCAATTATAATATCTTGCCCAAATAGCTAAAAATATAAAAATTAGGATATAGTAGTTTTGGGTGAAAAATGTTCCTAATAGTGAGAATGTCAAGAAATTAGAAAAATGTAATTTTGAATGGAAAATGTGAAAATATTAAAATACCTATAAATAACAAGGTCATCATAACAATCATTGGTAACCACCTATGAAATAAGAAACTAATTGAGAAAATGGAGATGATGTAGTATAGTTGATCGAGAAGTAGAAGAAAAATATTTTAAATGGTGGGAAAACCCTACCAAATGGTAAAAAAACTAAGTAAATGATGAGATTGCCTTAATCCAAAATATGGAAAGTAGAAGAAAAATCTAAGTAAGATAAAAGAATAAAATACTAAGTCTAAAAGTAGATGAAGGTGGTAATGTAGATCAACTAGAATAACATAGATAGATGAATGAAGTCATTTTGACATGTTTTGTGATATGGAGTGAGTAGAGGTCACCCTATCATGTGAGTAATGGTTACAAGTTTTACTATATCTTGGTATCATGACCAAGGACTTGGTGGAATTCTTGGAAGAAATGAGGTTACTTCATGTGACATGAATGCTAGTTGTTCAATCTAATATGGATTACTTGTTCTATAGAATTAGTGCTCTAAGACAACTACCTTTCATTTACAAATAAGAAAGGCTATGGTGACCTTAGAGGATTTATGGAGGATTATATGGCTCCCAATTTAAGGATTAGAGATTTAGTGGATGTATCACGATAGGATAACCATATTAGAGGACTTGAAAGGTGTTACTAATATTATGATAGAGGGTGGGACCATCAATATTGATGCCTTAAAGGATCTATAATTTATAATAGATGTCATTGACAATAGTGGTGGAAATAGAGAAACAACAAGATAAGGATAATTATTAACACTTCCACCATAAGCACAATCCCTAGTGCCTTATAAGGTGTGATGTTGATAGTGATTAGTAACAATATCTTCCTATCTATGTTACATGTTAATTCATCATGAAGTGAACTTAATTAATTACCTATGGATTTTCTATAGTTGATAACTTGATTTTAATATTAATAGCTATGTTTTAAGTCATATGTTATTATGGGGAAGTTCTATGTTGCTAAAATTTCATGATTTCATTTCTATGAGTTAGTTTTAATGTAGATTATTTATATTGTGATCATGTTGACTTATTATTTCAGCATTTTTTTATGATATACATTTCATGATATTATGGACTAACTATGTTTTCATTGCAAACTGGATGTAAGAGAGATTCCTACCTCAAATCATGATGAAGGGAGAACGTCATCAAAGAAGGTGACATAGATAAAGATGTTGGGATACAATAGAAGAATAGTTAAAACCTTGAACATACTACATTAGCTATTACATGTTAGATGCATAATTAAATGGGAGCATAAGTGCATTATTAATGTTGTTTCATTTACAAAATGGTTAGTTTTGTGGTAGCTTCATTTATTACTTGTGTGGAATAAAACTCATGTGATTTATTACTTAAATCATTACTGGTTTATAATGTTAACAACTTATATTAATAGAATTACTACTAATTCATTATGATAAATTACTTGTTGTGGGACAAAAGGAGACAACTGAAAGGGATGCATGCAAAATTTGATTATCTATGGAGGGGTCCTTTTCTCATTCACCAACTTAGTGGAGAACATAGTTTACATATAATGAAAAAAAGGGAAAAGTACTAATTGGAAAAGTATTTGATTATCTATGGAGGGGTCCTTTTCTCATTCACCAACTTAGTGGAGAACATAGTTTACATATAATGAAAAAAAGGGAAAAGTACTAATTTACTATTAATAATATAAAAAAAAAATATGTAAAGCCTCATAAAGTAAATCAAGTAATTATATTTTATACTTAGAAAAATATATTTATACCAAAAGAGATTATGGAAAGTATATAATTAGCAAAAAGAAATAAACAAAGAAAAAGGTTTAAAAAATAAAAAAAATCATGGAAAAACAAAGACAAAGGAATCTTAAAAAGAAAGTGCCATACTCCTTAAATGAGAAAAGAATGGAGAGAGGGGTGAATCATTGAGAAGAAATAGGAGAAGGAAGGAATGAAAGGAGCAGAGAAGAAAGGGAATTTTATTAGATGCCAAGAATGAGATTTTTGAGGTAGGTGTTAATCTAGAAGTTTGAAATGTTATTGTGCCTATAATATTGATTACTTTAGCTTTCTCAAAAATATAACAATTATCATTGTTGAGCCATATTTGAGAGGACACAATCAATATGAACCTCTTGATCCATAAGAATACTTGCATTACTAGATAGTGTAACTCATAATGTGTTACTAAAACTGAACCTATTGGTTAGTGGTTGGTATGTGCTATGACTGTTCCATTAATGGTTACCATATTAATGGACTATATATATTTTTAGTGATGAGTATATTATAACATAGTATTCTTATAACTATTGATAATTATTAGATAATGTATTGTATATTGATTCATTTTAAACTTGTGTATGCTACATACCATGGGTGTACTGATATGTGTGAGGGCATATACATATATATAGCTTATACATAAACATTGACAATGTGTGATTCTAAGCATATATTATCACTAGTATATTATCCCATCCTTAGTGATTGGTATATTTATATATTTGATGAAACTTTAGAGTAATTTGTATATTCTGAGTACTTCTATGCAAACCCTAGTCCAAAATACTATGTAGTCTTGAAAAATTATGTAGGGAGTTATACACGCTTTAATTATATTAGGGTGAAAATATATTTAGTTAGGGATAAAAAGCTTGAACGATAATTACATGGCTGAGTCCCTTATCTTTTAATGAGATTCAATATACTTTGTGAACAACAAAATGATAATAGTTATTCAAATCTTATATAGACCTTGACAAGAATTATAAATGTCTATTGGAATATATACATATAGTAACGAAAACGTATGAGCAAAACATACTACTAGTATATTAGTATGTACATGTGCTAATACATTTGTATCCTATAATAGTGCATCATAATGTGTGATTATATGCTATAATAGAATGAAGTTTGAACATAGCATATACACAATTGGTATAAGCTATACTTTCTTGCCTTTTATTTAGGATTATAGGACATTTGATTTTTGAAATTGTAAGATTGGTTATTCATAATTGTGTATTCATGTTCATGAAAAATGAACTATGATATTATGGAATGTCATAGAGTGTATTATGTTTGAAAATTATAGTCTAAATGAATGTTATACCTGGGTGGTATAAACTTTAATTATTATGTCTAGATTCATTCATATGTTTGATGGACTAAATATATGCATTTTAATGATTACTATATTCAACATGTTTTATAATATCTAGTAGATATTAATGTATTGTGTCTACTTACAAAAATTAGAATATATATATATATATATATGGATGGTTGGTACAATATGTACTTGTATGATTATTAATTATGTAATAAATGATATCATGGAGATTCATTCAAATGTTTAACCAAATAAATGTATGAATTTTGATTATTCTTGTGTTGGCATGTTTTATTCTTATTGTTAGGAAATAATATATATGAATTTGATGGTAATATTTATGTTAAAGAAATCTTGTATTGCTGGACTAAATAAGTAGTGAGACAAACTTCACTAACTTACTAGCATCACAATGATAGATGAAGGTATTATGATCAAGTAGTGTGTATAAAATTGATTGATCTTAAAGATCAATAACTATTGAAAACTTTAGCCAAAGTAATGTTAGTTAGACATTATCATTTCATTTGTATGATTTATATATTATGAAATATCATGTTCAAATATATTTCTTTATGGTATACTGCATGTTATTATAAATCATATGGTACATAGGTACTAGCTTATCTCTTTTGATTCCTGCACCATCACTATCTATTCATCTATGAAAGAAGGGCCATTCCCTAATGGAGGATTTTGTATGGGATTGATGTTGTATGTTTGGTGTTGGAAAGTTCTTGAATGATTCTCTTCTTCCCTACAATAGTACTTATTTAGAGACGACACTTGAGATTACCATAAATAATGGAGTTTGGGGAACTAATGCTCCATAGAGCCTTCTATATTGTATATTATATTGTATTTATTATTATTGATACATTATACTTGATGAGATTTAATTATTTACTTATTTTTACTTGTATAGTAGTGGTTATATTATTGTACCATTCATGACTAGGAATTTATAATTACTTTCCATATTTGGTTATGACATGTTTCATATGTTGATAGTGATCAGTGATGATTAGATGTCACATGATTATTTAAAGTTAAAAAAATTTGAGTGTTATATATATATATATATATATATATATATATATATATATATATATATATATATATATATATATATATATATATATATATCGCTAATGAAATTATCATGGTCGATTATAATGAAATAATATTTTTATTTAATAAAAAAAATTATCACCTTTTTGTAAGTCAACCCCAACAGGGTAGTTACATGTGATATCAGAGTTGTGGCTCAAAATCTAGGACATAATGCGTCCATTAGCATTTTTATATTCTTTTGTTTACTACAAAGGAGAATGGTGATATCTTGAGTTTTTAAATAGGGTTATTTGAATGTTAATGATATTAACCCTCCATTTGATTCTAGCTGATTTATTATTGAACAAGCAACAAAGCTAGGTAGATTTTCAAAATCGTAAATAAAACCAAGGATTGAATTTCAGTCCTAGAGCCAAATTTTCATGGCCTTGAAGAGGAAGTACACACACACACACACACAGATATATATATATATATATATATATATATATATATATATAGTTGGTACAATCTATAATTGTATGATTATTAATTATGTAATAAATGATATCATGGAGATTCATTCAAATGTTTAACCAAATAAATGTATGAATTTTGATTATTCTTGTGTTGGTATATTTTAGTTTTATTATCAAAAAATAATATATATGAATTTGTTGGTTATATTTATGTTAAATAAATATTGTATTGCTGGACTAAATAAGTAGTGAGACAAACTTCACTAGCTTACTAGCATCACAATGACAAATGAAGGTATTTTGATCAAGTAATGTGTATAAAATTGATTAATTTTAAAGATCAATAACTATTGAAAACCTTATCCACATTAATGTTAGCTGGACATTATCATTTCATGTGTATGATTTGCATATTGTGAAATATCATGTTAAAATGGGTTTCTTTATGGTATATTGCATGTTATTATAAATCATATAGTACACATGTACTAGCTTATCTCTTTGGATTCCCACACCATCACTATCTATTCATCTATGAAAGAAGGGTCATTCCTTGATGGAGGATTTTTTATGGGATCAATAGTGTATGGTTGGTGTTGGAAACATCTTGGATGATGCTCTCCTTCCCCATAATAGTACTTATTTAGAGATGACACTTGAGATTGCCATAAATAATGGAGTTTAGAGAACTAATGCTCCATAAAGCCTTGTATCTTATATATTATATTATATTTATTATTATTGATACATTATACTTGTTGAGATTTAATTATTTACTTATTTTTACTTGCATAACAGTGGTTGTATCACTATACCATTCATTATTATGAATTTATAATTGCTTTCCATATTTGGTTATGACATGTTTCATATGTTGATAGTGATCAGTGATGATTAGATGTCACATGATTTTTTAAAGTTAACATAATTTTAGTGTTATACATAGATCACTAATGAAATTCTCATGGTCAATTATAATGAAATAATATTTTTATTTAATAAAAAAAATTATCACCTTTTTGTAAGTCAAACCCAAAGGGTAGTTACATGTGGTATCAAAGTTGTGGCTCAAAATCTAGGACATAATGAGTCCATTAGCATTTTTGTATTATTTTGTTTACTATAAAGGAGAATGGTGAAAGCTTGAGTGTCTAGATAGGGTTATTTGAATGTTAATGATAGTAAACCTCCATTTGATTATAGCTGATTTATTATTGAACAAGCAACAAAGCTAGGTAGATTCTCAAAATTATAAATAAAACCATGGATTCAATTTCAGTTAGAGAGCCAAATTTTCATGTCCTTGAAGAGGAAGTACACCAATATGTACCTAAATAGCATGCCACTAAGTAGGAAAAATCCTCAGCATATGAGAACACAAGTAGTATGCTACTAGTTAAGAAGTGTGTTTTGGACTTGTAGTGCCTTAATACATAACCATGATACACCATGATTGGAGTTTTGACATTTGGTATATCCTCCTATATGGCTTGATGACTATTGTAGATAATATACATCTATGAAATATTATGTTTTACATTGATTATGTACCCTTAGGAGCATTTTTACCCTCTTAGAATAGCTAAAGGGTTGGTTTATCGAGTGTCTCAATGACAATGGTTATATACAAGGTTTGGGTAGGTGTATACATAGTATAGTTCATGAGATGTGAATAAGAGATTCATACCATATTTTTGATAAATTACATCAAGTTCATTGAGGGTGATTACATCTTTACTAGGAATCTTGAAAGATCACTTGTGGACTGGCACCACCTAGTGTAGTGGGAAGTTTCTTTGTAGTGGAGTGTAGATGTCTTTGTTGAGGATCCCTATGTGTTAGGAGTTTGTTCATGGATTGACACCCCATATGTTTATGTGTATTAAGATGAGGTGTCATCTCTCATAAATATCATGGAGCTGATTTGTTACTCTCTCACTCCCCTTTGACATCAATATATGTCCACTGAGTGGATTCATATTTTCAAGATGTTGAAACTTGTTTCATCAATATTGTTTTGACCATATTCCTTTGATTTTGTGGGGATAGTGTCTTCTAATTCTTGTTGAGAGAGAATTTTTATGACTAGATGAATTGATGCATTTATGATGTTACTATTATTCATTATGGTTGTGGACATAAGTTGTGACACTATACTTACAAGATTGGTAAGTGAGTAGTGATTTGGAAACTTAGGCTGCATTATTTTATTCATACATTCTGAGGGTATTTAATAGTTTTGTTATTGAGATGTTATTTAACTATTTTCCCTTGTGGCTTTTTAGACTAACACTTTTTAGTGCTAATTTATCTAATCTTATGAACTTTGATCACATGGAATGGCAATCCTTGAGCTTATATTTGTTATAGATTAATAATTATAAGTTGATTATAATCATTATGTATTAATTACCCTTAACTAGATATGTATTGTTCTCATCTTACTTAAAACATGTTGTTTTGATGAGACATTTATATACCTTTCTCCTAAGCAAGTATGAAATAGGATGTATGAAACATCTTGATAGTCTAAGGGATTGAGATAAACTTATAACTTGTGTAACTAATTGAGAAAGTAGGGAGGCATTCTCTCACTTCTTATTTTTATAAGTTTATAAGGATGGTGTGATCCTTGGTCTTTGTTTGCTACGATATTTTTAACATTATTTCCTCTTAACTACAAATATAAAAAAATAGCTTAATATATGAAATAGTATAGTAATCATGTTTGGTTAATGCCAACTTAATGCAATTATGAAATGCTTGTATGATTTTGCTTATGATAGATATTGATATATCTTGGAATATTTTGTGTATATCATTGTACTACAAGATTTGTTAGTATATATTTGTGATCCATTGAGTCATGTGAACATTTTGGAGATCATTGGGATACGAAGACCTAAGGGATAAGTGGTGAATTAGGAATGTGAGTACCAAGAGATGGGAGTGGATCCTATTTAGTCTCACATTGACTTGGTAGTTAATGAGTTTGGATCTGATAAGGGAAGAGCTTGTCAAATCCAAGATTTAGTAGATGGGAATTGTCAAATTAGGTCGTATGGCCATACACATATATAATATGGAATGCTTATTATTTAATTTTGTATACATTATAAATGTAATATTTATAGTTCCCATTAATAATCATACTTTTTAGGAGCCACATGGAGTAGTAGTAGTAGTATTAACAAGTTATACTTATCAAGAGTAATGTAGAGTAGTGATGGTATTGAATTATGCACATCCTTCTTGCTAGGTTCTCTAAACACTTTTCTTTAGAATGAGAAAAAACACTCTCTATGATAGAGAAATGTGTAGATGGGCTGATATGCTTTGTGTATCTCACCCTTGCCACTTGTTTTTTGGATTTTATCATTATTTCATGTGTTAAGCTTCATTATGGGAATTCGGTGAAAATTTTACCAAAATATGTGGGACCTTTCAAGGTATTAGAAGTGCTCAATCCTATAACATATAGGCTTGCCTTGACATTTACAAACTCTTGGGTGGTCATGGTAGAACCTGTTAGAATAATTAAAACTAGAAGACTTTATTATGTAATAGGGAGATGCCACAATGTAGGGTCTTTTGGAATTAATACTCTAAGGATAACGCTATTTGGGAGGGCTATTTATAATTTTAGAGGTGATTTCACAATTTCTTTGCTTGATTTGATACTTTATATTATGTTATTTCTATATCAAATTATGTTTTGAATTCAAGACTTATGTTTAAATAAGTGTCATATGGGATGATGACTAACTTTAGGGCGAAGGATGTTATATCCTGATTCATCAGTAAGCAAACTTATTTGATTATCCATGAATTTTCTATAGTTGATAAATTTATTTGATTATTACTAGATAA